>QTSX02006483.1:0-308310 GCA_014839935.2 Entomophthora muscae
GCAAGAGCAGCTGGGAGCAGTGTTATGTGCATCAAAAGCATGTTCTTCAACTTCGGTTGAGTTGGTTTTTCTTTTGATTATGTTAAAAAAATTCCAGATTTTTCTGCCTCAAGAAATGCACTCATATCCCCTCATATTTTTGGTTGATTAGTTTGATTCATTCATCATCCCATCTTAATTATATCCCCTCCCTTAACTAAATGCAATATTTGTAAAAGACACTGCTTCATTATTCTCTAACATAATAAAGTTCAAAATTTGTTAGTAACTCTGGTTATTTGGTGTTATCTGTTGCTTTAGGGTGTTCAGTTGATTCCCTCCCCCCTTGGCCTCCCAAGAATTGTTGGTGACAACCATTTTGGTTGTTGCTGAAATCATGATTTGATTATGGGTGAGAGCAAGTTTTTATTTCTTACTAATCTTCCCCCAATTCTCACACAAGTGGCAAGCAAGAAAAGACATAAGCTATTCACTTGAACACAGCCTCTATTCAGCCCCAGAAAATTTTCCAAACAGTTCCTATCAATGATCCTCAGCCCACTAATGTCTAATTCATAAGGCAATCATCTAATCACCTTCAAATAATCAATCCTAAGAATGTTCTAGTGCATAGATCAGCTCTAGTACACATAGTAGCCTGATATTTTGTTCTCTTGTCCATCACTTTACCATATAATTATGCTCTTCAGACTTAGACTGAGATAAAGCCTCAGGAAGAGGACCTCCCCCCAAGTACAATCAGGTATAGCATAAAGCCCTTCCCTTTCCTTAAGTCAATTCCAGACATGGTTTTAATATAGTTATTGAATAAAAAATTCTTATTGACTTTACTTTCTATATCTTTCTTACATACTTAGAGTAAATATCCTATAGAAAGACTAAAACACTACTCACAACCTTCATCTGTAAAATACCAGCTAGAAAATAGCCCTGGTATGACTGATGTACCCTTTTCTTCTCCTTCCCTCTTCCTGCTGTAAAAGTTTAACCCTATGACCATACCAAAGCTAGGATGATTATTCTAGTCATCCTCAGTCTGGATGAATTTGATTTCTTACCCTTTGATCTTATCTTATTATTGCCACTGACTCTATCTATACAGCCCAGCTTGCACTCTTATTTTATTGGGCTATTGTTGTATCTGTGCTGTTTTAGCAGAGTTACAAGGGGGAAAATATTTAGAAGTTAGATAATAATCTTTATTGTGAGATAGTGATTATATAGTCATGGTAAATCAATGGATAGCAGGAACATGATTGTTGATCACATGGTTGGATGGAAGAAGGGGGTGGCTTGATCCTGGTAATGAGTCAAGCGCCAAAACAAGATATCCACCATAGGGGATCATCATCTGTTCATGTTGTTGGATTTGGCAATTTGAGTTGGCTTCCTAGTCTGGCTTCAAGTGGCTGGGTAATCAGATTGTAGGTCACAAATCTACTTGTTTGGAACCTTGCTGGCAGGTTGAGCCTGCATTGTTGACCCCCCCCCAACTGAAGGTCAGCCTCCTCTGGGGGGCAGCTTGTCAGGGAGGTTGTCAGAAGCCCGGGCGCTGTACTGGACTAATTGTTGTTCTTTGGTGGGCAGGGTGGTTTCTCATTGTTTTTGTCTCACTTTGCAGGGTCTCAGGCAATCATGGTGTAGGGTCTTATCTTGCTTGTGTTTCCCAAGTCCTTGCACGAGGTAAGTGTTATTGTTGTTTACCTTTAGAATGATTGCTGGCCCTACTTTCTTGGGCTGTAGTTTGCTTTTATCAACGTTCATGACCCAAACTTTTTCCCCAACTTCATTTCTATCTTGGATGGGGACAAAGGTTTTTTGCAGATGTTCATTTTTCTTTTCTGTTTGTTTGCTGTTGGCCTCTATGAATTGAGGGTCTGAACAAGGGGGACTTTACTTGGAATTTCCAGTTTAGGTCCTATTAATACTTGAATGATATTTGGCTGTGTGCTGTATACCAGTTCAAATGGGCTTTTTCCAGTGGATCTGTTCCCTTGGGTTTGGCACACAAGTAGTGCAGTCAATAGCTGTTTATACCAGTCTTCAGGTCTCCCGGCGGTGAGCTTGGCTAAGGCTTGCACAAGGCTGCCATTAAGCCGTCTACACGTCCATTGGCCTGTGGGTGGTATGGCATTGTTACAGTGTGCTTGACCCAATTTTTTGCAAGGTATACATTGGTGGTTTTGGAGGACAATTCTTTCCCTCCACTGGTTATCAGGAGTTCTGGCTTTCCAAACTTTCTGATTATCTCTTTGCTAATAAATTGTTGTATGTTGTTGCCAGTGTGCGCCTTTACTGCTTGGGCTACTGGCCATCTTGTAGCAAAGTCAATGGTGGTGATGATCTATTTCTTATCATTGTGTTTCCCTGGCATGGGGCCAACAATGTCAAGAGCCCATACTTTGAAGGGTAGTTATATGCAGATGGGTAGTAGTGACTTTGGAGGGGTTTTGCTTTTGGCAAACTTTTTGCATACCTCACATTGGTCTAGGACTTATTGAACGTCGTAATATTAGGTTTGGCCACCAGCCCTTGTGCTTAAGGAACTCATATAGGAATGGCTCTTGGTATGTCTGATGTCTCTGTGATTGTGACAGAAATCACTGGATAATATGAAGCCGTTTCTAAATGATGGGGAATCACCACCCAAATCCACATAGAATTGATGATTAACCACCAACGCGGCTTTAAATATCTTTTTGTGAAATTTCCAATTGAAACTCCAGGATTAAGTAGAACAATTAATTCTAACCAGAGTAAACCAAGATAAATGACCTGGGAAAGCATCAATGCATCTTCAGCGTAGAATTCTGGGCATTGAGAAGTGACATAATTTTCATTTTCCAGAATGGGGGGAGGAGCTACAAAATTGGCTGGCATGAAATTAACATTTTGCGGTGCCAACAACAAAGTTACAGATGCTGGGCCCCATCTTCCCAAAATGATTCTGTTCATAATCGGATTGTACGGGATATACCGCAATAACCTGAGCACAGGATGCATTTTTAAAATTTAAAATTAGAACTTGGGATAATTGATTTTTATTGAATAATTGACTAAGAAATACCACCTGAGTCTTGATCTCCTATTCCTTTGGCATCTTCAAGTAAGTATCTAGTCCAGGTTGCAAAGAACCCTTGTGTGACCAGTTTCTGACAACCATGCTGATTAATGAGCTTATATCAGGTGACCCTCATATTAAGTGAATTTATCAACGTCAGTTTACAAGGGGGAGCTGGTTTCAGCTGACATACTGGAGCAGCTGTGACCCAATTTTTTGATTGACTGTTTGGTTTAAATCCGTTAACTTGGTCAATTTTGATACAGGTTTCCCGGCCTTCCGTGCCTTCTTACTTGGACAGACAAAACCTGGCATTATGGAACTTACTGTGACAGTGATAGTGTAGGATGGTGTCTATCTGTGGTACGTAGGAACGTAGGGAATGGTTGTGCCGTCAGACATTTTTCTGTATAGGGTCCTGTATATGTCAGTTAATAGGTGTTTGTTTTTGATAACTGTTTCCTTTGTTATGTCAGTTGTGCCGGGGGGAAACCCTTATCTTTTGTTTGTAGTACTAAGAGAGGCCAGTCTGGGCCAAGCCCATTTTCCCCTCTCAAGGCATGGACATACAGGCAGGAGAGGGCGTCTTTCATGGCAAGCTTGGCCCCAGGTTTGTACTTATGAGCATGTTGAATCTCTCCAAGAGCTCCATCTAGCGGGCTTGGCGGCAACACAGATTTTCTTGAGTTTTGAAATATATGACTGGCTTGTGGTCATTTAATGCTGTGAATTCTTCCTGCTGTTCTAGGTAACAGTGCCATTTGACTAGAAAGGGCACAATAGCCAACAGTTCCTTGTTTTGGATAGGGTATCAACACTTGCCATCTGTCAATTTTTGAAATTCATAAGCTACAGGCAGGAAGTTGCCATCATTATTTTTGATTTGTAGTACTCCCCCAATGGATGCATATGAGGTGTCGGTTTCCATTTGGTATTCCCCTCATGTTTGGGGTATTGCAGAATGGGAGCTGTTGTGAGCTTCTCATTAAGACTTCTGAAGCAAAGGTCACATTGGGGGTCCATATAAACTTAGATTTGGCACCAGTTATGGCAGACAGGGGTGCAGTCAGGACACCACAGTTGGGTATGAATTGTTGTACATAGACCACCATCCCCAAGAAGGTGCGGAGTTCCACCTTATCCTTGGGTGGCAGCATCTTGCAGATGGCCTGTATCTTTTGACTATTGGGTTTGATGCTGTCCTTCAAGACTATGTGTCCCAGAAAGGGTAGTTGCTTGCAGAAGAACTGGCACTTGGAGGGTTTGGCCAGCATTTTGAGTTGTGCCAAGGTAGCAAAGACTGCCTTGAGGTCTTTGTGATGCTGTTCCACTGAGGGGCTGTAGACAATGATGTTGTCTAGGTAGACTAGGGCATGCTTGCCTATGTGTGGCGCAAATACTTTTTTATGAAGGTCCCAAAGGTAGACAGGGCGTTTGCCATGTCAAAGTTGAGAACCACACATTTTTATGAGCCATATTTAGTGCAGAAGGCTGTTTTGGGGATGTCTTTCTCCTTGATGCAAATCTGGTTGTAGCCTGCAGTCAGATTGATCTTGGAGAAGAATGTGGCTCCTCCTAAGGCGTCAAAGAGATTGTCAATCAGTGGTAGTGGATAACAATTCTTGATGGTAGCTTCATTTAGGGCTTGATAGTCTGTGAGCAGACGTAAGGTACTGTCCTTCTTGGCCACAAAGAATACGACAACCCCAAAGGGAGACTGTGAGGGGCGGATAAGTTCTTTCTCCAATGCTTCCTTGAGGTAAGCAAATAGGGCATGGTCTTTGTTTGGGGTAAGGCAGTAGATGAGTTGCGCTTTGGGTACAGCTCCTTTGAGTTGGATGGAGTGTTGAATGTGTTTCTCTGGAGGCAGCCTGGGTAGAGCTTCCTTGAAGATTTCTGGATGATGGGCCACAATTTTGCAATCCTGAGGTGTGGAGGTATCCTGGTGATCTTTGAAGTGTATGATCTCAAACTGGCAGGAGTCCCAGTCAATTGCCTTCAGGTTTTTCTTTTTGTCCAGGGTCTCTGTGATGCATACAAAGACATGGTTGCGTAGGAGTTGGTCCACAGAGTCAGGGTAGATCTGGTGGTTGACACCTTCACGCTTGATGGCCAACACTGAGGTTGCCCAGTCTACGTGAGGATTGTTCTTTTGTAACCAGTCTAGCCCCAGTACAATGTCAAACTTTGGGAATCAATGACAGGACCTTGGATAGTGGAGTGTAAGTTCTCAATAATGACAGAGAAAGGGGTTGTTTCCCTTGTCACAGCAATGTGGTGTTTGTCAGCCAGGATCACGTTTTTTACTCTGCAAAGAATTAGTGGCCAGCTTGAATTTATTCACAAAGCTGCTGTTGACTAGAGTTCAATCTGCGCCTGAGTCCAAGAGCGCTGAGCCTGTGTAACTGCAAAAAGGAAAGGATAGGACATCAATTTATTGGGATGTCTTGCAATGGTGTACAGTGACAGGTCCTGCAAGGGTACTTGGATCATTGGGCATTTGTCCATATCCTTGGGTTGGTACTCATCATTGGGCAAGTCAGGAGTTGCATGGGGAGAGCTTGGCTTGCTTAGTGCTCTCCCCAGGCTTTTCCCTTGTCATGATGGTCTTGCGTGGTGGTGATACAGAAATGGGTACAATTTGACTGGCCATTGTTCCCACTTCCATGTACATTCAAACCTGCGGGTTTGTGGTTGGTGTTATTCCTGTTGCCTCCAGGGGGTGGTTGAGTGGAACACCTGCCTAGATAGAAATCATTGGGTCTTTCTTGTTTTCCAGTTTGTGCCTTATGAAGTTTGTTTGAGGTTTGTTCCTCTTTCTCTGCTTTGCAATACAGGCTTTGCAGGTTGGTCACCTGGTCCAGGTTCACATGCCTCATCACATGCAACTTGAGGGCGTTGTAGTACATGAGGTGTGTGGCTGGAGTTTCAAAAGCCATGTCAGATGGTGCTCAAAGTCAGAGTTCTTTGTAGGCGCGGGTGAGCTCCTTCACAGTGCCTGTCTGGATAAGGTTCTTTACTTGATGTATTATCATGAGCGCTGTATCCTTAAGCACAAATCTTGCCAGGAAGTCTTACATGAAGGTATTCCAGTTTTTTTTGGTGTGTTCCTTGTGCCACTTGTCATACCAGGTGCCAGTGTCATGGGTCAGGCGGATGGAAATTTCCGCAATCCAAAATTGCTGTGGGCATTCTATCTGGGCCAGCTTGCTCTGGGCGGACTGGATCCATGCGGCAGCGTTGTTGTTGTTGGCCCTGGCAAAAGGTTCCAAGGCAGCGCTTCATAGCCTTTGAGCTACGTAGGCTGGCATAGCACTTTTGTTGGTTGGTTGCAGCATGGAGGAGGGAGCCTGGAAGAACCCTTGTGCAGACATGGCGTTGAAGGCGGGTAGTGGGATCACCGTATTCTGGTACAAGACAAAACCATTGGGTATCTTGGCATTAGGGGTATACGGGGTCCAGTCAGGCGGGAGGCCAGACATGATTCTGTCAAGGATTTGTTGCCCGCGGCGTGTGCGGGCAACAGGCAGAATTTTTTTAAGATAAGGTAGGATGGAGAACCTACCTGTGCTACCAATGTTGTAACTGTGCTGTTTTAGCAGAGTTACAGGGGGAAAATATTTAGAAGCTAGATAATAATCTTTATTGTGAGGTAGTGATTATATAGTCAATGTGAATCAATGAATAGCAGGAACATGATTGTTGATCACATGGTTGGATGGAAGAAGGGGGTGGCTTGATCCTTGTAATGAGTCAAGCGCCAAAACAAGTAATTCACCGGGAAGGATCATCATTTGTTCATGTTGTTGGATTTGGTAATTTGAGTTGACTTCCTAGTCTGGCTTTGAGTGACCAGATAATTGGATTGCGGGTCACAAACCTGCTTGTTTGGAACCTTGCTGGCGGATCAAGCCGGCGGTTTCAATACTATGGTGACCTGCTACCAGGAAGGATGGAACAATGTCTTAGCTTCTTGGTGAATAACAGCCCCTGTAAATTCACTGCCACCTCTGGCATTAGATTGCAAAATCTTCCCCCGCTGCACCAAGAAAGGTCCAAAAACCCCAGCCAAACCCCTTAATTCTTTAGAGGATTTGGTGCATACAGTCAATGAGAGGTTTGTGTTGGCCTACCCTGCGGATGTGTTGTCTTTGGCTGCCCCCTCCTGGGAAGAAACATTGGTCAATTTGGACTTCCTGTTGGCTTGGTGTTGTCCACATTTAAAAGCTATAAGAACCAACCAATCAAAGGTGGCCACATTGACAACCAGTAACTCAAGTGAACCTCAAATCCATGAGACTCCTTCCAGCCAATCAAATGGGCCTGCAGAAATTGGGTTGAAACATTCCAGTCCCCCTGGTTCTGTCCCACAAAAATTCTCCCCTGGCCAATCAGATCCAGCTCAAAAAATCATGTGACCAAACCCCCCCTTTTAACACAGCAAGGGGACCCCCAGTCCCCTGCTTGTCTATTTTTCAATTACTTTAAAGTTTGGTTTTTGGTTAAATTTTTGAAGTTTTCAATAGTGGAGTCTCAGTTTGGAGTCTCCCTAGTTTAAAATTTTGAAGTGTTAGTAGTGGTTACTAAGCTTACCTTAAGGCAGCCTGTTTTGAACCTGTCCTCTTCTCTGGCTCATTCCAAAGAAGCTCAAGCGTATAGTCCTTTTTGGTTTTTGCTTTGGTTTATGAGATACAACTTGAACCTAGATTTTCCTTTAAAATTCAATATAAACTCTATTGTAACTTTGAGTTTTACTTTGATTTTCTTGTTTTGAACCCGCTTTCCACTCACGCTTTTGTTCCTGGTGTCCACAACCACCCCAAGGCTCCTAGACCCGTTCTGCTGTTGCTTTTCACTACCAGCTTGTGGTTACCCCTACTGGAGACAATTTTATCAAACTTTCTTATAAAAAACATACCACTCTTCTCAGAATTCCCTGGAGAACACAACTATGATGCTCCCAGTTGTCAAATTTGTTGTATTTTCTTTGGGCCTCTTTTTCCTTCTCCTGTGGTCAACTTCTCCAGACCAGTGGTCCAGAATTTCCTCTTTGGCGCGACTCATGAGCTAAGACCCTCCTAGCCTGTTGAGCCTTCCCAGCAACTTCTTCCACTCTGGAGAGGCTGTGGCAAAGAGCTTGACTTTTGATAATCTGGATTTGGGTGGCGCTGTCTATGCCTCTCTTGCTCCTATGGGTGAAGAGGTGCCAATGCCCTCCTTTCCTCACCTGGAGAAGAGCAGCTCAGAGCCCCTGCACGCCCCCATAATGCCTTCTCCCGCCCCTACCCATACGCCCTGGTTGCTCACAGGCATGGCGCTGATGGCACTGAATACATATTTGCCTCAGATGTCATCTTTGTCCTCCTTGTGGTACCCCCTTTGAGCGGCCGTCCCAGTTCTCCACTGGGCGGCATCCTGGTGGTTTGTTTTGCCCGGATGGGAGCCAAACTTAGTTAGTTTAGCCCCCCTCTCTTTCAGCACCAGGACATAAAATAAATTTGTTTGGATTTTTAATCAAATAACTATATAACACTCACAATCTTTTATACCTCCCATACCTTAATTGAACAAGATTAAAATCTTTATTTGTTGATTATATACTTCTGGGAAGCATATGAAACAAATTATAAGGGGAAATTAAGAATATAATATTACTTTATTTGACATGAAGATATAATATTACATTATTGTAACTGTGCTTTTTAGCAGAGTTACAAGGGGGAAATATTGGGAAACTAGATAATATTCTTTATTGAGATATAGGTATTATATAGTCATTAGGAATTGTGAATTTTGGATAACAGGAACATGATAGTGTTGATCACATGGTGGGATAGTGCAGGGGGTGGCCTGATCCTGGTAATGAGTCAAGCGCCAAAACAAGATATCCACTGTAAAGGATAAGCTTCTGTTCATGTTGTTGGATTTGGATATTTGAGTTGACTTCCTAACTTGGCTTCTGGTGGATGGGTAACCAGATTGTGAGCCACAAACCCACTTACTTGGAACCTTGCTGGCGGGACAAACCTGCTGTTTTGACACCCCCTCCAACTGAAGGTCAGCCTCCTCTGGGGGCAGGTTGTCAGGGAGGTTATTGGGAGCCCGGGGACTATACTGGACTAATTGTTGTTTGGTGGCGGGTAGGACAGTCTTATGTTGGTTCTGTCTTGCTTTGCAGGGTCTCAGGCAATCATGGTGGAGAACTTTGTCTTGTTTGTGTTTTCTGAGTCCTTGCACAAAGTAAGTGTTGTTTTTTACCTTTAGGATGACGGCAGGGCCTACTTTTTCTGGCTGTAATTTACTCTTGTTGGTATTCAAGACCCAGACTTTGTTTCTGACCTCATGTCTATCTTGGATGGGGACAAAGGTCTTTTGCAGGCGTTTTTCTTCTCTTTCTGGTTAATTGCTATTGGTCTGTATGACCTGGGGATCTGAGTGGGGTGGAACCTTGCTGGGCATTTCCAACTTAGGTCCTAATAGTGCTTGGATGATATTGGGTTGCATGCCATAAACTAACTTGAAGGGGCTTTTCCCAGTGGATCTGTTCACATAAGTCCAGCATACAAGTAATGCAGTTGATAGCTGCTTATACCACTCCTCAGGTCTCCTGGCGGTAAACTTGGCCAAGGCCTGCACAAGGCTGCCATTAAGCTGCTTCACGTGTCTATTGGCCTGAGGATGGTAAGGTGTTGTCACTGTGTGCTGGACCCCGTTCTTGGTGAGGTATATGTTGGTATCTTTAGAGGTCAATTATTTGCCTCCGTTGGTTATCAGGAGTTCTGGCTTTCTGAAATTGATGATGATTTCTTTTCCTATGAATAACCGCTTGTCATTGCCTGTGTGTGCTTTTACTGCTTGTGCCACTGGTCATCAAGTAGCAAAGTCTATTACAGTGATGATTTATTTTTGTTGTGTTTCCCTGGAATGGGGCCAACAATGGTGAGGGCCCACACCTTGAAGGGTAGTTGTGTGCAGATGGGTAGTACTGACTTTAGAGGGGTTTTGCTTTTGGCAAACTTTTTTGCATACCTCACACTGGTCTAGGACTTTGTGAACATCACAATATAGGGTTGACCACCAGGCCTTGTGCTTAAGGGACTCATATAGGTTTCAACTCTTGGTGTGTCCAAGGTCTCTGTGATATTGTAGGATGGTGTCTACGTGCTGGTGTGTGGGGATATAAGGAATGGTAGTACCATCAGACATTTTTCTGTGCAGGGTCCTGTACACGTCAGCAAATAGGTGTTTGTTTTTGATAACTGTTTCCTTTGTTATGCTGGTTGTACCAGGGGGAAGCCCTTGTACTTTAATTGTAGTACCAAGAGAGGCCAGTCTGGGTTGAGCCCATTTTCTCCTCTTGTGGCACAGACATACAGGCATGAGAGGGCGTCTGCCATGGCACACTCAGGACCAGGTTTGTACTGTATGAGCATATTAAATCTCTCCAAGAGCTCCATCCAGCAGGCTTGGCGGCAAGATAGATTTGCTTGGGGTTTGAAATATATGAGCAACTTGTGGTTGGTTAACACTGTGAATTCTTCCTTCTGTTCTAGATAACAACGCCATTTGACTAGACAGTGTACACTGGCCAGCAGTTCCTTGTTGTGGATAGGTTATTGATACTCACCATCTGTCAACTTTTGTGATTCATAGGCTACAGGCAGTAAGTCACCATCATTATTTTTGATTTGTAGTTCTCCTCCAATGGATGCATCTGAGGCGTTGGCTTCCATTTGGTATTCCCCGTCACGTTTGGGGTATTGCAGGATTGCAGCTGTTGTGAGCTTCTCCTTGAGGCGTCTAAAACAGAGGTCACGTTAGGGGGTCTACACAAACTTGGATTTTTTGCCTGTTATGGTGGATAAGGGGGTAGTCAAAATGCCACAGTCAGGTATGAAGCGGCATACATAGGCCATCATCCCCAAGAAGGTGTGGAGTTCCAACTTATCCTTGGGTGGCGGCATCTTGCAGATGGCCTGTATCTTTTGACTATTGGGTTTGATGCTGTCCTTCAAGACTATGTGTCCCAGGAAGGGTAATTTCTTGCAGAAAAACTGGCACTTGGAGGATGTGGCCAACAGTTTGTGTTGTACCAGGGTAGCAAAGACTGCCTCTAGGTCCTTGTGGTGCTGTTCCACCAAGAGGCTGTAGACAATGATGTTGTCTAGGTAGACTAGGGCATGCTTGCCTATGTGTGGCGCAAACACTTTGTTCATGAAGGTCACAATGGTGGAAGGGGCGTTTGTCTTGCCAAAGTTGAGCACCACACATTTTTATGAGCCGTATTTAGTGTGGAAGGCTGTTTTGGGGATGTCTTCTTCCTTAATACAAATCTGGTTGTAGCCTGCAGTCAGATCAATATTGGAGAAGACTGTGGCTCCTCCCAAGACGTCAAAGAGATTGTCAATCAGTGGTAGTGGATAACAATTCTTGATGATAGCTTCATTTAGGGCTTGATAGTCTGTGAGCAGACGTAAGGTACCGTCCTTCTTGGCCACAAAGAATACAGCAACCCCAAAGGGAGACTGTGAGGGGCAGATAAGTCCTTTCTCCAACGCTTTCTTGAGGTAGGCGCGTAGGGCGTTGTCTTTGTTTGGGGTCATCCTGTAGATAGGGCGCGCTTTGGGTACAGCTCCTTTGAGTTGGATGGAGTGTTGAATGTGTTTCTCTGGAGGCAGCCTGGGTAGAGCTTCCTTGAAGATTTCTGGATGACAGGCCACAATTTTGCAATCCTGAGGTGTGGAGGTATCCTGGTGATCTTTGAAGTATATGATCTCAAACTGGCAGGAGTCCCAGTCAATCACCTTCAGGCTTTCCTTTTTGTCCAGGGTCTCTGTGATGCGCACAAAGACGTGGTTGCATAGAAGTTGGTCCACTGAGTCAGGGTAGATATGGTAGTTGACACCTTCACGCTTAATGGTCAACACTGAGGTTGCCCAGTCTACGTGGGAATTGTTCTTTCATAACCAATCTAACCCCAGCACAATGTCAAACTTTGGGAATTTGATGACGGGACCTTGGATGGTGGAGTGGAGGTTCTCAAGCATGACAGAGAAGGGGGCGGTTTCCCTTGTCATGGCAATGTGATGTTCATCATCCAGGACCACATTTTTAATCCGCAAAGGATTAGTGGCTAGCTTGAACTTGTCCACAAAACTGCTGTTGACTAGGGTTCAATCCACGCCTGAGTCCAGGAGTGCTGAGCCTGTGTAACTGCAAAAGCAGAAAGGATAAGACATCAGTTTATTGGGATGTCTGGCAATAATGTAAAGTACTGGGTCTTCTGAGAGCACTTAGATCATTGTACATTGGTCCACATCCTTGGGTTGGTACTGTAAGAGAGGGGCGCTAAACTAACTAAGTTTGGCCCCCATCCCAGTGAAATGTACCACCAGGATGCTGCCCAGTGGAGAACTGGAACAGCCGCTCAAAGGGGGGACCACAGAGAGGACACAGGAGACAGCTGAGGGAAGTAAGTGTTCAGTCCCATCAGTACCAGACTGGTGAGCAACCAGGGCGTACAAGAGGGAGTGGGAGGCATCACTGCAGGGGTCTGGGGAGCACCAAGTTGTCCTTCTCCAGGCTGAAAAGAAAGGCCATTTGCACCTCCACTCCCACAGGGGCGGGCAAGGCATGATCTACTCCATCCAAGTCCAGGTCTTTGCAGGTTAGGCTCTTAACTATGACCTCACCAGAGAATAGGAGGCCATTGGGAAGATCTTATAGGCTAGATGGATTGCCGCCTACAAGTCAAACAGAAGAGGAGATTTTGTACCACAAGTCTGGTGATGTCAACCACAGGAGCAGCAAAAATGGAGCCAAGGAAAAAAGCTCAAGCTTCAAAACAGGGATTATTATGGTTGCAATTTCTGCAAAATTTGGTTAAGGTTGGTAGGATTATTTGAACTGTAAACAATAATTTTTGGGTAAACAGGGGCACCCACAAGCAAGAGACCAGGCAGAAAATAGCAGGGAGGTCTTGGGAAGCTCAGTAATGATCTCAGGTGGCTTTGAATAAACAAAAGCAGAAAGCAGGTTTGAAAACAAAGAAAATCAAGAAATATTCAAACTAAAAGTAGATTTTATAATGCATTTTTTTGAAATTTTAAGTTCAAAAGTGGCTTTTGAAAGCAAAAGCGTAACTATAAGCAACTATACACTGAAGCCTCTTCTAAAGGTCCCAGAAGAGATGCTGGGTTTGAAGCAGGTCAATGCAAGGTAATTTTGAAGGGAACAACTAACACTTTAATTTTTAGATAGTAGAAACTCCAAACAGGGGTTTCAACAAAAAAAATTTAAAATTTGAGTGCAACAAGCTCCAAACTTTAATGATATTGGAAAATAGACAAGCAGGGGGCTGAAAGTCCCTTAGCTGTATAAAAGGGAGTGTGTTGCAGGGGAATGAGTCACATGACCACCAGACTTGGATCCAATTGGCTGGTGGAGAAATTTTGCTGGTCAGGACCAAGGGGACTGGAAAGTTTCACCTTAATTTCCGCGGCGCTATCTGATTCAATAGAGGAACTCCCAGGCATTTGGAATTCATTTGGTTTTTTGAGTGTTGATGTGGCGCCACTTGGTTGGTTAGATCTAATGGTTTTCAAAAGTGGGCAACACCATGCCAAAAAATAATCCAAATTAACTAATGTTTCTTCCCAGGAGTGCCAACCAGGGGCAACAAATCCATGGGATAGGCCAACACAAATCTCTTGTCAACTGTGTGTGGCAAATCCCCTAAAGAATTAAGGGGTTTGGCTGATATTTTTGGACCTTTCTTAGTGCAGCAAGGGAAGATAGTGTGATCCAATGCCAGGGGTAGCAGTGAATTTACAGGTACTCATTGTTGTGCAAGTTTGGAGTTGTTCAGGTAGAGCTTGGCTCACTTAGTGCTCTCCCCAGACTTTTCCCTTGTCTTGATTGCCTTGTGTGGCAGTGATATGGAAATGGGTACAGTTTGTCTGGCTGTTGTTCTCATTTTCATGCCCATTTGAACCTGCAGGTTTGTGGTTTAATTGTTGTTATTGTTCCCAGGAGGTGGTCAGTTGAAGCATCCAGTTGGGTGAGAATCTTTGGGTTGCTCTCTTTTTCCAGTTTGCACCTTGTGGAGAGTGTTATACTTTTGTTCTGCTTTCTTTGCCTTGCAATACAGACTTTTTAAGTTGGTCACTTGGACCAGGCTTACATGCCTCATTATGTGTGACTTGAGTGTGTCATAGTACATGAGGTGGGTAGCTGGAGTGTCAAAGGCCATATCTGAGGGGGCACGTAGTTGTAGTTCCTTGTAAGCTTGGGTGAGCTCCTTCACTATCCTGTTTGGGTTAGGTTCTTTACTTGGCGTATAATCATGAGTGTGGTGTCTTTCAGAACAAATCTTGCCAAGAAGTCTTGTTTGAAGGTGTCCCAATTCTTCTCAGTGTGTTCTTCATGCCACTTGTTGCACCAGGTACCAGTGTTGTGAGTTGATTGGATAGAGATCTCTGCAATCCAGAATCTTTGTGGGCATTCCATTTGGGCCAGCTTGCTTTGGGCTGATTGAATCCATGCCGCAGGGTTATTGTTGTTGGCTCCAGAAAAAGGTTCCAGGGCAGCGCTTTGAAGTCTCTGGGCTACTTAGGCTGGCATGATGCTTTTGTCAGTTGCTCAAGGAATGACAGTGGGTGCTTGGAAGAACCCTTGTGCTGACAGGGCATTGAAGTGGAGAGTGGGATCACCGTATTCTGGTAAAGGACAAACCCAGCAGGTATCTCAGCACCAAGCGTGTATGGTGTCCAGTCTGGCAGGAGGCCAGACATGATTCTATCAAGGATTTGTTGGCTGCTACAAGCGCAGGCAACATGTGTAATTTTGAAAGATAAGGTAGGATGGAAAACCTACCTGTACTACCAATGTTGTAACTGTGCTGTTTAGCAGAGTTACAAGGGGAAAAAATATTGGGAAACTAGATAATATTCTTTATTGAGAGATAGGTAATATATAGTAATTGTGAATTGTGGATAACAGGAACATGATAGTGTTGATCACATGGTGGGATAGTGCAGGATGTGGCCTGATCCTGGTAATGAGTCAAGCACTAAAACAAGTGTCAAAAAAGCAGGCTTGACCCATCAGCAAGGTTCCAAGCAAGTAAATTTGTGACCTACAATCTGATTACCCAGCCACTTGAAGCCAGACTAGGAAGCCAACTCAAATTGCCAAATCCAACAACATGAACAGATGCTGATCCTTTACAGTGGATACCTTGTTTTGGCGCTTGACTCATTACCAGGATCAGGCTATCCCTTGCACTATCCAGTTGTGTGATTAACACAATTATGGTCATGTTATCCTTGATTCACAATGACTATATAATCACTATCTCTCAATAAAGATTATTATCTAGCTTCTAAATATTTTCCCCTTGTAACTCTGCTAAAACAGCACAGTTACAACATTGGTAGCACAGGTAGGTTGTCCATCCTACCTTATCTTGAAAAATTCTGCCTGTTGCTTGCACAAGCTGCGGCCAACAAATCCTTAACAGAATTATGTCTGGCCTCCTGCTAAATTGGACCCTGTACACCCCTGGTACCAAGATACCCAATGGCTTTGTCCTGTACCAGAACACAGTGATTCCACTACCTGCCTTCAACGCCATGTCTGCACAAGGGTTCTTTCAGGCCCCATCCTTGATTTTGCAACTAACCAACAAAAGCACCATGTCTGCCTATGTAGCCCAAAGACTGTGAAGCACTGCCTTAGAACCTTTTTCTGGGGCCAACAACAACAACGCTGCTGCATGGATCCAGTCTTCCCAGAGCAAACTGGCCCAGATGGAATGCCCACAGCAATTTTGGATTGTGGAAATCTCCATTTTCCTGACCCACAACGCTTGCACCTGGTGTGACAAGTGGCACAAGGAACACGCCAACATAACTGGGATACCTTCAAGAAAGACTTCTTGGCAAGGTTTATGCTTAAGGACACGGTGCTCATGATCATACGCCAAGTAAAGAACCTAACCCAGACAGGCACTGTGAAGGAACTCACCCGCGCCTACAAGGAACTCTGACTTTGTGCACCATCTGACATGGCTTTTGACACCCCAGCTACACATCTCATGTACTATGACGCCCTTAAGTTGCATGTAATGAGACACGTGAACCTGGACCAGGTGACCAACCTACAAATCCTGTACCGCAAAGTGGAGAAAGTGGAACAAACATCCAATGCTCTCCATAAAGCACAAACTGGGAAACAAGCAAGACCCAAGATTCCCACACATGCAGGCGCTCCACTTGACCACCCCATGGAGGCAATAGGAATAACACCAACCACAACCCCACAGGTTTGAATGTACATGGAAGTGAGAACAATGGCCAGTCAAATTGTACCCATTTCTGTGTCACTGCCATGCAAGGCAATCAAGACAAGGGAAAAGCCTGGGGAGAGCACTAAGCAAGCCAAGCTCTCCCCACACAACTCCCAACTTTCCCAATGATGAGTACCAACCCAAGGACGTGGACTAATGTCCAATGATCCAAGTACCCTTGCAGGACCTGTCACTGTACACCATTGCAAGACATCCCAATAAATTGATGTCCTATCCTTTCCTTTTTGCAGTTACACAGGCTCAGCACTCCTGGACTCGGGCATGGATTGAACCCTAGTCAACAGCAGTTTTGTGGACAAGTTCAAGCTATCCACTAATCCTTTGCAGATTAAAAATGTGGTCCTGGATGATGAACATCACATTGCCATGACAAGGGAAACCGCCCCCTTCTCTGTCATGCTTGAGAACCTCCACTCCACCATCCAAGGTCCCGTCATCAAATTCCCAAAGTTTGACATTGTGCTGGGGTTAGATTGGTTATGAAAGAACAATTCCCACGTAGACTGGGCAACCTCAGTGTTGACCATTAAGCGTGAAGGTGTCAACTACCATATCTACCCTGACTCAGTGGACCAACTCCTATGCAACCACGTCTTTGTGCGCATCACAGAGACCCTGGACAAAAAGGAAAGCCTGAAGGTGATTGACTGGGACTCCTGCCAGTTTGAGATCATACACTTCAAAGATCACCAGGATACCTCCACACCTCAGGATTGCAAAATTGTGGCCTGTCATCCAGAAATCTTCAAGGAAGCTCTACCCAGGCTGCCTCCAGAGAAACACATTCAACACTCCATCCAACTCAAAGGAGCTGTACCCAAAGCGCGCCCTATCTACAGGATGACCCCAAACAAAGACAACGCCCTACGCGCCTACCTCAAGAAAGCGTTGGAGAAAGGACTTATCCACCCCTCACAGTCTCCCTTTGGGGTTGCCGTATTCTTTGTGGCCAAGAAGGACAGTACCTTACATCTGCTCACAGACTATCAAGCCCTAAATGAAGCTATCATCAAGAATTGTTATCCACTACCACTGATTGACAATCTCTTTGACGTCTTGGGAGGAGCCACAGTCTTCTCCAAGATTGATCTGACTGCAGGCTACAACCAGATTTGTATTAAGGAAGAAGACATCCCCAAAACAGCCTTCCACACTAAATACGGCTCATAAAAATGTGTGGTGTTCAACTTTGGCATGACAAACGCCCCTTCCACCTTTGTGACCTTCATGAACAAAGTGTTTGCGCCACACATAGGCAAGCATGCCCTAGTCTACCTAGACAACATCATTGTCTACAGCCTCTTGGTGGAACAGCACCACAAGGACCTAGAGGCAGTCTTTGCTACCCTGGTACAACACAAACTGTTGGCCAAACCCTCTAAGTGCCAGTTCTTCCGCGAGCAATTACCCTTCCTAGGACACTGTTACAAGTGACAAACTCTTATCAACTATGCTTATCAAAAAGCCCCAACTACAAAACTCAAACCCCAGCATCTCGCGGGCTGCCAGCCCGCAGTTTTTTGGGCTCAAATCAGAACAGGATTCAACTTTGGAAAATCCTTTTAAGCTTGATGAACCAAATGTACCTACTCCAATACTCTCCACACTGGGGTTCCTGATAAAATAGCCAATCAACAGGCAGGCCCAGCCACTGATTCCAAAATAACTTGGGCCTGCACAGAAGGGGAAACAGAGAATTTTCCCATTGAACGCGGGCCACCCAGAGGCAACCAATCCTACAACCTGACTAGGGAATTTGAGCTTCCTCAGTTCAAATCAGCCAATGAATTAACTACCGCATTGGATGCCACCAAGGACTGGAAAAACCTGGTAGACAGTAGCACCAGGTCCAAAGGAATTTTTAAAAGTTTACCCATGACAGATGGGCATACTTATACCCTGGGCCGCCAGGAAGATGCTCATTGTCATCCTTGCAATAAAGTGACATGAACCTTTGGTTCAACCAGATCATACCATACTTGTTATTAGTTTTACTTCAACTACAGTCTACTCCTTGCGGCTCTGCTCCCTGTGCTCACCTACCCCAAGAAACTGCGGACCAGCTGCCCAAACTTTACTGTCCACCAGAAGCTCCCTTTGGCCCAGTACATTTTACCAAGTACCCACCCAACCCGGCGCATTTGGAGTTTACTCTGGAGAAGATCCTAATCCACAGCCCTGAAGCTAGAACTAGAGAGACAGAAGTCCTTTACAGAGAAGGCACCAAAATTATCTGGCCCCCTCTGTTATTCTGAGACAAGTATAATTTCCTGCCTGCATATTTGGTTCCAATGATGCCGCCCCACACCCTGCGGCCCAACCACCCACAAGAATCCGTTGCCACTGATGAATCCACTTTCACCCAAGTATTTGGGGTGATGTATATCACCCTCACTGGATTGATTGATTCCATGGTGCCTACAAGCGGACCTTGGGCAGTCCTTGGAAAATTGTTATCTTATATTGTAAAGTTAGCCCCAATCCTGTGGTGGGCTCTCCCTGCTGGGCCCGCGGGCTGTCCGCCCGCAAGTTCTCAGGAACCCCCCACAGGTTGGATCCCTGACATTATGGCAATCTACCTCAAACACAGTAACCTGGGCCCCAAGATGTTGATAACTCTTGGGGCATATTGTATGCTATTTTTATTTATTTCAGCTTACTATGCGTACAAGTTAGCTACCAACCTGATCACCTCAGTGACCCAACACCAAACCAACCTCAAACAGAAAGACACACCGCCTGGCAAGGAGAAGACCAAGACCCCAAACTTGCAGGTGCAGAACGTCATAGTAAACCAGACCACGACCCGGGTGGATATGCCCCAGATTGGGAAGCTCACCCTAGAAGAAGCCAGAAGAGCAATGCCAGTCCTCTGCCTTCATTTTCAAGCCAACGCAAACTGATACTCCAACAACACCAAGAAAGTCCTTGGAGTAGCCTCCATGCTCTCCGGCAATGCCCTGGACTGGTTTGGGAAAGCAACCGCCAAGGACGTTGAGTTCTGCCTAGACTACTCCCAATTTGAGAGCAAACTGATGACCATAGGCAACAACCAAGACACCTGCCACCACGCCCTGATCAGCTTACTGGATATTCAACAAGGCCCACGCTTGCTGCAAGCTTACACCAACAAGTTCCTGAAATTGAAAGCCAGAATCCAACTTGAGGACAAGCTATCGGCCATCCTGTACCGCCAAGGAGCCTGCCCTGCCCTGAAGGAGCTCCTCAAGCACCACCACCCTACGCTTGGTTTGGATTAATTACTCTTCTTGTGCAGAGGGTTGAGCCTCAACCAAGAAGGCACCCCGTCTTCCACCTAGAGCATGAGCCAAGCCCCAACGCCCGGCAGACCAGGAATGTCCCCCAATGAACTACAGCACCACTACCGTGAAGGCTTGTGTTTCTACTACCACAAACCCAGGCACCTCACCAAGGCCTGCCCCAAGAAGAGTAACCCCTCAGTTTCCTTGGCACAAATAAACACCTCTACTCAATTGTACAAATTTATCCAAGTTGAAGCAAAAAAATCCACAACATCCCAGACTGTTGGAGCTTTCATTGATACTGGAGCAGAGGAGAGTTTTATCAATGCCACCCTTGCCAAGGACCTTGGACTGGAGGCCACCAACAAAAGCGTCAAAGTAATCATGAGAAACAGCTCCCATGACTTGGGCTTCAGGTATGCAACTGAATTGCCCCTGAGAATTGGGCAGAACTTGTACCCAGTGTTCCCCATCATCCTGAAAAGGCTTCCTCACCCCCTGATCCTAGGGGACTCCTGGTCCCAGAGACACAGTGCTATTCTGAACTTCCGTAATCAAACAGTTGCCTTGAAGGGAGATAATTTGTTTGATGTGGTGCCATTCCAGTTGGGCCCAACCAGTAAGGAACCCAACACAATCCTGACCCTGAGAATGGAACTCAGTGTGGGAAGTCTTCCTGCCCCCTTGGAGAAGTGGAGCCACGTCTTCAGTGAGGAAGCAGCCACCCAGCTCCCCAGTCACTTGATCTATGACCACGCCATTGACCTGTTACCTGGAACCCAACCCCACCATGGCCCCATATACAGCTGCAATCACTGCAAACAAGCAGCACTGAAGACATACTTGGAGGACATGACAAAAAAAGGGTTTATCTGGGTGTCAAAAAGACCTTGCTCCTCACCCATGCTGTTTGTAGGAAAGAAAGATGGTGGAATGCGTCCCTGCGTAAACTACCAAAAACTGAATGATATCACTATAAAGAACCGCTACCTCATCCCCAACGCTGATGACCTATGTGACGTATTGACAGGAACCCAGGTATACTCAAAAATTGACCTGAGAGACGCCTTCAACCAGATCAGAATCAAAGAAGGGGACAAATACAAGACAGCCTTCAAAACTAGATATGGGTTGTACAAGTACTTGGTCATGCTGTTCGGGTTGTGTAATGCTCCCAGCACTTTCCAAAGGATAATCAACTCCGTCCTTGACAAGTACCTTGACCAGTTATGTGTGGCGTATCTGGACAACATCCTCATATACAGAAAAACACATGAGGAACACCTCCAACACCTTGACCAAATACTGGAGAAACTCTTGCAGTCCAACCTACACGCCAAGCTGAAGAAATGTGAATTCTTTCAATCTGAAGTTGAATTTCTGGGATATGTGGTGAAGACTGGTGGGTTTGCGATGGCGCAGGACAAAGTAGAAGCTGTAACATCCTGGCCAGTACCCAAATGCAGAAAAGACGTGAGAAGCTTTTTGGGCCTGGCAAATTATTGCAGGGATTTCATCTAAAAATTTTCTCACATCACCCTGCCCCTGACCTGCCTGTGCTCTGACAAGGTCGTCTTTGTCTGGACCCCTGAGTGCACCGCTGCCTTTGAGACCCTGAAGCTCACCTTCACCTCTGCCCCAGTTCTTGCCATGCCTGACCCTGCTAAACCTTTTGTGCTGGAGACATATACGTCTGAATTTGCGGTGGGTGAGGTCCTTCTTCAGGAAGGAGGGGATGGTATGCTAAATCCTGTAGCATATTACTCCAATAAGATGCTACCAGCTGAAGGGAACTACCCAATATACAATAAGGAGATGTTAGCCATAATGAAGACATTGAAGCACTGGCGCAGGTATTTGTGCAGTGCTGAACATCCGGTAAAGGTTCTGACAGACCACAAGAACTTAGTCTACTTCTTTAAACCACGCCAGCCAAACCAACAACAAGCAAGATGGGCCTTAGAACTGACTGACTACACCTTGACCATAGACTACAAGCCAGGAAAAATGAACGTAGTACCAGACGCCTTGAGCAGGAGAGCCAACCTGATTCCCTCTTCTGCAGAAATCAAGGACTGCAACACCCATACACTACTAGACCCCGCCAGCCTAGGAATACAACTAAAGTACTTGAAGATTGCCGCCAGCAAGCCCAATGTGATAGGAACTCAGAAACATGACATCTATTCAACTGAACTAGTCAAAGCCCTGACAAAGGACCCAGAATGCCATCACTCAAAGAAAGGGTACTCCCTGAAATGTATTACCCTACTGCTCCATAATAGAATCTATGTACCCAAAGGCCCAACCCAAACAAATGTATTGATTGACCACCACAATTCAGAGATAGAAGGCCACCCTGATAGACACAAATCCCTCTCAAGTATCAAGCAGAATTATGCATGGCCGGGCATGGACAAGGAAATAGCTACCTACATAAATGGTTGTGAAACCTGTGGAAGAACCAAGACGCGTTGCTCAAAGCCAGAAGGGTTACTGAGACCTCTGGACATCCCTGCTGGCCCCTGGAAGTCAGTGTCAATGGACTACATAGTAGAGCTCCCCCCTTCAAACTCCTTTGGCTCAATCTTGGTCATGGTTGACTGTTTCACCAAAATGGCCTACTTTGTTCCGACCACTACCCACTGCACAGCAACTGAGACGGCCAGACACTTCCACGACCGCATCTTAACACAACACGGCACCCCAGAAGAAATCATCACCAATAGAGGACCCCAGTTTACCTCCCACTACTGGACCCAAGTGATGAAAGACCTCGGAATAAAATGTTGTGTGTTGACCTCCTACCACCTGCAGACAGATGGACAAACTGAATGGGGCAACCAAATCATGGAACAATACCTCCAATGCTACGCCAACGCTGACCAGGACAATTGGGCTGAGATGCTTCCCATGGCCCAGTTTGCATACAACAGTAAAGACCACACCTCCACTGGAATTTCCCCATTCAAGGCTAATTATGGGTATGATCCATCATGGGACTCTAGCATTGGCAGTAAGGAACAGAACACAGCAGGACAATCTTGGATTGAACAAATACATACCACCCAGGAAACCTGTCTAAGGAACTTGACCCGTGCTGTTAAGACCTACAAAGTGTTTGCCGACAAGAAAAGAGTCCCCAGGAAACCTCTGAAAACAGGCAATGAAGTTTACCTCAACTCACAGAACGTTCCCCTACATGTACCCAGCAGAAAGCTAGCCCACTGCTGCTGTGGCCCTTACAAGATTGTAAAGCAAATAGGAGAAGTGGTGTACAAACTAGAGCTGCTGCCTACTTGGAAAATCCACAATGTCTTCCACCAATCACTGCTATTCAAGAAAGAAGGAACCTCCCTCCCCCACCAGAAGATAAAGATCAACCCTCCACCCATCCAAGAGGGGCGCTCAACCAAATACAAAGTAGAGTACATCCATGGACACTGCCTCTACTACAAGACCCCACAGTACTACGTCAAATGGGTAGGTTACCCCCCCCCCCCAAAGAAAGCACCTGAGAACCGGTCTCCAACCTACCTAACGCATAAGAAGCCATACAACAATACCTGGAAAAGGGGACCCAAAAGGAGGAGGGCACCAGGAGAGAAAGGTATGATGTCACAAGTGACAAACTCTTATCAACTATGCTTATCAAAAAGCCCCAACTACAAAACTTGAACCCTGGCATCTTGCAGGCCGCCCAGCCGCCCACAGTTTTTTGGGCTCAAATCAGAACAGGATTTGACTTTGGAAAATCCTTTTAAGCTTGATGAACCAAATGTACCTACGCCAATACCCTCCACATTGGGGGTTCCTGTTAAGACAGCCAATCAACGGGCAGGCCCAGCCACTGATTCCAAAGTAACTTGGGCCCGCACAGAAGGAGAAACAGAGAATTTTCCCATAGGATGCGGGCCACCCGGAGGCGGCCAATCCCCCAAACTGACTAGGGAATTTGAGCTTCCTCAGTTCAAACCAGTTAATGAAATAACCCCCGCAATTGATGCCACCAAAGACTGGGAAGATCTGGTAATCAGAAAAACCTGGGCCGACAGAATTTGTGAAAGTTTTGCCATGACAGATGGGCATACTTATACCCTGGGCCTCCAGGAAGATGCCCATTGCCATCCTTGCAATAAAGTGACATGAACCTTTGGTTCAATCAGATCATACCATACTTGTTATTAGTTTTACTTCAACTACAGTCTACTCCTTGCGGCTCTGCTCCCCGTGCTCACCTACCCCAAGAAACTGCGGACTGGCCGCCCAAACTTTACCGTCCACCAGGAGCTCCCTTTGGCCCAGTACATTTTATCAAGTACCCACCCAACCCGGCGCATTTGGAGTTTACTCTGGAGGAGATCCTAATCCACGACCCTGAAGCTAGAACTAGAGAGATGGAAGTCCTTTACAGAGAAGGCACTAAAATTATCTGGCCCCCTCTGTTATTCCGAGACAAGTATAATTTCCTGCCCACATATTTGGTTCCAATGACACCGCCCCACACCCCGCAGCCCAACCATCCACAAGAATCTGTTGCCACTGATGAATCCACTTCCACCCAAGTATTTGGGGTGATGTATATCACCCTCACTGGATTGATTGATTCCATGGTGCCTACAAGCGGACCTTGGGCAGTCCTTGGAAAATTGTTATTTTATATTGTAAAGTTAGCCCCAATCCTGTGATGGGCTCTCCCTGCTGGGCCCGCAGGCCGTCCGCTCGCAAGTTCTCAGGAACCCCCCACGGGTTGGATCCCTGACAGACACATAGTCTTGAGGGACAGCATCAAACCCAATAGTCAAAAGATACAGGTCATCTGCAAGATGCCGCCACCCAAGGATAAGTTGGAACTCCACACCTTCTTGGGGATGGTGGCCTATGTATGCCGCTTCATACCTGACTGTGACATTTTGACTGCCCCCTTATCCACCATAACAGGCACAAAATCCAAGTTTGTGTGGACCCCCCCCCCCCAACGTGATCTCTGTTTTAGATGCCTCAAGGAGAAGCTCACAACAGCTGCAATCCTGTAATACCCCAAACGTGACAGGGAATACCAAATGGAAACCAATGCCTCAGATGCATCCATTAGAGGAGTACTATGAATCAAAATAATGATGATGAATTCCTGCCTGTAGCCTATGAATCACAAAAGTTGACAGATGGTGAGTATCAATACCCTATCCACAACAAGGAACTGCTGGCCAGTGTACACTGTCTAGTCAAATGGCGTTGTTATCTAGAACAGCAGGAAGAATTCACAGTGTTAACCAACCACAAGTTGCTCATATATTTCAAACCCCAAGCAAATCTATCTTGCCGCCAAGCCTGCTCGATGGAGCTCTTGGAGAGATTTAATATGCTCATACAGTACAAACCTGGTCCTGAGCGTGCCATGGCAGACGCCCTCTCATGCCTGTATGTCTGTGCCACAAGAGGAGAAAATGGGCTCAACCCAGACTGGCCTCTCTTGGTACTACAATTAAAGTACAAGGGCTTCCCCCCTGGTACAACCGGCATAACAAAGGAAACAGTTATCAAAAACAAACACCTATTTGCTGACGTGTACAGGACCCTGCACAGAAAAATGTCCGATGGTACTACCATTCCTTATATCCCCACACACCAGCACGTAGACACCATCCTACAATATCACAGAGACCTTGGACACACCAAGAGTTGAAACCTATATGAGTCCCTTAAGCACAAGGCCTGGTGGTCAACCCTATATTGTGATGTTCACAAAGTCCTAGACCAGTGTGAGGTATGCAAAAAAGTTTGCCAAAAGCAAAAACCCTCCAAAGTCAGTACTACCCATCTGCACACAACTACCCTTCAAGGTGTGGGCCCTCACCGTTGTTGGCCCCATGCCAGGGAAACACAATGATAAGAAATACATTATCACCACCATAGACTTTGCTACAAGATGGCCAGTAGCCCAAGCAGTAAAGGCGCACACTGACAATGATGTACGGCAATTCATTGGAAAAGAGATAATCAGCAAGTTTGGAAAGCCAGAACTCCTGATAACCAATGGAGGGAAAGAATTGACCTCTGAAGATACCAACATATACATCACCAAGAATGGGGTCCAGCACACAGTGACAACACCTTACCACCCACAGGCCAATAGACATGTAGAGCAGCTTAATGGCAGGCTTGTGCAGTCCTTGGCCAAGCTAACCGCCGGGAGACCTGAAGACTGGTATAATTAGCTATTGACTGCACTACTTGTGTGCCAAACCTGAGTGAACAGATCCACTGGAAAAAGCCCTTTTGAGTTGGTATACGGCACACAGCCAAATATCATTCAAGCATTAACAGGACCCAAACTGGAAATCCTGATTAAAGTCCCCCCGCGCTTAGATCCTCAAGTTATAGAGGCTTCAGCAAGCAAACAGAAAA
This sequence comes from Entomophthora muscae, assembly GCA_014839935.2. NCBI lineage: Eukaryota > Fungi > Entomophthoromycota > Entomophthoromycetes > Entomophthorales > Entomophthoraceae > Entomophthora > Entomophthora muscae. Next base: position 26,102 of record QTSX02006483.1, read on the forward strand.
GGAAACTGAACGTCTGCAAAAAACCTTTGTCCCCATCCAAGATAGACATGAATTTGGGGGGAAAGTTTGGGTCATGAACGTTGATAAAAGCAAACTATAACCCAAGAAAGTATGCCCAGCAATCATTCTAAAGGTAAACAACAATAACACTTACCTCATGCAAGGACTTGGGAAGCGCAAACAAGACAAGACCCTACACCATGATTGCCTGAGACCCTGCAAAGCAAGACAAAACAAATGAAACCGCCCTGCCCGCCACAGAACAACAATTAAGTCCAGTATGGCGCCCGGGCTCCTAACAACCTCCCTGACGACCTACCTCCAGAGGAGGCCAACTTTCAGTCAGGGGAGGGTGTCAAAACAGCAGGCTTGACCTGCCAGCAAAGTTCCAAGCAAGCAAGTTTGTGACCCGCAATCCAATTATCTGGTCACTCAAAGCCAGACTAGGAAGTCAACTCAAATTACCAAATCCAACAACATGAACAAATGATGATCCTTCCCAGTGAATTACTTGTTTTGGCGCTTGACTCATTACCAGGATCAAGCCACCCCCTTCTTCCATCCAACCGTGTGATCAACAATCATGTTCCTGCTATCCATTGATTCACCATGACTATATAATCACTATCTCTCAATAAAGATTATTATCTAGCTTCTAAATATTTTTCCCCTTGTAACTCTGCTAAAACAGCACAGTTACAACACAAGGTATCCACCGTAAAGTATCAGCTTCTGTTCATGTTGTTGGATTTGGAAATTTGAGTCGACTTCCTAACTTGGATTTGAATGGCTGGATAACCAGATTGCGGGTCACAAACCCGCTTACTCGGAACCTTGCTGGCAGGTTGAGCCTGCTGTTTTGACAATATAGTATCATGACAAGCCATATAGTGACCATGTATGTTGTGACAGTCATAGGGCTTGTCCAAATATTGCTCTTTATAGAATTCAAAATGTTTGATCCATATACAACCTGGGGGTGTTGCAGTAGTGCTACTAACTATTTAGTAGTTGAGTCATTTTTCGGGGAAATAATTTCCTGAGAGGAAGCAATCAAAGATATTGCGACACAATCTGCTATTTACTTTCACTAAACTTGATCCTTTGAATTTTTGTAGTACAAGTGTAAAGCTTATATATACGACACTTTAAAAAGATGAATTATCAAGCTAATTTTGAAGATAGTTTATTAGTTTTAGCTGATAAAGATAAAATTTTAAACCGTTCTGATGATAAGTTAATCGGCTTGAACGCTAATTGTTTAAGAAGACCAGAGCTTGGGTGATTTTCTGTGTTAATTTTCTAAACCTTTCTGTGGGATTTTTGAGATCTTTGAGAGTGATATCAAGCTGGTTGTATTCTTGTAAGATAAACCCGAAACCATAACCTGGATATCCTGATCATTTGATATACCAATGCATTTATTGCTTTTACGATTTTTTATTCAAAATATTAACTAATGCCAATTATATTATCTAGGCTAGTTTAAAAAGGGAATGTCATAAATCATTATGTCCATGGATGCTCAAAGAGCAATAGATCAAACCCAGACTTTCTTAAAAATAAACCCTATTTTTATTTTCACTTTATTTTTTGGACGAGCCTAGATGCTTGTGGTGCATATTTTAAAGCTGATTTCAATGATTTTCAATTTTCTCAATTTTTACATTTACCAAGATAGCATCGCTCTAATAATTATGGAGGCTAATATAGATATAGGGGATAAGAAGTAAAACCAGATCGTGATTTAAAGAAATAAAAAAACTGTAAAAGATTGAATATTGTTAGCGTAAGTTTAAATGGATAGATTTTATAGTACAAAAAAGCGTTGTAGACCAATAAAGCAAACTTAAGCGGAAGCTTCTAAGAAACAGAGAAGGATAAAGCCTATAAAGAATGGAGACTACCTCATAATGAAAGGTCATGCCACCACTTTGAAACACTATCAAGTAAGTTGGATGGTTTGAATTGGTCTGAAGTTTTTGAAGTCATCAAGAGACTTTCTTCTTCCCGCTGGGGTGAAATACCAGATGGATGCGTTATGGTCTCAGTAAACTCCTCACTACCATCACTCCGACGAACAGTTTTTCGAGTTGTGGTCACTCCTTCGGGGGAAGTAGATATGACAATGGTAGCAGATGATGACCAAGAGCTCCCTATTGAAGAATCTCCGGTTGGAAAGAATTTTCCCTCAAATCCGTCGAATAAAGTGTTTAGATCACCTTTCATTGTTTCAAGAGTTGATATCTCGCGAGAAATGTTAAAAGGGGAGTTATGACCCAAGAAAATATCTGCAAGCGAAGTGGGCTCTTGAGATACGGCTATACTATCTAAAAAGTATAAGCAGTTTGTACGACGTTAATAAACTTACCAAGAGATGATCCATTTTTTTTTGGAAGGGTTAACTAACTCACTTCTTGGGTCTGAGACTGTTTTATCTGAATTATGACCGTTTGAATAATGAGCGGGGATCTAAAATAAAAATTTAACAAGCTAGACCTCTATGTATGCAGATATAATTTTCTAAAAGTAGAATTTACCAAGAAGTGCCTGTGTACTAAGTCGTCTTTTTTTGGGATCGCGCTGATTGCTTCCCGAGGGTTTATTTCTGGCTGATTATGAATTTGATTGTTGTTTTCAGAGCGAATATCTTCAATGTTGACCATATCAAGATGAGCCATCCCAAAGAAATTTCTAACAAAGTCAACCAGAACTCCATCCAGAAAAATCTGGCGTTCTGGGATCCAAAAAATCACCATTATTGTTATCATTTGGGGAATCCATTGTGATATCACAGCAAACTTAAAATATAAAAATTGTAAAGGTAAGCAGATAATTGAGAGGAACAAAGATGACAGGATCAGGACTGCAAGAAGTTAATTTAATAGGGGAACACATCGATCAGTAAACTTGGCTTGTACTTGGACGTAAAGTAGTCCTAATTTAAAACTAAGCAGTTCAAAGTATTCGAATTGATATTATTGGATCACCGGAAAAATCGGGGCGACTGCAAGTAGTGTGTCGTACTTAGGGCTGCTTCGGCTGGTTTCTGGCTCCGGGTCACTTGTATTAAAGATTTATTTGATAAAGTTTAAATATTCGTCACTGTTCCGTTTTGGCTGTAGCGGCCCTGAGCCGAAGCATCCCTAGTGTTACTGAAACTAGGCATTTCAAATCTAGATCGAAATTAGAGCCGAAGATCAAACTAACAATACATTAAGCCATCTCAAGACAAAAAATCATCACAGCCTAATTTACCATAAAAATACTAAAATAAAAACTAAAACAAAAGTCAAGAGTAAAAATGCACCAAAAGTTTTAATTTTTCTAATTTTAGCAAGAGTGGTTTTGCTCATTATTGTATTTTTAATATGTAAGGAACATACTTTATGTAAGGTCTGAGGCTACAGGGAAATTATGATAAACTAAGACCTTTAAGCCCAGGATATTTATATTGGTCAAATATAGGAAGGTAGATAAAGATTGTACCAATAACTGAATTAAAGCTCCTAATAAACTATAAGAAGTAAAGTAAGGACTAAGGCAATTGATCAAACCCAATAAGATAAAATAAAGTCCAGTCTTAATGATAGAAGACTGGGTTAAAACTCTATTTATAGGTCGGGATATTGGTCGCCACTAGCTGGTGGGTTAAAACTATTCACCATCAAGGTTTGAGTGTCACTAAAAAGGTTGCCTAACTGATGGTAAAAGTAGTCAAAGAGGATCATAGATAAAAAGCTAGGATTCAAGAATGGAATTGGAAAGAAGGAAATATTCAAAGGAAGAAAACACAAGCCACAAAACTTAACAAGTATCCTTTTGGGGTGCAAGTCAAGCAATCTCAACTTAGAGTTGAGACTAAAGAAAAAAAGCCTTTTTATTGTGCTTGGGAAGTGAGGTGCAAATTAAAAGACAATGTATTAACTCAAGTTGGTTAAAATGGCATTGATAAAGGACAAGGTTCAAAATAATCATGTGGACATAAAACTAACTTAGTACTGTAAATTTAGAACCTGAAGATAAAAATGTGGGATTGTCAAATCCTTGGTCCAAATTTTGAATCACTTTTGTGGGCAACTCAGCTGAGTAAAAAATAAGATATTTAATAAAATTAACCATTTAATTTGACTTTTTTGGTTTATTTAAATTGGCAAATTTTGAATCCCTTGAGAAGAAAACTCAACTAACAAAAGACAAAACTCAGCAAACAAATGTGGGATACATGAATCAGAAATGTAGAATTCTAATGTACAATTTGAGATTTCCTGTATGTCAAACAAATCATAGACATCATGTGAAAATTAATGAATCTGAAATCGCAGGATTGTCAAATCCAAGAACCAAATTTCAAATCAAAAATGTGGTGAATTTGAAATAAATATAATTTATGGGTGTCTCAAAAAGGATGCTAAAGGATCTAGAGTGGATGTGTGCTAATTCTTTTAGGAATCATAGGCATTTTCAAAAATCACCCTATTCCATTTTAGGGTGGCTAAAATTTAGATGCTTGATACAGTAGTTTTTAAAAAATGCTAATAATAAAATAGAATTATATATTACAATCTATCTTATCATATTGTAATATATAATTCTATTTTATCATTAGCGTTTTTTAAAAACTACTGTAATCAAGTATCCTTAATAGCAATACATGAATACATAGTGTAGTAAACTGATGGTTTATCTTTTCCCCTCATTTCTTCCTTGAAATGAATTTTTTATGGCCTCTGGCGTATCCAGGGGCCAAAAAACTTTTAAAAAAATTCTGCATCATCAGGAGGGTAGCTCATATATCATTATATAGTTTTGTAGTTGCTATATTAGTGATTTAGAGTGCAGAATATTACATCATTTCCAGGTTAGACAATTTTGCATTTCACTTAATTTCATGTCTAAAAATAGCTATCAAGATTGAATTTTTCATTTGATTTTATGCAGAGTGGAGCTTCTTGATTTGGGTTGATTTGTCCTAGCTTCTTACTGTACATTCAATTTGGATTCCAGTTCCCGCAATTAATATCTGAGTTTACTAGTGGCATTCAAAAATGATTTGAAATTTGGTTCTTGGATTTGACAATCCTGCAATTTCAAAAATCATAGTAAACTTAATGAAAATGGCTGATGGATTTGAACACTTCAAATCTGATTCCAGTTAATTCATTTTGTCTATTGGAAATGTGCAGTTCAACTTGAAATTTGCAAAGTGTCTATGAGTTCCCGCATTTTTAAAAATTCAAATAAAAATATAACAAAATTAATTTAATCAAAAAAGGCTATCCCACAAAAGTGATTCAAAATTTGGACCAAGGATTTGACAATCCCGCATTTTTGCGTTCAGGTTCTGAATTTACAGTATAGTTAAGTCTGGTAAAAAGGGAAACAGGAAGGAGGAAAAGCAGTTTATGAAATTGCCACTATACACCATATGAGAGCAAAGGTGCAGGAAAAACCAGGTCTAAGCTTGGGTGTGTGATAAAAAATTAAAGCAAAAGGTAAGGAGTTCAGATATTAAGTTATTAACCTGAGTGTATAGGTTCCAGGTTCAAATCTTGTTGTGATGTGAGATAAGTTTCAAAAAGGATACTAAATGTTGTTTAGGTTGCTCTTAAGATGAAAAGACCCAATGAAAGTTAGGATTTGGTGTTAAGTAAAAGTTTAATGCCCAATTTTTGGAAAGTATGAAAAGGAAAAAAGGGCCAAGTGCAAGTAGATACAAAATAGCAGCAAGAAAGAAAGGTGAATCCTGTCACTTTAAGTAAAATAAACTTATTTTCTGTAAAAGCTGTCACAAACTATTTTGATTATTCTCTCAGGAAATCATTTTCTCAAGAAATGACTAGATTGTTGATTAGAAGGTGGCCCTAAGACTAGGGCTGTGGCAGATTAAAAACACACCACTTACAAAATTTGTTGTAATTGGTGCATCCAAGCTGTTGCATTTTTGGATTCCCCTTACCTAGAGGGATTCAAAATTTAAAAATAAAAAAACGGTCAGAGACAGCTTTCTATTTTCTGAACAAGCCACTTTCTTCATATTTTTTAACAAAATTTTATTTTAAATTTAAAAAGCTGAATTTCTAATTTATATTTTTATATTTTAAAATTTGGGTAAAAATATAAATTTTACTTAAAAAACCTAAAAAAAATCTGTCTGTGGATCTGTCAGGAATATTCCTGACATAAATCAAATCCTGACTGAAGGGAAATGCTAGGGAAGGATAGGAGAATTCCCAATTCAAGAGGCCAAATTTGATAAAGAATTTCCCCCTTTATTTGGGGAAAATAAAAATCAAATTGAGAAAAACCCGGATTTTAGTAGGCACCAGATTAATTCATCATCTGGGCAGGTGCCTGCCGCCACCGCACAGGCGCCCGCAAGCCCCCCCGCCAGCCTCCCACCTGCCACCCGCTCGCCCACCCCCTCCCCCAGCGGACCCGCTGCTTGCCCCCAGGCCACCCTCCCACTCCCTGACCCCCAGCTGACTGCCAGCTGCCCACCCGGGTCCCAGGGCCCACTCCCCAGCCAACCAAAGCCCATCATGACACCCAGCCAATCAGAAAAGCCCCTTGAAACAGAGGGAAATTCTAAAAATAATTCTTGGGCCCAAAAAGAAGGGCAAATTCCTATTTTTAAACCCAACCAATATTCTAAAAATAATGAGGACAATCCAAAAATAACTCCAGGAGATAAAAATATCTTGACCTACAGCCAATGGAACCAGGTGGATGCCAACAATCAGCTAGGCCTAGACTCCAACCAAAATAGCATTCCCAAGTCAAAAATAGAAGTGTTTAAAACCAAGAGTTGCCATCACCACCTGACCACCCATCCAGGAGAAATTATTGGCCCCAAGCAGAACTGTCTAAAACCCCAACATATTGCCCAGGAACAAGGGTTTGGCCATCCCTTCAAACACCAATTCCCAAGTCTGATGACCAAACTTTTGTGGACTCCAGTCCCCTGTTTTTACTCCCATTTGCAAAAATTTGCAAGTGGGGGCCCACTATAAATAAAGGGTCTCCTCTCAGTAATAGCTTGTGCTATTATTGAGATTAATACCCTCAATAAAGTAAAATCTTACTTAAAAGAACTTAAGTCAACTTAAATAGCTAAAGCCCCAGCCAACCACCTCCAATCCAAGGAAGATGAATCATCTCATCTTCACAGCTGTGCTCACAGCTTGCCTTGGGATTGGAGGCTACCAATAGGGGCCAGAGTTCTTTGGGCCCTCTCCAGAAGGACTAGGTCATGACCCTCATTACAATCTTGGCCAACTGAACTCCTCCCATAATAGACCCTGGCCTCCCCTGGTGTTTCCACATTCCACACTCTTCATTATGGTGTACACCTCCATGTACTATGTATTGACCTAATTTGCTGGGAGTTTTGGAAGATACAATGTACACACTAAGATCTTCTGCTGATTGATGACCATATATTCCATCATCACTGCTCTGACTGGATTCCAATTTGCCAACCTACTCCCATACCTGCTGCAAGTGGTACCCACAGTTTTGGGGTATTACAGGATCTGAACGGCTATGTTTCTGGAAAAATTGTAGCTAAGATAACTCTCCAAAAAAATTCCAGATCTGAGACAAATGGCTGCTTTTTATAAAGCAGCCATTATTTCAGATCTGTTGCAGCCCTACCTAAGACAAAACATAGATATTACACCAGGATCAACCTCTCAAGTTCCAAAGGAATCTGGTTCTTACAAAACCACATGACATCCATGATCTAAAACAGACTGTAATACCCAGACATTGTAGGTACTACTTGAAGAAGATATGGCAGGAGATTGGAGAACTGGAAGCCAGTCAAAGCAGTGATAATTGGATAGATGGTCATCAACCACCAGAAGACCTTGGCGTGAATGTTGTATCTCCCAAAGCTCCCCGCAAAGTAGGTCAGCACGTAGTACATGGAGGTATACACCACAATGGACAGAGTGGAGTGTGGAGATACCAGGTGAGACCAGGAACCAGTGTGAGAGGAGTTGAGCTGTCCAGGATCATAGTGGTAGTCATGACCTAACCCTTTGGGTGAAGGGCCAAAGAACTCTGGTCCCTGTTGATATCCTCCAATCCCAAGGCAAGCTGTGAGCACAGCTGTGAAGATGAGATGATTCATCTTCCTTGGATTAGAGGTGGTTGGCTGGGGCTTTAGCTATTTAAGTTGACTTAAAGGTGCTAAGTAAGATTATCTTTATTGAGGGTATTAAACTCAATAATAGCACAAGATATTACTGAGGAGGGATCCTTTATTTATAGTGCTTTCCCTTGTGAAAATATTTGCAATTGGAAGTGAAAAGCTGAAGATGGGAAATCCCAAAAGCTTGGAATGTAGGAATGGCAGTTGAGGCTTGGGAAGATGGCCAAACTCCTGTTCTTCTGCTATCTGTGGCTGGTTTGGAAGTTCCTGAGTTGAACCAATAGTTGTAGGTTGCTCTGGTGCTAGGTGAGGGATGGGAGTCAAATTGCTCTCAAAATTGATTTTTGTCTTAGGAGCATTGGTTTGGCTGGAGTTTGACTCTGCCCATGTGGTCTGGGGTCTAGAACCCCATTGGTTGGTGGTAAACTTATTTTTAAATTGTGACACCTTATTCCCTCCTTCTTCTGGAGGTGTGGTTGTCTTCTCAAATTTTGGCCTTGCAACCATGTAATTTTCTGATTGGCTGTAATTGTTGGGGGCTTCTGATTGGTTGGAGAGTGGGGACTGGGTCCCGGGTGGATGGCTGGCAGTTGGCTGGGGCCCGGGGAGCAAGCAGGTGGGCGGGAGGCTGGCAGCTGGCCCACTGGCAACTGGCTGGGCAAGCAGGTGGCTGGCAGGAGGCCTGCTGGCAACTGGCTGGGCGGCAGGAGGCTGATGGCGGGCCCACTGGTAACTGGCTGGGAAAGCAGGTGGCTGGCTGGTGGGCGGGTGGCTGGCGGCGGGCCCGCTGGTGCCAGGCTGGGCAAGTGGGTGGCTGGCAGGAGGCCTGCTGGTGGCTGGCTGGGTGCTGGGGGGTTGGCAGAGGGTGCTGGTGGGTGTGGCAGGCGCCTGCACGGATGATAAATTAATCTGGCATTGATTAAGTGCCATTTTCCCTTTGTTTTATTTTTATTTTCCCCGATTAAAGGGGGGGAATCCTCATTAAATTTGGCATTTTTGACAGGAAATCACTCTATTTTTTTCCAGCATTGCACCCCAGTAAGGATCTGGTTTATGTCAGGGATATTCCTGACATGGACAGTGTGTGGCTTATCACTTAACTATATATGACTCTTCTATACTTAATAAATATGACATTCTCTTCTTAATCTTTACCATTATTTTATAATATACTTCTTATAATTATATACTTAATAGGGTTAGTGCATATAGGTACTGAACACCTACCTTAATTGAGAAAAAATACCTCTAAAAATGCAGGAAATGGCACTACTGTAAAGTTCCGCGGTCCACCTTTGGCCCTAGATCGGGATGTATTTCCCAGACCATCAAAAAAGGTGGCCCGCATGCAGGCAAAACCCCTCCAAAACCTGGAGGACTTGGCTCACATGGTAGATGAACGCTTTGTGTTGGCCTTCCCGGCCAAAGTTCTCATTTCCCCTTTGGAGTCCCCTCCAACTGCGGAAGAGACATTAATTTGGTTGGATTGCTTGTTGTCCTGGTGTTGCCCAGTCCTTAAACAATTAGCAAACCAACAAAAAATGCGGGCCACATGAAGTTGGAAAGGTCAAATCTGCGGCCCAGGGAAATTGGGTACCAAAACCCGCAACCAGAGGTGTCCCAGGTAACTAATTCCTCCGGCCCAGGAGTCCCCTGGCCCAAAACAATTGGGTTCTGGAGCTCTCTGGTGGAGACGTCAGAGGAAAACATTAGGGGGAATGTGCACCCTGAGCCCTTGGAAGGTTCCTAGCCAATAAAGGGGTTGAGCCTTACATCCGGCCCTGCGGCCCCTATTTTCTGGGTCTCAAACCAAGATAAGATTGGCTAGTACTCTTTAATAGGCTCCCCTTTAGATTGCACTCCAATAGCCCCTTTCATAAACCCTCCCATCCTATCACCCCCCTTTTTGCATAAAATGGAAGCATGGGCTGTCAGGTCCCTTGCTTACCAATTCCAATTGTTGAATAAACTCCTGACTTTGCAAATATTTTGTATTTTAAAGTTTGTTTAACAATAAAAGGTATTTATCCCAACTCCCGCTGTTGTTCCTGCCTCCCACTTTCTCTGGCCCGCCTGCCTATCTGCCCGTCCGCCTGTTGTTTTTTGTTGGGAATTGTTCCAAGAACAATAACTTGGACCATTCCCTGTTATTTACCCAAGCACGTAATTGTCCCCGCCAACTGCCTTCCCTGGCCTGCCTGCCCAACTGTCCGCCTGCCCGTTGTTTTTTTGTTGGGATTTGTTCTGAGTACTGGTCCGTCTGCCCAGTAGTCTTAGCAAAAGAAGGGTACCCGCTGGAATCATGTTGTCACCTTGGTACAAGATGGCTATGTGGATACTGGTGCCCATTTCCCTCTTGTTCTGGTCCTCAAACCCAGTCTTTTGGAGCAAACTTTCCTTGATTTCTTGACCTTCTGAGTTTATTCCTAGTCATTTTACAAATGTAATTGAGCATCTCACCCCAATTCCCTTCAAACTGGGATCCTATGGGTTGTTTCCGTGGTTGTCTTCTCATCTTGAAGAGTTGTTGCCACTTATGGAATCTGTGACTACTGAAACTCTTTCTTCTGACTTGGTCAATCCTTCCCCCTTGTGCCAAATCCCTGAGTCAAATACAGAGGCCCCTTTCACTTGGGATCACTCTCTATGGTTACTTACTGGAGCCATGGTCATGGCTTTGGATGCATAATTCCCTCCCCTTTCACATCCTGTCTCCTTTGGGAGGCCCCTTCAAGCGGCTATCCCAGTCTTGCACTGGATGGCATCCTGGTGGTTGGTCCCACCAGGATGGGAGCCAGACTTTGTTAGTCTAGCCCCCCTCTCTTACAACTACCTACTGGCTGAAGAACCTACAAAGAAGGACAGGCCATTCTCACTAGGTGGACCATCTTTAATTATGTTTTTCTGCTCATTGAGCAGTTCAACTATCTCACTATCAGAGGAAGCTTGAACTAACCAGTCCAACAGAAAACACCTGAGATATCCCCTATAGTCCTCAACACTTACACTCAGCAAATATTGATACTTTTACTGGATTACACCCAAAAAAATGCCACCCTCTGAATCCAAAAATACATATCAAGTTCACAAAGGTTGACTACCCTCAAAGACTCTGGGTAAGTGAAATCTCTCTCAGAGTCACAGTAATTGCCACCATTTTTTGATAAATTGTTTAAAACCAACCTAACTCAAAAAAACTGAGACCTTTTTAAAAGGGCCTTTATTGTCAGGATACCAGGTACTGGGTGTCTGTGATGCCCTGCCCCTAAGGGTAGGCATTTTTATATTAGGTTTTCAAAGTATTAATTGTTTTTTGTTTTAAAAAGATAAGGAAATTGTTAGTATTGTTGAGGAGCTGGATGTACAAGTATTCTGGCCGTTGTTAACACAAGTAACATCCTGTTGTTGCCTGGTTTGGTGCCAATTCAATGCTTGGTTTGAAATTCCTGAAATAGAAACAAAACAATATCCCTTGACTTGTCCAAACATTAGGCTATCCAAACCCAACTCACACATGACTTACAATATATTTGATCCAACTTAAGTCCCTGCCACAGCGCACACAATATATTGATAAGGAGCACCTTTTGGGGAATCTTCAAATATGAAATTAGGAGAGAAGAGAAGTATATTTTATTGGATAATATTTTAGACTTATATAGATTGGGCTGTGGCAGAGATTTAGTTGGATTTAACCTAGGGGTTAGTCATGTGCGGGATGGGTTTGGGCCACTGGATACTTGGATTGTCATGTGATATTGCTTGGTTACCATTCTTGGTGTGTCAAACAGTATATTGGAAGTGCACCAAATTGGGCAATGGCTGGATGTTAAGTAGGTTGGTGGTAGCCAGAATGCTTGTACATCCAGACTCTCAACACCCCCCTTAAGGGGTTACTCTGGTGCATCAGGGAGGGGGCTTTGTTTTAACGGCTGCTTCCTGATGCTCCTGGAGCTGTTTACTAGTTGGAACCAGTCTTGTCAAGTGTTCTCCTTTACTAAGGTGGAGACAAGTTCTGTGATATTTCTTGACAATTGGGGTTTTGGCACCTTGGAATTTTACTAGATAGGTGTTGTGATCTGATCTGTACTTGATGATTCTTCCTGGTCCCCTGTGTACTGAGTCTAGTTTCTTTCTGTTGCCAGCTAGAACCCAGACGGGGGAGTCAATGGGAAGTTGTTTCTCTGTGGAGTTTATCTTTTGTGTTTTGAGCCTTTTCATTTCTGCTATTTTAGCTTTGAGGTGTATGTGTTGTAGATTTGGTACTTGTTCTACTGTGGGAGGTTTCCCTGGGGGGGTCTTTATGTATGGCTGCTTGTTGTGGGTAATTATTTCTGGTTTGTATCTGTAGGTTAGCTCAAACAGTAAATAGCCTGTCCCTTGATTGGTACAGACCCGGGATACTAGTCATACATGTTTCACATATAATGGCTATGTGTGTCAGGGATCCAACCCGTGGGGGGTTCCTGAGAACTTGCGGGTGGACGGCCTGTAGGCCCAGCAGGGAGAGCCCACCTCAGGATTGGGGCTAACTTTACAATATAAGATAACAATTTTCCAAGGACTGCCCAAGGTCCGCTTGTAGGCACCATGGAATCAATCAATCCAGTGAGGGTGATATACATCACCCCAAATACTTGGGTGGAAGTGGACTCATCAGTGGCAACAAATTCTTGCGAGCGGTTGGGCCACAGGGTGTGGGGTAGCGTCATTGGAACCAAATATGTGGGCAGGAAGTTATACTTGTCTTGGAATAGCAGAGGGGGCCAGATAATTTTGGTGCCTTCTCTGTAAAGAATTTCTGTCTCTCTAGTTCTAGCTTCCGGGTTGTGGATTAGGATCTCCTCCAGAGTAAACTCCAAATACTCTGGGTTGGGTGGGTACTTGGTAAAATTTACTGGGCCAAAGGGAGCTCCTGGTGGACGGTAAAGTTTGGGCGGCTGGTCCGCGGTTTCTTGGGGTAGGTGAGCACGGGGAGCAGAGCCGCAAGGAGTAGACTGTAGATGAAGTAAAACTAATAACAAGTATGTTATGATCTGGTTGAACCAAAGGTTCATGTCACTTTATTGCAAGGATGGCAATGGGCATCTTCCTGGAGGCCCAGGGTATAAGTATGTCCATCTGTCATGGTAAAACTTTCCCAAATTTTGTTGGCCTGGGTTTTCCCAATTACCAGGTCTTCCCAGTCTTTGGTGGCGTCAGTTGCAGGGGTTATCTCATTGGCTGCTTTGAACTGAGGAAGCTCAAATTCCCTAGTCAGGTTGGGGGATTGGCCGCCTCCAGGTGGCCCGCATTCTATGGGAAAATTCTCTGTTTCCCCTTCTGTGCGGGCCCAAGTTACTTTGGAATCAGTGGCTGGGCCTGCCCATTGATTGGCTGTCTTAATAGGAACCCCCAGTGTGGAGAGTATTGGCGTAGGTACATTTGGTTTGTCAAGCTTAAAAGGATTTTCTAAAGTCAAATCCTGTTCTGATTTGAGCCCAAAAAACTGTGGGCTGGCAGCCCGCAAGATACCAGGGTTCAAGTTTCATAGTTGTGGTTTTTTTATAAGCATGGTTGATAAGAGTTTGTCAGTTGTGACAATGTGTCTTTGGCTTTGCCATCCATTATTTTCTCTAGGGTCCTGATAAGGCTGTTGTTTAGGTGTTCCACTCTGCCGTTGACCTGTGGCCTATATGGAGAGGTTGTGGAATGTTTAATGTTTTTGGATTTCAAGTTGTCATTTACTACGTGACCTGATAACTTGGTTGCTCCATCAGTTATGATGTAGTCTGGAGTGCCGTAGTTGGCTATAATTGCTTTGTTAATGAATCAGTTTATGGTTTCTGCTTTATGGTCCTTTGTTTTCCAGCAGATGGGCTAGTGTGTGGCAAAGTCAATAGCTACAATTAAGAAATGTTGGTTTGTTTTTGTTTCTGGGAAGGGGCCCACTACGTCTAGCCCCCAAACCTTGAATGGTTCAGGGTCTGGTACTGGGTTGACTGTTGGCTGGGGAGCCTTTGTGCTGGTGTATTTCTTGCACACTGTGCAATTTTTCAGAACATCAACTATATCCTGTTTGAGGTTGGGCCACCATACTATCTCTTTTAATGTGAGGTATAGGTTGTTAACCTTTGTATGTCCTAGTAGGCGGTGATGTCTTAATATGGTGTCAACTCTTTGTGCAAGTGGGATGTAAGGGACATGTTTTTTGTTAATGATTTGGTATACAGTGCCATTTGATACATGGAAACACTTTTTGTTCCTTACTAATGTATTGTGGGTCAGTTGGTGTGTTGAGGGGTCTTTCCCTTTGTTTTTATACTCAGTGTTGTATAGGTTTGGCCAGTCAGGGTCCAGGTGGTCAAGATGATCCTCTCTAGGCTGGCATAGACTAGAGAGAGCATCAGCTGTGACCAGCTCTGCCCCCTTTTTTTATTAGATGTCCAGATTAAGCTGCTCCAGCAGGGACCTCCATTTGGCTTATTGCTGTGTGAGTGCATTCTGAGTTTTGAAATATATTAAGGATTTATGGTCAGTTAGTACTCAGACGTTTAAATGTCCTTCTAGATAACATCTCTATTTCTTGCATGTGTGATATATTGCTAGCAATTCCTTGTCGTGTATTGGGTACCTCTGCTCAGTGTTGGTTATTTTTCTGCTTTCATAACATACTGGCAGGAAGTCTTGCTGCCCTGGCTGGTGGATGCGCAGGACTGCGCCAATGGCAGTGTCACTGGCATCTGACTCAAGCTTGTAGCACCCGTTGTTATTAGGGTATTGCAAGATTGGTGCTTCAATCAAAGCTTGTTTTAATAATTGGAAATTCTTGTTGCATTCTGGTGTCCAGATGAATTTCTTTTTGGCATTACCCTTGGTTAAGTCATTGATTGGTGTGGTTAGTTTCCTGCAGTCTTTGATGTATTTCCTTAGGTAAGCTACCATTCCAAAAAAGCATCTAACTTGTTTAACAGAGGTGGGGCGTTGCATGTTATTTATGGCTTTTATTTTGTCTGGATCTTCTTTGATGCCACCGTCAGAGACAATGTGGCCCAAGAACAGGAGTTCCTTTTCCATAAATTGGCACTTACTTGGTTTTGCGTAAATTTTGTGCTTTGCGAGTCAATCGAGTGTCTTGCGGACATGTGTGAGGTGTTCCTCTTTTGTTTTTGAGAATATGATGATATTGTTGAGGTAGCATAATGTATTTGAGAGACCATTTAGTGCTTGGTTCATCATGGTGACAAATGTTGCGGGAGTGTTGGTCATCCCAAAGTTCATTACCCTACACTCAAAGGATCCAAATTGTGTACGGAACACAGTCTTTGGTATGTCCTTTTCCTTTACTTCAACTTGGTTGTAACCTGAGGTGAGGTCAATTTTGGAGAAAAATTTGGCTCCTGAGAGTCTTGCAAACAGATCCTCTATAAGTGGAAGGGGATATTTATTCTTTACTGTGCTTGCATTTAGTGCTCTGTAGTCAGTTACTAGACGCAGAGTGCCTTCCTTTTTCTTTACAAAGAACACTGCTGCCCCCCATGGGGATTCATACAGGTGAATGAATCCTTTTGCTAGATTGTCCTCAATGTGTGTTTTGAGGGTTTGGGTCTCCATGGGAGAGAGTCTGTAGAGGGGTGCAGGTTTAGGCATGGCTTTACATAGGTTGATGCCATGTTTGACCTCTTGTTTGGGGGGGGGTAACTCTGTGAGTTCTTCTTTGAATACATGGGTGTATTCATTTAGGAGTGCCACAAGTTCTGGGCATTGGATTTTTGTTGTTTGTATATTATTGAATTTGGTGTACCTCGTTATGTGGAGGGTACTATCTTTAGTTAGACGTTCTGAGTTGTCTTGGTTTATGACCTGGACAAATACTGTGTCTCTTAGAATGAGGTTGTTGGGTTCTTTGAGGATGTTAAAATTGACTCTGTTGTGTTTGATGGTCATGGTTTTTATTTTCCAACATACACTGGGGTTCACTTGGGTGAACCAGTCCATGCCTGCTACAATGTTGTAGTTTATGTTGTTCATGACAAGTCCTTTGATGGACGTTTGTATGCCTTGGAGGTCAATTCTGAAGGGAGTTGTTTTGCCTTCAAGTAGAACCTTTGATTTGTCTGCCATTCTGGCGTATTTGAAGTTGGATTTGACAACTGGTATTTTGTACTTGGTTACAAATGGTTTGCTAACCATAGTGTGTTGTGCACCAGAGTCAAATAAAATTTTATATGTATGTGATTTGTAAGTGCATGGATAGACAAGAAGTTGTGAGCAATCTTTAATTTTTAAGTTCATAAAAATGGAGGATTGCGGGACACGTGGGATGCGAGCAGCAAAGTTTGTGCCTTGGTACAATTTCTTGTCAAGTTGGGGGGAGACAGGGGCACTTAAGCCTGTTCCCCCTCCTCTTTTCCCTGTTCCTCTGTTTTGAGACCTTTGAGGTCAGAGAATGTGGGGTCAGATTCATAGCAGGTTGCTATTTCAGCATTGTTTACTTTGGTGGTGTCCTCTTTTTTGGGACAGGAGCAGTTTGCGCTTTGGCTGCAATTGCCATTGTTGCAATTGGAGTTGCCGTTGCTATGATTGGTGTTTTGGCGTTTATTGCCATTGGAGTTTTCTCTGCCATTGCTGTTTGAGGAGCAATTGCCGTTGCATGCAGCATATTCCATGTTTGTGCATTTTTCTGCGTGCTTGGCTTCTGCAATGAGCGCAGGCATGGAGGTGTTGGCCTCTGGACAGATGAGGGCAGCAACAGAGGGTTTCATTCTGTTGATGAATGAGGCTCTGGTATGTACGTTGTCAGCTTGTGCTGGGTTTTGGATTTTGCAGTGTATTTCCTCAAATTCATTGGCGTAAGCTGTGATAGTGGTCTTCTGAGGGAGATTGCTGAGCTGTATTGCAATGTCTTGGAGGGATTTGGTGATGCAAGGAAATTGTGTGTGATGTCCTGCTTTGAACTCTTCCCAGTTGTCAAGCTGGTTGTCAGTTTGTGAGCCAACCCAGGTGGCAAACCAGTTAGCTGAGGCCTTGTACAGGCGCTTGCTGGCTTCCTGGACCCATTTCTCATGGGGGATGCGGCTGGCGCGGAGTTTAGCAGCTGAGTGGTCTAGCCAGTTGATGACATTTTCTTTGTTTTTACCAAAGAACTTGTCAATAACAATGTATTTGGTGTTGGTAATTTCACCTGTGATAGGTGGTTGTGTGTTTGTTTGTGGTTGAAGAGAGCAACTGTATTGAATTATCTTGGT
The DNA here is from genome assembly GCA_014839935.2 of Entomophthora muscae. Taxonomy (NCBI): domain Eukaryota; kingdom Fungi; phylum Entomophthoromycota; class Entomophthoromycetes; order Entomophthorales; family Entomophthoraceae; genus Entomophthora; species Entomophthora muscae. Next base: position 43,487 of record QTSX02006483.1, read on the forward strand.
GCATGCTTTGGGCATGACCAGACCTTCAAATATGGTGCATCCACTAGGTATATCTTTGATCGATGTTGTGGGCGCAGAAGTACGTTTTCCAGGTCTCCTGGGATGTGGCCTGGTTGAGTACGTGAGCAAAGGTGGGCAGGTTTTGGTCAGTCATTTTCTCTTTCATGGGTGTGGTCAAAAAACTCGTAGCTGCTACCAGTGATAAGGAGCGCCTTTTGGGGAAGCTTCAAATATGGAATTGAGGAGAGAAGAGAAGTATATTTTATTGGATAATATTTTAGACTTATATAGATTAGGCTGTGGCAGAGATTTAGTTGGATTGAACCTAGGGGTTGGTCATGTGCAGGATGGGTTTAGGCCACTGGATACTTGGATTGTCATGTGATATTGCTTGGTTACCATTCTTGGTATGTCAAACAGTATATTGGAAGGGCACCAAATCAGGCAATAGCTGGATGTTAAGTAGGTTGACGGTAGCCAGAATGCTTGTACATCCAGACCCTTGACAATATACTGTAGATTCAGAACCTAAAGGTAAAAATGTGGGATTGTCAAATTCTTTTGCGTGAACTCACCAACTCAATGAAGTAATTTTTGTCCCAGAACAACTTACTTTTTTATATAAAAGGATGAAGAATATTCCAGTAAGTTCGTGAGTTCACACAAAAGAATTTGAAAATCCTGCATTTTTACCTTTAAGTTCTGAATCTATAATAAGCCTTAAATATTATCCAATAAAATTTCCCTTCTTCTCTAAAACTATCTTCTAAGCTACCCCAGAAGTTGCTCCTCATCATTATTTAGAATTAAGCTGCCTACCTTCAATTTTTTCTTTTGCAGTTTTTATTATTTTAAATTCATTTTTTGCTTTAAGTCTTGATTTTGAACACAATTTAGCGCTCCTGCACTAGCATGAACGCTGTTACACTTTTCTTTGCCTTTTCATCTATCACCATCTGTTTTCTACTTACAGATTTTGGGTGTGAACTTTACCAAGTCTCCTGTGTCTTATTGCATAAATTTTAAACAAAAGATGTATCCTGTTTTGGTAGGACACACCATCTCAAAAATGGCATCTCAATACTTCATCTCAAAAATAATAGTAAATATGCTGTTTTGATTTGCAGCATTGCAGCTATGAAAAACATCATCTTAAAATTTAGTTTTTTTGAAAACAAAAAAATGATTTTTAAAAAAACCTATATAGGCTTAAAAAAGCCTTGTTCTTTCAAATTTGCAATAAAAATGGGGACAATTAGTAACAACATAGTTGTGTAAATCCCAAAAGTTAAAATATACCCAAAAACAACTATTTTCATCTATTATAACTATAAACTATACTTTACAATAAGCAAACAATTGCACCAAAAACTGAAGAAAATTAAAAATAATGATAAAATTGGAAAGGAAAGAAAAGAGAAGAAGAGGAAGTATTTTTTTGCAAAAAAAGGCTCAGACATTAGTTGAAAGAGCAACAGAGATGAATTGGAGATGTTCAAGCTTTCTATCCTTGAGATAGTATACAAGAACCAACTTGCAGATCTCAGTATACTTTTTCACTTCCTTGGTCTTCTTGGGGGTCATCCTTGTTTTTCATGCCAGTCTTGAAGAGGTGGGCATAGATGGCCTGTTGAGTTTTCAGGTGAATAAGAATCTTGTTAAATTTAAGCTTCTTGACCCAGACCCTTATAGCAAATTGGCTATGCCACTCTCCAAGGGATGAAATGGTCTTAATTAGGCTACCTTTAACATGCTTTGTGCTGTTCACTGATTTGATTCACCATCTTTTCTGATGTGGCATGCTCCTTGAAAGAATCTAACCCACTGAGTTTCAAATTACTCAATGAATGGAGAAAATGCTGCTGTGATTTGCAGTGATATAAAGATGGAAGAGGAGGGTATTTTAAAAGGTATTGCCTTATCATTTTCCTATCAGAGCAAGGGCAGAAAAGCATTTGAAGTTGTCTTTAGCCTCTTTGGCCCCTTTTGTATTGATAAGCTCATGCAGATTGGAGCACTTTTGGAGGCAGCAGCAGAGTGCTTGCCAGAAGTGAAAATAGCATCCCTGAGAGGAGCTCCTGAAGTCTTAAATGAAGGCATCTTCCTGAGATTTTTCTAATTCAACCACAAGATGAGTGTGATAAGGCAAGCTCTAAGACTGCTTCTTGGTGGTGCTGGTGTCTTCTTACTGGGAGGGGGTCTTCTTCTTGTGCCCTCTGGTTTCCTTGGGCTCTTCTTCCAAGGTGGGAATGATTTAATCTATTTTTTTAATAATTTTGAGAGCACAGACATATGTGTCCTGATTTTTATTAAAAAAGAAGTAGAAAACAAGGGGAAGGAATAGATTGCCAACCTGCCTGTAAATATTCCAAAGCTATCTGAAAAGCTTTAGGCAGGTGGAAAAAGTACCATCTGCAAGCCAGGTCTTGCACTTGAGGAGGTTGCACAAATCCTGGGAGGTAGCAAAACAGATTATTCTGTCCTTTGCGTTAATACTGACATTGTGTAGGATTAAGCGCTTTTAATGATGTGATAGCTTCTTTTATTAAGTTAAGGCTAACTGATCAATCAATGTTGCACTGACGCCTTCAGTGCTCAGAGCATACTTCTGATCAGTGAGGTATCTATTTAGTTTAGCAGTGTCACCAATAGAGGCAATTTGGGAGTCATTCAAATTGATGAAGAAATCATTAAACACCTTAGTTGAGGTTTTGTCCTTGGTGATGGGAATGACCTGGTAAAGAAACCAGCAGATCAGCTGGTAGAGATGATCAAATAGTTCATTGCAATCATGGCCAACAGTTAATGACTTAAATCTAGTGAACCCATAAGTGGTGAGCCTTTCTGGGCAGCCAAGGTTATCCCATTTGAAGTGGTGTTGGCGGATCACCTTCTTCTCATCATTGCAGTTGAATTTGACCCTCTTGTAGACAAAACCATTACCCCCTTCTTTAACATTGTGGGGTAAATCTCAGGAAACTTGGATGGGCATAGCAAAGGCATCATTCCTGTTGCAGATATTATGAGTGGTGTTCACATCTCCCAGCTCAATTTGGTCATCTTCAGGAGCACCTGGATCAGGCTCCTCCTCAGGCTCTTAAGTGAAGTCATATTGGTGTTTGAAACCAAAAATTGTAATGAAAATGGCAGGATAATAAGAAGCTGTCTCCATGTGGTAGGGAATCACCCACCAAATCAACATAGAGTTAATAATTAACCACCAACGCAGCTTCAAAAACTGTTTTGTGAAATTCCCAAATGAGATACTAGGGTTAAGTAAAATAATTAACCCCAACCAGAAAAGCCCTAGATAAATGGCCTGCAAGAGAATCAGAGTGTCTTCAGCATAAAATCCAGGACATTGAGATAGCACATTAATTTCAGCTTCGACAGGGGTAGGAACAGCTCTGAGATTGACAGGCATTGAATTAACATTTGGCAGCAATGACTGACAAAGTACCAACAGCAGGCCCCCATCTTCCCGTAATAATCCGGCTAAGGATTAAATTGTAGGGGATGTAGCGCAACAGACCTGACTACAGGATGCATTTTCAAAAGTAAAGTTAGACCAGGGAATATGTGATTTTATTGAGTAAATTTTGGAAGAACTCAACTCTTAAGAGTTGAAACAGTGAAAATTATTCAATATATATCAAAAATTGACTAAGCAATACTGCCTGGATCCTGAGCTCCTATTTCTTCCATATTGTAAAGTGAGTAACTGGTCCAGTTTACAAAGAACCCTTGAGTGATCAACTTCTGATGACCCTGCTGATTAATAAGCTCATATCTGGTGACCCTTAAATTACGTTGATTTATCAACGTCAACTTACAGGGGAGAATCAGATTCAACTGGCAAACTAGAGCAGCTGTAACCCATTTCCAATCAACTGTTTGATTCAAATCTCTTAAACCAGTTAGTTTTGTTAAAGGTTTTCTGGTTTCTGAGCTTTCTGAGCTTTTCTACTCAGCCAAATAATCCCTGGAATTATGGAACTTACTGTGACAAAAATATTCTCTTGTGGGTCTGAGAGGGAGTAGACAAAGGGAGAGTGGGGAGGGATAGGGCTGGTTACCTCAGGTTCAGATGCTAGTATTGGGGTCTTGAGGCGCTTTAGCCTTAGAAGACTGCTTTTTGTGGACATTTTTGGCCTTGAGAGGGTTGAAATTACCCTTAAAGGCCTTGGAAAAAGCTTTGGGGTTGGATTTGGGAGGCATCTAAAGTGAAATTAGAATCAAAATAGACAATTTTGGGTCAGTTTTTAGAGAGAAAAATAAGACCTTTTTAATATAAAAATATTAAATACTCTTACATATAATTGTAGAAAAACATGAAAATATATAATATCAGAAATTTAGAGCTTTTTATTATATAAAAATAATCATTTTCTTAGTAGCGCAAATGTACAAGACTTTGAGTTTTTAATGAAAGCTCACAATCAAAATGTTGGATTTGAGATGTTGTAATTGAGATGCTGTAGCTCAAAAACATATGGTTTTGCATATTTTTTTAATTTTAAAATAAGAAATCCACAATGAAGTTACCTCAACCAGGCCAAAGATTAAACTTTGAATATCTTGAAAACTAGCTTATACAAATGGGGTTAAAAAGTACCCAGTTGTTTAGAGAAGATCAAAAAATACATATTTGCAAAGTTTCAGTGAATTTCTTACATTTTTTATTTAAGTGGTTTTTAGCGTGAAATACTATTTTTTTAAGTGAAAAGAAAGATTTTTAATAATGGAATCAATATAGCATAGAGTGGCATAATATGTAATTTTCCTTTATTTTCCCCTATCTATTGAATGTATTAAATCAATTAGGTGGTATGAAACCTAGTGAAATTTGAAGTAAAGTAAATTGAAATGGTGTAATCAACACTGTTTATATAAAACCCACAATTGAAATATTTTATCAAGAAAACCTCTTTCACTGTATCCCTGTATAGATAAATTATAAATTGCATATAGAAAAGTGGTTTTTTTCCCAGTAATGATAATTAATAGTAGGACTACTTTTGTGGTATTGTTTAAGGTTGTTTCTATTATACGTGTCTTGGATTAATACTATAGAAACATCTTCTGATACTATACAAAAGGCTTTGATTTAGTGCTAGTATAAGCTTATTTTAATACATGATAAATGCTGTAAATTAAGATGTCGTAAACACACCTCACACTAAGGGATTTCATATGTAAATAGAGCTAGCAAAATAAAGTTTAATTAATTTGACTCACAATGAAAAATTGAGATGGTATATTTTTGAGATGCCTTAATATAGTTTATAATTAAATTCTAACTTTTTTATTTTTTATTTTTGTGATTCAAAAGCACTAACCCAAAAAATGCCATCTCAAATCAAATTCATGACAGCATATTTTGAGAGACTGTTTTTGAGATGGCATAGCCTACCCCTGTTTTCCCATAAAAATCACTCTTACAGCCTGAAGATCAGCACATTTTTAAGTATAAATAAAGCTTCACTGAAAGAGTAGGCTTTATGTCACAGCCCATACCAGAGCCCGGCTGGACTCCTACAGGGGAGGCGGACCGGGCCTAGAAGGCCATGTACACAATTGGCGCTATTCTGACCAGGTAATTCACTGCTGTAGCTAGGGGAAACCAACTCTCAGTATGAGGACACAACCTGGTCAGCCAGCCCCAATACTGTGATATAAACAAACCCCAACTTGCTGAAATCCTGAGCAGGAGGCATATTGGGCAGGAGGAAGTAGTAGGAATCCCCTTCATGGCAGGCGGAAAGGTCACTCTAGGGTGGCCAGGAGAGAGATCCAGATGGTGAGGATGGAAGAAATAAAAGTCAAGAGCTCAAGGTGGTTTAACCAAAGTGATAGAAGCAAACCCAGGAGGATGCAGATAGGTATGGTTATATTGTGTAGTAGATTCACGAATAGCTACAAACAGAATAATTATATTGGTGCAAAAATAGATAATTTCTGCAAGAAAATAATGAGTTCTGGGCATAAAGTTGTTTTTTTATGATGTCAACAGTGAGGAGAGCCTTTTCTCCTCACTACTTATACTTACTGGTGAATATGTAGCCGTTTGTGCCACTAGAGATCTAGTGGCATTATTTTCAGTCAAACTGGCAATTTTGCCCAGGAATTGCTCACTTGAGCCTGGAGATGGATGGGCATATGTGAAAAGAGTGATGATCCCACTAGGGCAGCATTGGTGGAACAGTGCTTTGGCAGCAGGCGGTGTTTCTGATAGGTGGGTGATATCGGTGATTGCCCTAATCAGGCAGCAGGTTAAGCAGAGCCCTCAGTTGACCTGTTAGAGGCTAGGCTCATTAAAGCTGATCAAACTGTTACCTCTATTCAGATTTAGAGGGTGCTGTCCAAGGTTTTGTAAAGTTGGGATAGTAGGCTTTTAAAGGATTGGAATGATGATCCTGACCTGTGCTATGCATGAAGGCCAGAGAGTAGAAGGTATCAGGTTAGTTAAAGACTAGTGGTACACTTTAACTTGTACAATTCAGATCTTTAGGATACGGTGTTGAACCATGCTATTCTGGGTAGATTGCATCCCACCACTTGAAAGCTTTCAGGTGAGCTCGATTGGATCTTGTTTCAACTGGTTCGATTTCTTGCAGGGAGGAAGGGTAATGTTTATCTCGTGAAACTGGCAAAGCTAGTTTCATTTTGTCGTTGGTAAAGATTTATAAGATGGTTTCATGCGTGATGCTCAAATGTATATGGTTACTTGTCCAATTGTTGGCAGTTTTCTTATGGAGTTTGGGTTTGTCGATTAAATGTTCCAATTGACGTTGACTACACGCTATCAAATAGTCTAACTTACTTAAAGTCTACAAGACGATCATCTTTTTATGGTATATTAAAACTAGGTACCTTTAACAGCAAGTTTAAAATAAAAATTCATTTAACCAGCAGCAATAGACACATTTGTGAATAAAACATGTTCAATAAATCATATTTATCGGTGAAGAACCCAAAAAAAGGATATCGGTCAGAGAAGCTCAGACATAGTACATGACTCTGGATAGTTCAATACGGACTGGGCGGACCTTAGCATCTCCACCACCTCCAGAAGCAATAGAGGCAGTATCTGAGTCATCAGAAATCTTGTAATGGAAGCGGGCACGCGCTGCTGCCAAGTGGGCGTAGTACACGGGAGGAACCAGGGATACCGCACGAGTAGCACGTGAAAACAGATAGCACATGTTATTGCACAACGCCTGGAGTTTGTCGGTGGTGAAGCGGATTTCATCAATCAGGACGTGGTAGTGGACGGGACGGGAAGTTCCCTGCAATCCTGAATGGGATTGGAGGAAAAAATCAAAGTAATGAGAGTGGCAGATGCCAGTTTCAACAACAGTACCAGCTTTACAGTTGCCTGAGCGGTCCATGTCGGGCTGCTTGATTGGGAAGAAGCGGGTGTGATGCCGCTTCTGAACCACGACAAAGGTAATCTTGGGGTTATAACCTGCCTGAAGAGAAGCACAGGCTTGCTTTATAGCCGTCATTTCGTGGACCAAAATCTGCTGAAACTGTCCTTCAGAAACACCATCACGGAAATAAATGATTTGGGCAGGCTTGGCACCAGTAGTCTTGAAGAAAGCCTTGAGCAAGTTGATGATCATTGACTTGAGGTCAAGGATAACTTCAACTTTAGACTCCTGGACGCGGATTTCAGAAGAATATCGAGCTGCAGAAAAGTCAACTGAACCAATGACAGCAGCAATAGACGCAGCATCGATAGCCCCAGGAGAAGGATGGGTCACATCTGCTCCCAAAACAAGAGTGGGGGGTGCCTTGAGATCTCCCAAATCAGCGGGTGTCATAGATGCATTGATGCCACCCAACTTGGCATTCATCTTGAGGCAGACATTGGCGCAGTATTGTCTGTTAGGACGGAAAATCTTTTCGCTTTGAACACACTGGGTAGGAATGCCCAAATCAAGCTCACAGGCAGTCTTAATAGCCCCATAAAGCTGAGCACCCTTGTCAGGAAGTATGCAGAAAAGCATTTGAGGGCGCTTTTTAGCCTCGTTACCCGTTTGGGTGAAGATATCCTGGACAGATTTGCCAACAGTATTGACATTGGGCGAGGTGTAAAAGATCTTGGGGCGTTGATTAGAGATACGCATGCCAGTGTCAATACAAGTAGCAATGTGTTCCTTAAGGAATGCTTCAACAACGTTCCGGCGAATACGACCCTCGGAGGCAAAAACTATAACAGCCCAAGTCTGAAGATCCATACCTTCAAAGAGCTTCTTATCACGCAAGTTCCATGCGCCATCCATGGGGCGCAAAGCCTTCTCCTTGGATGTGGGATGATAGAGCACCATGGGTGTGGGGAGGATACGTGAGTTGACCACCTTGAGGGTAGGCGTGACGGTAATCCCGAACTGCTTCAAGCACTCATTCTTGTCACATTCCATGAGACGTAAGCCTGCCTTGATCTTATCGGCACGGACCTTGGGCGGGACACAAGTGATTTTGATCATCTCAGCAGTCTGGGATTCACTTAGCTTCTTAGGGTAACGCTGGCCAGGCAGCACTTCACACAGTTCCATAGGAATCAACACACCCTTTTTGATCTCAACACAAGGCAGCATTGGAAACTGCAAGCGAGTACCAAACTTCTGAGTGAAGTACTTGGCAATAGTGGTCTTGCCCTTGTTGACTCCCTCTTCAACGAGATCAAACTTTGTTGCATCGGCGCCTGTAGCACTGATACTGCGAATTTTATACTCACGAGAGGATTCCCCACGATAGCTCAGTGTGATACGCAAGTTGCGAACGAAGGATTGGATGCGCTTAACGTGATCCTTGAAGCGAGGGTCGCGAAGCTCATCACGATTACGCAAGCCAATAAATGCAGTAATCAGATCAAGCAGATTGCCAGGGCGGTAAAACGTACAGACAATCGTGTCCACGTTGAGCGCAAGCCCATCGGCACATGGCATGAAAGAACGGAAGAAGCCAGGCCAGACCTCAAGGCCACCCGACATGTTATGCACATTTTCGCGGGTGTAGAAGGAGTCCTTGATTTGAACAAAATTCTTGTTGGGTTGATAGCGGAACACGATATTGTACGCCATAATGGCCATCAGACCAGCAGGGGTACGCGCTTGCATCTCTACGGGGTCGACTTTGATCTCATTGACCTTGGTTAGCTTAAGCTTAAACAGGCGAGGGTTTTTAGATTTGCTACCACCACGCTCGGGAAGTACGATCTCATCTTCGAAAACATCGCTAAAGGGGAGACGGCGCGGAGCAAAAGCATTCTTGACGCCATCAAAAGCCAGGAAGATGCCGTTGAGAACCGTCTTATCCTTAGAGTACTGACACATGAAAGCCTCAAAAACTTCCTTGTTAATGGGAATCGGGACTTCGGGAGTAATCACAACATCGTAGTGGAATACAGTTCCAGGGTTTTTAAGAGTGATTGGGAAATAATTGACGTTGATTTGACTGGGGCGACCAGCCTTTCCAGGCCCAGGGCGCTTACAGAGAGGGTCAGGATAAACGTCTGCCATGGTATTTTATCAGAGACTCAAAACTAGACAAACCAAGGTTTAGTTTTGAATAAATATTGGATAAAAGTCTTGAAATCGGGGCTTTAGGTAAAGACAACTATACTAAACTAAGGGCCGCAAAAACTACCAAAACAAATGACTGTGTTTATGGAAAAGAAGCACGCTAGGCGGTAACTAAAACCGAAAGCAAGCTATTGCATTAGTTGTCGAAAACCCTAATCATGAACTTTTACAATAAAACATACACCAGCTTTTTTTGGTGTAAACCTTTGATGTTTTAGCGAACTTTAATGTACCTTATAGTTTCAATAGAGTGAAAAATAATAAGGGAAGTGTTGGCTGAGCTCTTCCTTTATTTCCATTCTCCTTGATTTTGCAATAGACTATTAAGACTTCTTCGCAAAGCAATCACGTGTTAAAATAAAAATATCGGCTCGATTTATTAAAATCCTTTACTAAAAGCCTTTATGACGAATGTAAGATTGTGCCGAAGCCCAAGCACTTGGCGAATCAAAGCTTGATCTTCGTATCACAATCTCAAGGGGCTTTCAAGTCTCAACTTTCATAGATTTCATTACATCATTTATTTTATCTTCAGCTTTAAACTCATCACAGTTGTTCTAAATTCCAACTATTGCATATGAATATCGCCCTTTTCTTTAGCCACAATCAAAACAACTTTGCAAAGAATATATTATCATGTGTCTCCTTTGGGTTCCTGATTCTTCCCTATATTTATTCAATAGACTTTAAGTTTTTTTTATTAAAATGCGCTGTAAAGCCTGGAGCACTGGTGGCTTTAAACTTTCTCCAGTGGAATTGGTTAACCAATCAAATATTATTTTACATTTAGAACATTCGATTTGACGGATCGCCCCTCGCCTTTCGATCCATCTAAAGCCTCAGCCAAACATGCCAAACTTTCTGGCCTTTGTTGTAAAACGTCAAGCCATCACTTCCCTTGGCTCCTACTTGGACCATCTTTCATCCACCTAACCCAGAATTCAGCTGCCTCCCCAGAGAAATTGAGGCTCGATGAAAAACTGAAGATCGTTTAATCAGGCAAGTCAAATTTTCTCAACCGTAACCCACTGAAAAGCAATCAGCTCTAGCTTTTGTAAAAAAATTCAAAGTTCCGTCAAGTACTGTAAATTCAGAACCTGGACGTAAAAATGCGAGATTGTCAAATCCTTGTCCAAATTTTGAATCACTTTTGCGGGATGGCCTTTTTTTAATTAAATTGATTTTTTTGAGTATTTATTTGAATATTTGAAAATGCGGGAACTCATAGACACTTTGCAAAGTTCAAGCCGAGCTGCATAAATCCAATGGACGAAATGAAGTAACTGGAATCAGATTTGAAGTGTTCAAATCTATCAACCATTTTCATTAAGTTTACTATGTTTTTTGAAATTGTAGGATTGTCAAATCCATGAACCAAATTTCAAATCACTTTTGAATGCCACTAGTAAACTCAGATATTAATTGTGGGAACTGGAATCCAAATTTAATGTACACTAAGCACACTAGGAAACACCAACCCAATTAAAGAAGCTCTACCACAACTAAAATCAAACTAAAAATTCAATCTCAATAACCATGTTTGGACAAAAAAGTGATTAAACTTTAAAATCATCCAAACCCAAAAAGTATACAATATTATTCACTTCAAATCAAGGATATAGAAATTCTGTTACTATTCAAGGCTAACTCAAGAGAAAATAACTACCCACAACTAAACCAATAGATCCAAATAAATACATATTTAATCTAATATATATTTTTATTTTATTTTTATGGACCGTCAATTGCATTCTCAACCCGCTCCTGCACCAGCCTGTGAGGCAGCCTGTCCACGAGGGCGTCCCAGAGGGTCCAAGAACAGACTCAGAACCCAACTCAAAGGGAGTCATGCCGATACACAGGCCTCCCAAGGTGTCATTGCCAGCCAACCATCTCTTGTATTCCAAGCCCATTCAACCAGCCTGAATCCCAGACAGAAGTCACTCTCAAGGCCTGCTACCAAAGTCTCCTACACCAGGGTCACCGGAAACATTGAGGTTACTTACACCTTCACTGTATACCCAGTTGTCACCCGGCCCCACACTCTTGGCCCAAGAGTTGCTACTTCCTGCTCCCGCATCTTTGACACCACCTATCAGCCATTGGCCACAACTGAGGAATCATCTGCGCCTATTGTGTATTCAACCATTGACGGCGTCATCACAACCAAGTGTGATTCTATCTCCTACATGAAGGTCCTCATCCCCTGTGTCAAGCCTGGTAGCCAGGATGCTGTGGTACCTGTCAAGGGCCGGCGTCGGTTGACGGATAGTGAGCGTGAAGCTCTTCTCAACTACTTGAATGAGGGAATGGCGGTTCAGGATATTGCATCCTGATTTGGTGTCATGGCCAGGTACATTACTGACATCAACACCAAGTATGGCAATACCAGGCAAATTGCTAAATCCACCAAGGCTAAGTGGCAGCCAAAACTCTTGCAGCCTGTGCACATCAACACAATCAAGCAGTGGGTAGCCAGGGATTGCCACCTGGACACGCTTGCTGTCCAATCAATGCTCGCCACAGAGTTTGGGCTTTCTGTTTCTAAAACCCTTGTTTACAAAACAATGGTTGATTTGGTCTTCTCTTGGAAGGTGCTTGGAGTTTCTCCGTACAACAGAAACAATGAAAAGACCATCAAGGATTGACACATTTATGCCGAGACATATCTGGCACTAAAAAAGACTGGGAATATCCAGTTCTTCTATATCAACAAATTGTTGTTTTTCTCCTCACTCAGGTCCAGGCATGGGTGGGTTAAGAAAGGGTCCAAGGACAACATAGCCTATTGTGAAGCTGTCTGTTCCCAGACCTATTCAATAGTTGCGCTTCTTGGTCCTCGCGGGTTGGATCAATACCAGATGATCAAGGGTTCACACAATAGCGGGACTTTTCTTGATTTTCTCCAAGTTGTCAAGGAGTATTTTTGGATAAATTATAGCGGCACAACCAACGTTGTTGTGCTTGATAATGTTGGGCTCCACAAAGTGGATCTGGTTGTGTCCAAGTTCCCCCATTGACAAGAACAGCCACTTCTCCAGCCACCGCCTTGATGATTGTCCAATGAGACTTCTCTTCCTCCCACCATATTCCCCATTCCTGAATCCAATTGAGGAGGTGTTTGGTTGGATCAAGAATAAGGTGAAACAAGGCCTTCCTCAGGACACTGAGGACCTATTCATTATTCTTGAGGTCAGCCAAGTTGCAATGCCACCTGATGTGGTGGCAGCTTTTTACAAGCACTTGGAATCCTTCCTCCCTAAAGCCCTGGCCTCTGAGCCAATCAGATAAATGGGCTCTCTGGTTTACTTTGTTTTTATTTTTATTTATTTTGTTTTTATTAGGTCTTAAAAATTATTATTTATATATAATAATTTGACGTGTGATTGTATTATAGACATATAAAAATACATAGAAAAGGTAAGTAAAATTAACTATGCTAGGTATGAAGAGCATATTTTTATTATAATGCACTGAATACTTTATTGACTGTTGCGCTATCAAATAAATAAATTAAAAAAGATAGAAATAGAATTTTTTATTTAAATAATTGTTAATTGTTGATGGTACTTTGGCTTTTTTACGCCACAAATTGGACCTTGTGTGTCATCATATGATCCTTGTTATTTCAGTGCCACTATAGCCACACAACACAACATCCAATGATTTTTATGTATTCCTTACTAATGTGTACTTAGGACGCAGTTCAATTATATTATATGTTTATTAAATCATATTACAAGGGAAAGGTAATTCAAGTTGTAAACAATCATTTTTTAGAACAATAGTGGAGCGGGCCGCATGATGCGGATAAATTCAATTCTCCATGTTTATCTTTGTGATAAATGGACCCGTACTTGACAAGTAGTAAATAAAAACATTTTTAATTCTTTTTTATTTGATGTATTGGCAACTATAACTAAAGTCTTTTAATATACTTAGATATATTAATATTATAATTTACACACTAAAATTTAAAATTAAAATTAAAATATTAATTATAAATCTTAAAAGTTAAATATTTAAGTTTAAATAATCAAAATATAAAAATTTAATTTAAATTGTGATTTATGCAATATCAAAATATTTGATATTAAATATGTCAATATTAAATATTTTAACAGCAAACTTTTAATATTTAAAATAAAAGAAAATAAAAAAATAAAATAAAAATTTTAAGTTGCAAGGGAAAATGATTTATTGGGGGAATGCAAATTGCAAGGGGAATGTGTTTATTCCGGGGAATTATACCCCAAAATTAAATTTTCAGCTAATGTATCTAATTGGGACCACATACTCTTCTGTATGTGGTGGATGACTCTGGCGCCAATTGCTAGAGGGGTGGCGCTCAACACCCCGGTGGTGGCCGACCGTCTTATAAAAGGCAAACAGGTGAGGGAATCCACTAGCAGGTTTTTTTTGGGGGGCACATAGTACCTGTATAGAGTTGCCAATGCAAATGAATCATAGAGAATGTGCTCGACTGTCCTGTATCCCCGAGGTGTTTTCTGGCAGTCTAGGGCTACATGGCATATGTTGATCTGTATAGGTACATCTTCTAATTTTTTCATGTTGGCTTTCAGTATGCAATGGAGCAGGATTCCCAGATACACCGCGACATGGATCCTTTGTGAGGTATATTTCTCTGAGAACATGCACAGTTTTTTGAACATTTGGGACATTATTTTTCTTGTTATGCCTAGGCGCCAGATTGGTTATTTTATAACTTAATCACATTATTCATATTCAAATTATTCAGAAAGAGTAAAATACAATCAATCCCAAATATTTAATTGATCTTGGGCTTGGGTGATTTTTTAAAAAATAATTCATTGATTTTATAATTGAAAATTGCAACTTATAGTACTACTGAAAATATCTTAAGTGCTACTACAAACCAAAAATATTTATGATGAGTTGCATGGGAGAGTAATAGCAGCCCCAAAGCTATAAATGCTATTACCCTATCTTTGGCTCATCATAAATATTCTTAGTTTGTTTCAGAAAAAAAGGTTGTTGTTTTTGAAAGACTGATAACTCTATTTAAAATACACCCTCTAGTAAGCTGCCCTACTTCATGAACTTGCCCCAATACACTACTAGCATCTTCTGATATTTTTGTTTCTCTGATATCATCACGTGATTTCAAATGATAAAATATCTCAGAATATTCTGAGAAGCTTTCAAATGTTAAAGGTGAAGTATATAACTTCCCATCTTTCATCAAATATGAAAGATTAATGCGCAGATTTTTAACTTCAAGCTCTCTTTTTATAGGCCTAAATTTCCTTTCATAAATATAAAAAAATGCTTTTTGGGAAACAATTGAACCAGTTAAAGATGAATTGTATAATTCTTTTCTTCTTTCTTCTTTCTCACAAATATTTTTTAGATCATTAATGTTGTTAATATAAAGTACATTTTCTTTTTCCTTTAAAATTTTTGATATTACACCAAAGTGACCATCAACAATGCTTTTTCCATGGCATTCAACAAAACGGTTATATTTTATGGAACCCTTAATATATTTAGGTGCCTCTTTAAATAAGTAATATAAAAATTCATATGATCTAAAATGATTTCCATTATCTGTCCATACTTTTATATTTTTTATTTTTTTAAATCTATCTAATTTAAGAAGACTTATTAGACATTCACCTGAAAATAAAGAATCATGTGATAATATTTGAGACAAAAAATCATGATATTCATATTTAATTTTATTGTTTTCTTTAAAAACTAATGCAAACCCTAATAATGAGATTGGTTTTTTTGAATAAAAACAATTATTGGTCTCAATTGGACCACCTCCAACCTTTAAGTTTTCTTTATAATCTATAACTACAACACAAGACTCATCATCTAGTTCATTAATATCTTTTTTATATTCACAATTTTGATGAACATAAAAGTCTTGGTGCTGATTAATAGTCTTTAAGTCATTGTCTATAGATTCTGGTAATGGTAAGTTTTTACTTTCACATTCTTCCTTCTTTTTTTCTAGTGAATTTTTTAAATTACAAATATTGCACATATCGGTTTGTTTTTTACTTTTTATTATATTTTTAGGGATTAATTTATAGTAAGTGGAAATTGAAACTGAAATTTCATTTTTTATTTTCATATTTTCATATATTTCTTTTTTTGTTTTAAGTAGAGAGTATTTAATTTCAGTTGAGTAATTACTCATCTCTTTTTCTATATCTTTATAAATTTTTTCAGGCACTTTTTTTGTAAACTGGCTTGTTTCAAAAGAATTTTCCAGCAATTTTTTAATTATTTTTTTAGTTATTTCTTTTTTTAATGAATAGTTATTATTTTTTTGGCTTTTTTTGTTTAAGCTTACATTTTTATTTTTATTTATTTTTCTTGAGTATTCAAACTCACTTTTGGTTATATTAAACCCCATATCATTAAGCTCTTTTAAAGAGTAACTGGAAGTAACCAGAGATCGCAAGGCTGGGAGATGTTTTTGGGGAGAAGATTTCATGAGATTCTTTAAGTTTTCAATGAACTCATTGCCTTTTTGATTTTGAATAGTTGGCAGGAACTGAGCTTTCCCAAATTCAGTTTGAGTAAGGAAGTGCTTGATGAAATTATCAAGATCATCACCAGCAATAAAGAGGAATGCCTTTTTTAACATTGCAATTCTCTCTCTTTTTGTTGAAGCTCCCAAGGAAAAAAAGGGTAGCATGGAAGAAGTAAATTTAACTGAGGACATGGTAGTATTTTGAATCTGTAATTAGGTCAAATCTTTGATGTGTGCCTTAATGATGGAGTAGTTATGATCAGAATGTGGTCTTTGAATTGGGTTATTTGGATTAGAAGCTTTGTGGTACTTTAGCTCTTATATACCAAGCTAAATGACACCATTCTGAAAGAAATGGTGTGATAGCTTTTATTATAGTTTGAACTTGAATTTATGTTTGCAGAAATTAATTAAATACCCAGTTTTCATGCACAAGTGATTCATGTGAAGCAGCTAAGCATTATTATTACATCATATCCTCTTTGTAATCAATGCAAATCAATTAAAATGATGTATTCAGTTAATTGTAACTCTTCCGCATATTTTTAAATGATAAAATATTAAAGAATTCCATTTAAAGAATGCTCAATTTGAGGTTCGAAGCTCACTTGAACCTTAAAATCAATCTAAACAGTGATAAAAACATCCTAACTTCAAACTATCATAAAATCCTAGAGAATTGAGCTTTTTAAATAAAATAAAATGCAAAAATAAAGCTCTCAATCTTATCTTTAATTTCGTTAAATAAAAAACATCTGTTGTGTATTCAAAAAAGAGTATTTATTAGCTTTGAAGTGATCTACTTTATATCATTAGATATAATCATATAATAAAATCTGGATTATGCTCTTTTAAATTACTTTTGCTTTAATATTGAGCATAGTATACATAGAAAAATTTTTACACCAATAGAAAGATAAGATTCTTAGCTTCATTTTGATAGTTTACAGTGTGAAAAAATATTAATTTTTCATTGAGTTATTAATGTTTTAAATATAAATTGTGTAATTAGTTACTTTTTCAAAATTGAACTGGTTTATGCTGCGACTTGAGCAGCATGTGCATTAGAAAATGGCCTAATCTCTAAAATAATGACCCATTTGTATTAACCTATTGATATAGTACATTTGGTTGAACTTGAAGAGTGTAAAGTTCTGTGGCCCACCTTTGGCCCTGGATCAGGATGTATTTCCCAGACCATCAAAAAAGGTGGCCCGCGTGCAGGCAAAACCCCTCCAAAACCTGGAGGACTTGGCCCACACAGTAGACAAACACTTTGTGTTGGCCTTCCCGGCTGAAGTTCTCATTTCCCCTTTGAAGTCCCCTCCAACTGCGGAGGAGACATTAATTCGGTTGGATTGCTTGTTGTCCTGGTGTCGCCCAGTCCTGAAACAATTAGCAAACCAACAAAAAATGCGGGCCACATGAAGTTGGAAAGGTCAAACCTGCAGCCCGGGGA
Source organism: Entomophthora muscae (assembly GCA_014839935.2). Taxonomy (NCBI): domain Eukaryota; kingdom Fungi; phylum Entomophthoromycota; class Entomophthoromycetes; order Entomophthorales; family Entomophthoraceae; genus Entomophthora; species Entomophthora muscae. Next base: position 61,065 of record QTSX02006483.1, read on the forward strand.
AATTGGGTACCAAAACCTGCAACCAGTGGTGTCCCAGGTAGCTAATTCCTCTGGCCCGGGAGTCTCCTGGCCCAAAACAATTGGGTTCCGGAGCTCTTCAGTGGAGACATCAGAGTAAGGCATTAGGGAAAATGCGCATCCTGAGTCCTCAGAAGGCTCCTAGCCAATTAAGGGGCTGAGTCTTATATCCAGCCCCGCGCCCCCTATTTTCTGGGTCTCAAACCAAGATAAGATTGGCTAGTACTCTTTAATAGGCTCCTCTTTAGATTGCACTCCAATAGCCCCTTTCATAACCCCTCCCGTCCTATCACCCCCCCCTTTGCATAAAATGGAAGCATGGGCCGTCAGGTCCCTTGCTTACCAATTCCAATTGTTGAATAAACTCCTGACTTTGCAAATCTTTTGTATTTTAAAGTTTGTTTAACAATAAAGATATTTATCCCAACTCCTGCTATTGTCCCTGCCTCCTGCTTTCTCTGGCCCGCCTGTTCATTGTTTTTTGTTGGGAATTGTTCCAAGTATATTAATTTGGATCATTTCCTATTATTTAGCCGTGCACCTGGTCCGTCCGCCCAGTAGTTTTAGCAAAAGAAGGGCACCCGCTGAAATCATGTTGTCACCTTGGTACAAGATGGTTATGTGGATACTGGTGCCCATTTCCCTCTTGTTCTGGTCCTCAAACCCAGTCTTTTGGAGCAAACTTTCCTTGATTTCTCAATCTTCTGAGTTTATTCCTGGTCTTTTTGCAAATGTAATTGAGCATCTCACCCAGATTCCCATCAAACCGGGATCCTATGGGTTGTTCTCTTGGTTGTCTTCTCATCTTGAAGAGTTGTCACCACCTTTAGAATCTGTTACTACTGAAACTCCTTCTTCTGACTTGGTCAATCCTTCCCCCTTGCGCCAAATCCCTGAGTCAAATACAGAGGCCCCTTTCACTCGGGATTGCTCTCTGTGGTTACTTACTGGAGCCATGGTCATGGCTTTGGATGTATACTTCCCTCCCCTTTCACATCCAGTCTCCTTTGGAAGGCCTCTTTGATCGGCTATCCCAGTCTTGCACTGGATGGCATCCTGGTGGTTGGTCTCACCAGGATGGGAGCCAGACTTTGTTAGTCTAGCCCCCCTCTCTTACAAAGAGGGTTCCGGTGGGCGCCCAATTTGTATCAGCCCCCCAGGCCTTGGCAAACAATATCAATAAAGGCTTAAAATTATTCACAAGGACTGCATCCCAGACTTTGTTTGATAGAGCTTTAAAAATTTCATTAAAAATTGCAGATTTTAAATATTCATTTCAAATTTGAAAGTCAGTTTTTAGTAATTTTTTTTTATTCATTGATATTTGTGAAGGGGAGCCTTTGAACACTTTCATAAATGTATTCATCAAAGTTCAGTTTTATATACCCGTGAATTTCATTCATTTCTTTGATTTTAATTGGTGATCCTAGTTCATAGGCTTCCCTTATCCATGGCAAGCACTCCACAGGTGATTGATAATCCATATCTTGAGCTTCACTATTAAAAAAGTATTCATATTCTGTTGAACTATTTTATTTATTTGATTTTTATTTATTTGTTTTATAGGGGCCACCAGTGACTGGTAGCCCCCATAAAAACAACTTGGCGTAAAAGCCATCACTTCCGCAACCTCATCCCCATCCCTGGTGATGACTAAAATAAATATAAGTTAAACATAAAAAACTTACTGATTGTTTCCCCTGTGGTCCCCTCAGCCACAGGCGTCATATTGACAAACTTCATGAGCGTTGGATGCTCTTCATTAATTTTCTTAGGCTTAATTTTTCTTATTCTTCTTGCAACTTGTGCTTCCTCTTGATTTTCATTTGATAAAGCTTTTGTATTTCTTGATGTGCTTCTGCTTCTTGCTTGTGTTTCATTTTCATCTGTTTCCATTTGGTCAGTTTCCTCTTTGTTGGTGTTAATTTCCTTTTGAATTTCAGTTTCTTCAATTAGTTTTATCTTATTGTTTTCTTTGGCCTCCTGCCAGAACTCCCACAAATTGTAGGCTGCGTTGTTGAATTCAAAACTTGATAAAATTGTTCCCTGTAGATTAAGTAATTTTTCTTTATTCTTTTCATCTATAATATTTCCCAACTTATCCAGGGCATCTTCTTTTGACTGTATCAGTGGCTGGCCCTTGTTACCCAGCTTCCCTGTCACTATTTCCCTGATATTTTTTCTATCTCAACAACCTTTTGAAGGTGTGCTTCTAATTTGTTGATTAAGTTATAGATTGTTGACATATTTTTTGAATTCCATCAAAAAACTGGTTTTTATAGTACTATTTTCAGCGCATACATATTTTTCATCATCATTAATAAATAAAAAGACAATAAACATAAATATATCATTAAAATATTGCAATTCGACGTCAACCCTTGATATTTTGATATTAAGTCAATAACTCAATGCATTTTGTTTAATAAAATCCACTGTAAACTTAACCTTTTCCATTATAATTTAATGAAACAAACTGTGTTTATATTAGAGAGCCATTAAAGCTTAGTACAAATATTGATACATACTGTAAATTCAGAACCTGAACGTAAAAATGCGGGATTGTCAAATCCTTGGTCCAAATTTTGAATCACTTTTGCGGGCAACTCAGATGAGTGAAAAGTAAAATATTTAATAAAATCAACCATTTATTTTGACTTTTTTGGTTTATTTAAATTGGCAAATTTTGAATCTCTTGAGCAGATAACTCAACTAACAAAAGACAAAACTCAGCAAACAAATGCAGGATACATGAATCAGAAATGCAGGATTCTTATGTACAATTTGAGATTTCCTGTATATCAAACAAATCATAGACATCATGTGAAAATTAACAAATCTGAAATTGCAGGATTGTCAAATCCAAGAACCAAGTTTCAAATCATAATTGCAAGGAATTTGAAATAAATATAATTTATGGGTTTTCAAAAAGGATGTTAAAGGATATAGAGTGAATTTGTGCTGATTCTTTAGGAATTATAGGCATTCTCAAAAATCACCCTATTCCATTTTAGGTCGGCTAAAATTTAGATTGTATTATTCATAAAATTGACATATATAACAATAAAAGTGACTAAAATATACATTCCTCTTCTTGAGTTTAAAATTATAATAAAATTTTGTTATGTCTTCTTTCAACAACAAAAAAAGTCAACAAGCTGTTCCCTGGCCTTGACAAAATTATGCAGGGTTACACTGTGTCTTCTAATAGTGAAGCCTCCCTCTATGGCCACTCCCAACCCGCAGGCCCCTCCACAAGCGCCACACAGGAGTCTGTTCTTTCCCCTGCAACTTCCAGCATGGCCCTGTTTTCCCACCATGCACAGGCAGCTGCCAACCCAAATCCCTTATCAGCAATGGCATCTGGAACCAGCCATTTTAGCCATGGGGTCACACAGAGAGCCCAGAACCCCAAAACAGCCAATCAGATGGCATTGACAAGTTCACAAGATGGACATATCCCTCCCCCAGCCAATCAGCCTGCAAGACACAGAAGAAAATTGATCACCCCGGAGATTGTTCTTGAAATGGTTGAAAAGCAAGGCAAGCTTATGTCCCTTGGGGAAATTGCAGCCGCAATGGGTTTTGCAAAGTCAACTGTGGCTGCAACCCTGAGAGCCCACGTCAACTGTGGCCCCCTACCAAGAAGACCCTGACTGGTGCCCATACCTCAACTGAAAGTGATACAGCCCATCCCCTTATGATGGCCATTATGGAACTCAACCTGTGGATGCCCCTGGTTCAGGTACGTCTCCAGTTGGGACTTCACGGCATCTTCACCAACAAAAGAACAGTGAATTCATGGATGCACGGAGTTGTGGTTGCCGCCAGAATCCTATCCAATCAGGTTCTTGGTGGCCCCATTTTGGTGGATACTGACCCATACAATTCAACTATTATTAATTTTATTAAAGGGAGGGCAATGAGGGCCCGTAATGACGTCATCTTCCTATCATACGCCAAGATCTTGGCCAGTATCCAAGACTTTGGAGAGAAGCACATCCAATATGACGTGTATAAGCGCGGCCTAATCTTGTATTGTTTTGTTGGAGTTTTATTGGCAGTTTCCCCATTGGGCGTCAATTATTACTCAGCAATTTCAAACACCACAGATGGGTATGCCTACCAGACAGAGCTCAAGGCCATGCTGGAGGAGTGGGCCACATAAAACACCGTGCACACAATTGTATTGAGTGCAGAGATGGAGCAGCAGGAATGGGCTAACCAAGAAATCAGGGCTGCGGGGCATACCTGCTGGTCCTACCCCATCAACTACGCCAACATGCATCTTGCAGATGTATGTCTTTACAATTTTGGTTCCGCCCTCAGGCGCTTGAAGCCTGCCACCTACAATGAACTATGCACCCAGATTGATAAGGGGTATGAGCTTTTCCCTTCTGCGTCCGTACAGGACTTATTTGATCTCATTATCTTCTATGCAAGTGATAGTGATAAGTCCAGAAAGGACCCCTGTCTCCCCCCACACCAGTCCATCTGTTTTGTCAAGCCAGTATATGTGACAGAAGAAGAATTTGAGCAAGTGAAGCAAACCGCTCTTGCTGCCCCTTCCCAGTCAACAGACCCTGCCTCCCCAACCCCCCATCAAGCCACCTGTCTTCCAACCCTGACTCCCAAGCCACCACCCATTCCCTCCCCACTATCTCTGATGCTGCCCCTTTCACAGGCGCAGATGAAGGCGATGTCCATTCCGCCCATTCCCTTTTCTTCCCGTCCTTTGATTAGTAAATAAATCTTTTCTTTGTGACAACTTATTAAAATTGATATCTCTCTTTCAATTCATACTTAATAATATTTTCTTTTTACATTGTTAGCATTCCCCATATGCCAAGAATCTTGTACATTTGATGTGGTAACATATGATTATTTCCATGGATATTTTCATCATTGTTAATAAATTAAAGACAATAAACGTAAATATTACATTGAAATATTGCAATTAGACGTCAAATCTTGATATTTTGATATTATGTGCATAACTCAATGCATTTTGTTTAATAAAATCCACTGTAAACTTGGCCTTTTCCACTGTAATTTAATGAAATGGACTGTGTTTATATTAGGGCCATTAACACTTAGTACAAATATTAAAAAATTAGTGCATTCTACTCCCTGTATATTTACCTATTGTTAATAATTCTATAAACTTTTCAGTCAGATTTTACGAGGTAATAATGTAATGTGTTAATAGATTACTGTTTATTGTCATTAATTGGCTGATTTTTTTTGCTGTGGTAATTGTGCATTTTCTTATATTTCTGCACTAGTATCCAATTGGTTGGCTTCACATCCAATCACACAGGCAATAGGAAAACAAGCCACCACCCTGAGACTGGACGTGGTCAGGGTGGCGGCTTGTTTTCCTATTGCCTGTGTGATTGGATGTGAAGCCAACCAATTGGATACTAGTGCAGAAATATAAGAAAATGCACAATTGCCACAGCAAAAAAAATCAGCCAATTAATGACAGTAAACAGTAATCTATTAACACATTACATTATTATTACCTCGTAAAATCTGACTGAAAAGTTTATAGAATTATTACCAAGAGGTAAATATACAGGGTGTAAAATGCAATAATTTTCAATATTTGTACTAAGCGTTAATGGCCCTAATATCAACACAGTCCATTTCATTAAATTATAGTGGAAAAGGCCAAGTTTACAGTGGATTTTATTAAACAAAATGCATTGAGTTATGCACATAATATCAAAATATCAAGATTTGACGTCTAATTGCAATATTTCAATGTAATATTTACGTTTATTGTCTTTAATTTATTAACAATGATGAAAAATATGTATGCACTAAATATAGTACTATAAAAACTAGTTTTTGATGGAATTCAAACAATATGTCAACAATCTATAACTTAATCAACAAATTAGAAGCACACCTTCAAAAGGTTGTTGAGACAGAAAGAAATATCAGGGAAATAGCGACAGGGAAGCTGGGTAACAAGGGCCAGCCACTGATACAGTCAAAAGAAGATGCTTTGGATAAGTTGGGAAATATTATAGATGAAAAGAATAAAGAAAAATTACTTAATCTACAGGGAACAATTTTATCAAGTCTTGAATTCAACAATGCAGCCTACAATTTGTGGGAGTTCTGGCAGGAGGCCAAAGAAAACAATAAGATAAAACTAATTGAAGAAACTGAAATTCAAAAGGAAATTAACACCAACAAAGAGGAAACTGACCAAATGGAAACAGATGAAAATGAAACACAAGCAAGAAGCAGAAGCACATCAAGAAATACAGAAGCTTTATGAAATGAAAATTTAGAGGAAGCACAAGTTGCAAGAAGAATAAGAAAAATTAAGCCTAAGAAAATTAATGAAGAGCATCCAACACTCATGAAGTTTGCCAATATGGCGCCTGTGGCTGAGGGGGCCACAGGGGAAACAATCAGTAAGTTTTTTATGTTTAACTTATATTTATTTTAGTCATCACCAGGGATGGGGATGAGGTTGCAGAAGTGGCAGCTTTTACGCCGTTTTGGTTTTATGGGGGCTACCAGTCACTGGTGGCCCCTATAAAACAAATAAATAAAAATCAAATAAATAAAATAGTTCAACAGAATATGAATACTTTTTTTAATAGTGAAGCTCAAGATAGGGAATATCAACCACCTGCGGGGTGCTTGCCATGGATAAGGGAGGCCTATGAACTAGGATCAACAATTAAAATCAAAGAAATGAATGAAATTTGTGGGGATATAAAACTGAACTTTGATGAAACCATTTATGAAAGCGTTCAAAGGTTCCCCTTCACAAATATCAATGAATACAAAAAAAATTAATAAAAACTGACTTTCAAATTGGAAATTAATATTTAAAATCTGCAATTTTTAATGAAAATTTTAAAGCTCTATCAAACAAAGTTAGGGATGCAGTCCTTTTGAATAATCTTAAGCCTTTATTGATATTGTTTGCCGAGGCCTGGGGGCTGATACAAGTTGGGCGCCCCCAGAACCCTCTTCAAGTTCAACCAAACGTCCTATATCAATAGGTTAGTACAAATGTTTAAAAAACTGTGCATGTTCCAGAAAAATAATTCTTGCAAAGGATTCACGTCGCGGTGTACCTGGGAATCCTGCTCCATTGCATACTGAAAGCCAACATGAAAAAATTAGAAGATGTACCTATACAGATCAACATATGTCGCATAGCCCTAGACCGCCAAAAAACACCACAGGGATACAGGACAGTTGAGCACGTCCTCTATGATTCATTTGCATTGGCAACTCTATTTAGGTACTATGTGCCCCCAAAAAAACCTGCTAGTGGATTCCCTCACCTGTTTGCCTTTTATACGAAGGTCAGCCACCACTGGGGTGTTGAGCGCCACCCCTCTAGCAATTGGCGCCAGAGTCATCCACCACATACAGAAGAGTATGTGGTCCCAATTAGATGCATTAGCTGAAAATTTAATTTTGGGGTATAATTCCCCAGAATAAACACATTCCCCTTGCAATTTGCATTCCCCCAATAAATCATTTTCCCTTGCAACTTAAAATTTTTATTTTATTTTTTTATTTTCTTTTATTTTAAATATTAAAAGTTTGCTGTTAAAATATTTAATATTGACATATTTAATATCAAATATTTTGATATTGCATAAATCACAATTTAAATTAAATTTTTATATTTTGATTATTTAAACTTAAATATTTAACTTTTAAGATTTATAATTAATATTTTAATTTTAATTTTAAATTTTAGTGTGTAAATTGTAATATTAATATATCTAAGTATATTAAAAGACATTAGTTATAGTTGCCAATACATCAAATAAAAAAGAATTATATTTTTTTTATTTACTACTTGTCAAGTACGGGTCCATTTATCACAAAGATAGACATGGAGAATTGAATTTATCCGCATCATGCGGCCCGCTCCACTATTGTTCTAAAAAAATGATTGTTTACAACTTGAATTACCTTTCCCTTGTAATATGATTTAATAAACATATAATATAATTGAACTGCGTCCTAAGTACATATTAGTAAGGAATACATAAAAATCATTGGATGTTGTGTTGTGTGGCTATAGTGGCACTGAAATAACAAGGATCATATGATGACACACAAGGTCCAATTTGTGGCGTAAAAAAGCCAAAGTACCATCAACAATTAACAATTAGTTAAATAAAAAATTCTATTTCTATCTTTTTTAATTTATTTATTTGATAGCGCAACAGTCAATAAAGTATTCAGTGCATTATAATAAAAATATGCTCTTCATACCTAGCATAGTTAATTTTACTTACCTTTTCTACGTATTCTTATATGTCTATAATACAATCACACGTCAAATTATTATATATAAATAATAATTTTTAAGACCTAATAAAAACAAAATAAATAAAAATAAAAACAAAGTAAACCGGAGAGCCCATTTATCTGATTGGCTCAGAGGCCAGGGCTTTAGGGAGGAAGGATTCTGAGTGCTTGTAAAAAGCCGCCACCACATTGGGTGGCATTGCAAATTGGCTGACTTCAAGGATATTGAATAGGTCCTCAGTGTCCTGAGGAAGGCCTTGTTTCACCTTATTCTTGATCCAACCAAACACCTCCTCAATTGGATTCAGGAATGGGGAATATGGTGGGAGGAAGAGAAGTCTCATTGGACAATCAGCAAGGCGGTGGCTGGAGGAGTGGCTATTCTTGTCAATGGGAGGGAACTCGGACACAACCATATCCACTTTGTGGAGCCCAACATTATCAAGCATAACAACATTGGTTGTGCCGCTATAATTTATCTGAAGGTACTCCTTGACTCTTGGAGAAAATCAAGAAAGGTTCTGCTGTTATGGGAGCCTTTAATCATCTGGTATTGATCCAACCTGCGAGGACCAAGAAGCGCAACCATTGAATAGGTCTGGGAACGGACAGCTGCATGATGGGCTACACCGTCCTTTGACCCTTTCTTAACCCACCCATGCCTGGACCTGAGTGAGGAGGAAAACAACAATTTGTTGATACAGAAGAACTGGATATTCCCAGTCTCCTTTAGTGCCAGATATGTCTTGGCATAAATGTGTCAATCCTTGATGGTCTTTTCACTGTTTCTGTTGTACGGAGAAACTCCAAGCACCTTCCAAGAGAAGACCAAATCAACCATTGTTTTGTAAACAAGGGTTTTTGAAACAGAAAGCCCAAACTCTGTGGCAGGCATTGATTGGACAGCAAGCGTGTCCAGGTGGCAATTCCTGGCTACCCACTGCTTAATTGCGTTGATGTGCACAGGCTGCAAGAGTTTTGGCTGCCGCTTAGCCTGGGTGGATTGGCAATTTGCCTGGTATTGCCATACTTGATGTTGATGTCAGCAATGTACCTGGTTGTGACACCAAATTGGGACGCAATATCCCAAACCGCCATTCCCTCATTCAAGCAGTTGAGGAGAGCTTCATGCTCACTATCTGTCAACTGACGCCGGCCCTTGGCAGGTACCACAGCATCCTGGCTACCAGGCTTGACACAGGGGACGGGAACCTTTGTGTAGAAGGTGGGATCATGCTTGGTTGCGCTGGCGCTGTCAATGGTGGAATAGATCACAGGCGCAGATGGCTTAACAGTGGCTGTCAATGGCTCAAAGGTGGTGTCAAAGACGCGGGGCAGGAAGTAGTAACTCTTGGGTCAAGAGTGCAGGGCCGGTTGACAACTGGGTACACAGTGGAGGTGTAAGTAACCTCAGTGTTCCCGGTGACCTTTGTGTATGAGACTTTGGTTGCAGGCCTTGAGAGCAGCTTCTGTCTTGGATTGAGGATACTGTTCCTGGCTTGAGATGCAGGAGGGGGTGGCTGGCAATGACACCTTGGGAGGCTTGTGTATTGGCATGACTCCCCTTGAGTTGGGTTCTGGGTCTGTTCTTAGATCCTCTGGGACGCTCTTGTGGACAGGCTGCCCTGCGGGCTGGTGCAGGAGTGGGTTGGAAATGTGATTGGCGGTCCATAAAAATAAGATAAAAAATATATTTTAGATTAAATATTATTTATTTGGAGTTATTGGTTTAGTTGTGGGAAGTTGCTTTGTCTTGATATAGCCTTGAATAGTAGCAGAGTTTCTATATCCTTGATTTGAAATGAATAATATTGTATACTTTCCGGGTTGGGATGATTTTAAAGTTTAATATCTTTTTATGTCTAATTATGGTTATCAAGATTAAATTTTCATTTGATTTTAGTTGTGGTGGAGCTTCTTGATTTGGGTTGATTTTTCCTAGTTACTTACTGTATATTCAATTTGGATTCCAGTTCCTGCAATTATTATTTGAGTTTACTAGTGGCATTCAAAAGCAATTTGAAATTTGGTTCTTGGATTTGACAATCCCGCAATTTCAAAAAACATAGTAAACTTAATGGAAATGGTTGATGGATTTGAACGCTTCAAATCTGATTCCAGTTACTTCATTTTGTCCATTGGATTTATGCAGCTCAACTTGAACTTTGCAAAGTGTCTATGAGTTCCTGCATTTTTAAAAATTCAAATAAATACTCAAAGAATTCAATCTAATTAAAAAAAAGGCTATCCTGCAAAAGTGATTTGAAATTTGGACCAAGGATTTGACAATCCTGCATTTTTACGTTCAGATTCTGAATTTACACTAAATTAAAAAAAGATAGAAATAAATTAGTTTCTTTAAATAATTGTGAATCCTTGATGGTACTTTGGCTTTTTAAGCCACAAATTGGACCTTGCATGTCATCATCTGATCCTTGTTATTTCAGTGCCACTATAATCACACAACATGGCAACCAATGATTTTCATTATTGCTTACTGTAAATTCAGAACCTGAACGTAAAAATGCAGGATTGTCAAATCCTTGGTCCAAATTTTGAATCACTTTTGCGGGATAGCCTTTTTTTAATTATATTGATTTTTTTGAGTATTTATTTGAATTTTTAAAAATGCAGGAACTCACAGACACTTTGCAAAGTTCAAGTCAAACTGCATATTTCTAATGGACAAAATGAAGTAACTGGAATCAGATTTGAAGCGTTCAAATCCATCAACCATTTCCATTAAGTTTTTACTATGTTTTATGAAATTGCGGGATTGTCAAATCCATGAACCAAATTTCAAATTGCTTTTGAATGCCACTAGTAAACTCAAATAATAATTGCAGGAACTGGAATCCAAATTGAATGTACAGTAAGTAACTAGGACAAATCAACCCAAATCAAGAAGCTCCACTCTGGATAAAATAAAAGGAAAAATCCAATCTAAACACCCATGTTTAGACATGAAATTAAGTGAAATGAAAAATTATTTAAACTGGAAATGATGCAATATTCTGCACTTTAAATCACTAATATAGCAACCCTAAACCCATATAATGATATATGAGCTACCCTCCTGATGATGCAAATTTTTTTAAAATTTTTTGACCCCCGGCGTAGCCAGGGGCCATAAAAAATTCATTTCAAGGAAGAAATGAGGGGAAAAGATAAACCATTAGTTTACTAACTATGTATTCATGTATTTCTACTTAGGATACTTTATTATTAGTGTCTTCTGAAATCTACTGTAATCAAGCATCTAAATTTTAGCTGTCCTAAAATGGAATAGGGTGATTTTTGAGAATGTCTATGATTCCTTAAAGAATTAGCACAAATCCACTCTATATCCTTTAGCATCCTTTTGAGACACCAATAAATTATATTTATTTTAAATTCCTTGCAATAATGATTTAAAATTTGGTTCTTGGATTTGACAATCCCACAATTTCAGATTTGTTAATTTTTACATGATGTCCATGATTCAATTGAAATACAGGAAATCTCAAATTGTACATTAGAACCCCGCATTTCTGATTCATGTATCCCGCATTTGTTTGCTGAGTTTTGGCTTTTGTTAGTTGAATTATATGTGTTATGTTTATACTTCTGGGAAGTATAATAAACAAAATAAAGGGGAAGATTAAGAAGAGAATGATACTTTATTGAACATTAATATAGGTTAATATATAGTATCATGATAAGCCACATACTGTCCATGTACGTCATGGCAGTCACAGGGCTTATCTGAGTAATGTTCCTCTTGAGTCACAAGGCTTAATCAAGTTGTGTTCCATTTAGGACCTGGATTGAGGGATCCCTGTCATAGATGATTAACTGATAAAGGTGCCACCGGCTTATTGGCTGGGCAGTGAACCACTCGGTGAGCCGCTCAGTGATTTACTCGGGGCGTTAATTCCCTGAGAGGGAGTAATTGAAGATGTTGCAACATCTCCCCCTGGGGTGTTGGAAGGCAGAGCCTTGGGAACCTTCTTGAGGGTATCTGGAATACGGGCCTGTTATTGATCCAGTTTGGCATTAGGAACAGGGAGTCTTGAGTTTTGCTGGGCTGCTCTTGCTTTACATAGGCAGATTCAATCATGATACATACGTTTTAGTTCAGTTTGAGCTCCAATTCCTTTGATGAGGTACGTGTTATTGGGTTTCACCTCCTTGACAATGCCTGGTCTGCGTAATCCTGGGTCTAATTTGTGCTGGTTGTGATTGACAACCCAGATCTTGTCTCCAACTTGGAACCTTTCTTGTTGCAATGGGATTGCTTCCTGCTGAACCCTTTGTTGTTCCATCACTTCTTGGTCCTTTCTGGCTTGTAGTACTTTTGGGTCATTACTGTCTGGTATCTTCTTTGGAAGTGGTAGTTGTGGTCCCATGATTGTACTGAAAAGTGAAGATTTCTGACCATAGACAAGTTCATAGGGGCTTTTGCCTGTATTGCAGTTGACTTGTGTTCTGCAGACCATAACAGAGGTTGGCAACATGTCAACCCAGGCTTTTGGATTGTTGGCAGATAGCTTACTAAGGGCTTCCACTAGAGAGCTGTTTAGTTGTTCTACACGTCCATTTGCCTGGGGGTGATATGGGCTGGCTGTGACGTGTTTTATTCCATTTTTGGCAAGGTATATGTTGGTGTCAATAGCTTTGAGTTCAGTGCCTCCATCTGTGATTAAGAGGTCAGGTTTTCCAAACTTAGCTATGATTTCTTTGCCAATGAATTGTCTCACGTCATTGCTTTTGTGCTCTTTTATAGCTTGTGCTACGGGCCATCTGGTTGCATAGTCTATGGCTGTGATAATGTACTTCTTGCCCTTTTTTTCACCAGGCATGGGTCCCACAATATCCAACAACCACACCTTGAAGGGTTGTGTGATGGATACAGGTACTACTGACTTGGGTGGCGCTTTGGTTTGGGCGTACTTTTCACAGACCTCACATTGTTCTAGTACTTCTCTGATATCATCTAGCATGTTGGGCCACCAGTAGCAAGTCTTGAGATATTCATGCAATTTTCTGCTACGGGTGTGTCCCAAGTCTCTGTGATAACAGAGGATTGTGTCAATCTTTTGTGTTGACAGAACATAGGGTACTGTGTCACCATTTGGAAGGATTTGGTGGAGGGTACCATATACATTTTTGAACAGATGTTTGTTCTTTAGGACTTTCTCTTGGATGTCTATTAGTGTACCAGGTGGGAACCCTTCCTGGAGATTCCCCATGATTAACATGGGCCAGTCAGGGTCACCATCAGTGCAGAGGATGTGTTTATTGTATAGCCTTGATAGGGCGTCTGCAGTAAGCATCTCTCTGCCTGGCTTGTATTCAATTTGCATGGGGTATCTCTGTATGAGACTCATCCATTTGGCTTGTCTTCTTGACAGGAGTTGTTGTGTTTTAAAGAATATCAACAACTTGTGGTTGGTGAGTACTTTGAACGTCTGGGCTCCTTCTAGATAACATTGCCATTTCATGAGACAGTGTACAATGGTGACCAACTCCTTATTGTGTATAGGGTATCTTTGTTTGCCGTCCAATAGTTTCCTAGATTCATATGCCACAGAGAGGAAGTCTTTCTTGGCTGTTTGGATACAGAGGACTCCTCCTATGGCATAATCAGAGGCGTTGGTTTCTAGCTCATAGATACCCTTGCGGTTTGGATATTGCAAGATGAGAGCAGTGACCATGCACTCTTTTAGCTGGCGGAAATGTTGATCTTGTAAAGGTGTCCAGACAAACTTGGTTGTTTTCCCAGTGATGGCTGATAGGGGGCTGTTAGGGCGCCCCAGTCAGGGATGAACCTACGTACATAGGCTATCATCCCAAGGAAAGTGCAGAGTTTGCTCTTGTTCCTTGGGGCTGGCATCTCTGTTATAGCGCGTATTTTGTCTGGATTTGGCTTGATACTGTCCTTGCTAATTATGTGACCAAGGAAGGGGAGTTCAGTCGAGAAGAACTTGCATTTGGATGGTTTGGCAATCAGTTGGTTTTCCTGCAGGGTGCAGAGGACTGCGTGGACGTCTTCCCAGTGTTGTTGTAGGTTGGGACTATAAATGATGATGTTGTCCAGGTAGATGATTGCTCTTTTCCCAATGTGTTCCTTAACTACTTCATTCACGAAGGTTAAAAAGGTACTGGGAGCGTTTGTCATTCCAAAATTGAGGACAACACATTCAAAGGATCCATACTTAGTCCAAAATGCAGTCTTTGGAATGTCTTCAGGTTTCACGCAAATTTGGTGGTAACCTGCTGTCAAATTGATTTTTGTGAAGATTTGGGACCCCCCCTCAGGGCATCAAAAAGGTCATCAATTAGGGGCAGGGGATACCTGTTCTTTATTGTGACCTTGTTGATGGCCCTGTAGTCTGTGACTAGGCAGAGGCCTCCATCTTTCTTTGCCACAAAGAAGACAGCGGCACCAAAGGGTGATTTTGAAGGTCTGATGAGGCCTTTCTCGAGTGCTTCATCAAGGTAGGCTTTCAGAGTGTTGTCTTCTTGCGGTGTGAGGCAGTAGATAGGTCGTGCTTTAGGCACGCTATCTTTTAAGTCAATCTCATGTTGGATACCCCAATCAGGGGGCAGTCTGGGTAGTGACTCTTGGAATACGGAGGGAAACTCATTGACTAGCTGGTCTCTAATTGGGTTCTGTTTGTGTTGGGTTTCTGTGTTTTTGAAGTGGATGACTTCATACGTACACATGCTCCAATTGATTTTGCTGATGTTGGTTTCCTTTTCTGTTTTCATGATCTTTACAAATATATGGTCCCTCATGAGAGTGTCAAGGTGTGTCAGGTACACGTGATGGTGGACTTCTCCTTGCTGGATTGTGAGGGTGGCACTGTCCCAGTCAATGTGGAGCTTTGTCTTTTGCATCCAATCTAATCCAAGTATGATATTGTATTTTGGGATTGGGATGATGGGGCCACTAATTGTTGTTTGGACGTCTCCAATTTGTGCCCAGAAAGGTTTGGTCTCACGGGTGACTGGTGTGCTACAGTTGTCTGCCATGACAACTCTCTTGATGTTACTTCAAATGGTAGGTAACTTCATGAGGTCTGCAAAACTCTTGTTAACAGGAAATTGATTGGCTCCAGTGTCAAATAGCGCTGTGCCCTAGTATCTGCAAAAACAGAAAGGATAGGTAAGGAGTTTATTTCCAGATTGGGCGGCAAACAGGAGAGGATTGCTGGAGGGAACTTGGATCATGGTGATGGAGTCCACGTCCTGTTCTCTGTACAAGTCTTGTGTAGAGGGGGAGGGCGGCTCACCTAAGCACTCCCCTGAGCTTTTCCCTCCTTGTTGGTATCTTCAGTGCTAGCCTGGTTGGCTTGTGCAGTGCCATTTCTGTGTCAAGGTTGGGTACTGTTGGCTCAATTGTTTTGCTTATTGGGGCAAGGCTCTCTTTTAGCTGCAGGGTTGTCCTTGCGCTTGTTGGAGGCGTGTAGATTGTCAGACTTCTGAGCTGCGTGTTTTTCTTCTAGGAATACATCCTCAAGGTTCTTGCAGCAGGTCATGTCAAACTGACGTCTGATATGTGTAGGAAGGCCATTGTAAAAGTCCAGGCATGGTCCAGGTTCATCAAAATTGATGGTGTTGGGCGCACGGTCACGTAGTCCTTCATACACGGCAATGTATTCCTTGATGGTTCCTGTCATTTTGAAGGTTCAGAGTTTGGTCATGATTACTACGTCTGAATCCTTCATGGAGAATCTTTCAAGGAATGCGGCTTTGAACACTTCCCAGTTTTCCTTCTGGTCAGGGTGTTGTGCTAGCCATTTGGTAACAAAATGCAAGGCAGTTCCTGTTGCGCAGAGGGCAACTTCACTAACCCAGAGTCTTTAGGGGTACTCCACTTGTGCAAACTTACTCTCAGTGCTGTTGATCCAAAGAGAGGCGTTCTCACAGCGTAGTCCTGCAAAGGCGCCAATCTCAGCGGTACATAAGCGTTAAAACACAATGTTGGGTATCTCAGGTTGCGTAGACGTTGCTGTGGTTGGCGTGGTAGAGAACAGACTGCGGGTCTTGAGGGCGTTGTACTGGTCAATGGGCACAGGAAGATTATTGTAGATGACAAGTCCAGGGGGGACGTCTTGTCCTACTTTGTAATCTCTCCAACTGTTAGGGAGTGACATTGCTTGTGTTCTATTCTTAGGAGGAATTTTTCCTTTGAGTTGGGTAGGTATGGATAACCTACCTGTGCTACCACTGTCGTGTTTATACTTCTGGGAAGTATAATAAACAAAATAAAGGGGAAGATTAAGAAGAGAATGATACTTTATTGAATATGAATATAGGTTAATATATAGTATCATGATAAGCCACATGCTGTCCATGTACGTCATGGCAGTCAAGGGGCTTATCTGAGTAATGTTCCTCTTGAGTCATGAGGCTTAATCAAGTTGTGTTCCATTTAGGCCTTGGATTAAGGGATCCCTGTCATAGATGGTTAACTGATAAAGGTGCCACTGGCTTATTGGCTGGGCGGTGAACCACTCGGTGAGCCACTTGGTGATTTACTTGGGGCGTTAATTCCCCAAGAGGGAGTAATCAAAGATGTTGCAACATCTGCTCAAGAGATTCAAAATTTGCCAATTTAAATAAACCAAAAAAATCAAAATAAATGGTTGATTTTATTAAATATTTTATTTTTCACTCAGCTGAGTTGCCCGCAAAAGTGATTCAAAATTTGGACCAAGGATTTGAACAATCCTGCATTTTTATGTTCAGGTTCTGAATTTACAGTACTAATTAGTACTTAGGACACAGGTCAAGTATATTGAATATGTTTATCAAATCACATTACAAGGGAAAGGTAATTTGAGTTCTAAACAATCATTTGTTTAAAACAATAGTGGAGCAGGCCGCATGATGCGGATAAATTCAATTCTCAATGTTTATCTATGTGATAAATAAACCTGTACTCAAAGAGCTAATAAATAAAAACATTTTTAACTTATTTTTAATATTTGATGTAGTAGCAACTTTAACTAATGTCTTGTAATATATTTAGATATATTAATATTATCATTTACATACTAAAACTTAAAAAATTAAAATATTAAAAGTAAAATTATAATTATAAATCTTAAAAGTTAAATATTAAAGTTTAAATAATCAAAAATAACAATTTTATTAAATTGTGATTTATTCAATATTAAAATTTTTGTATTAAAATATAAAAAAGTAAAAAAATTAATTTGCAAGGGGAAAAATTTATTGGGGGATGTTGATTGCAAAGGGAATGCAATTATTCCAGGGAATTATACCCCAAAATTAAGTTTTTGGCTAAAGCATCTAATTGGATCCACATACTCTTCTGTACGTGGTGGACAACCCTGGGTGCAATTGCTAGAGGGGTGGCGCCCTAGACCCCAGTGGTTGTTGATTGTTTGATAAAAGGCAGGCGGGTGAGGGAATCAATAGGTTTTTTTCAGGGGGCACGTAGTACCCATATAACGTTGCCAATGCAAAAGAGTCATACAGGACGTTCTCAACTGTCCTGTATCCCTGTGGTGTTTTCTGGCAGTCTAGGGCTACGCGGCATATGTTGATCTGTATAGGTACATCTTCTAATTTTTTCATGTTGGCTTTCAGTATGCAATGGAGTAGGATTCCCAGGTACACCGCGGTGTGGATCCTTTGTAAGGTATATTTTTCTGAGAACATGCACAGTTTTTTGAACGTTTGTACTAACCTATTGATATAGGACGTTTGGTTGAACTTGAAGAGGGTTCCAGGGAGCGCCTGACTTGTATCAGCCCCCAGGCCTCAGCAAACAATATCAATAAAGGCTTAAAATTATTTACAAGGACTGCATCCCCGACATTGTTTGATAGAGCTTTAAAAATTTCATTAAAAATTGCAGATTTTTAATATTAATTTCCAATTTGAAAGTCAGTTTTTATTAATTTTTTTGTATTCATTGATATTTGTGAAGGGGAACCTTTGAACGCTTTCATAAATATATTCATCAAAGTTCAGTTTGATATCCCCACAGATTTCATTCATTTCTTTAATTTTGATATTTGATCCTATTTCATATGCTTCTCTTATCCATGGCAAGCACCCTGCGGGTGGTAACTATTCCCTATCTTGAGCTTCACTATTAAAAAATTATTCATATTCTGTTGAATTATTTTATTTATTTGGTTTTTATTTATTTGTTTTATAGGGGCCACTAGTGACTGGTAACCCCCATAAAACCAACTTGGCTTAAAAGCTGCCACTTCCACGACCTCATCCTCATCCCGGGTGATGACTAAAATAAATATAAGTAAAACATAAAAAGACTTACAGATTGTTTCCCCTGTGGCCCCCTCAGCCACAGGCGCCATATCGGCAAACTTCATGAGCGTTGGATGCTCTTCATTAATTTTCTTAGGCTTAATTTTTCTTATTTTCTTGCAACTTGTGCTTCCTCTTGATTTTCATTTGATAAAGCTTCTGTATTTCTTGATGCGCTTCTGCTTCTTGCTTGTGTTTCATTTTCATCTGTTTCCATTTGGTCAGTTTCCTCTTTGTTGATGTTAATTTCCTTCTGAATTTCTGTTCCTTCAATTAGTTTGATCCTATTGTTTCTTTTGGCCCCCTGCCAAAACTCCCACAAATTGTAGGCTGCGTTGTTGAATTCAAGACTTGATAAAAATTTTCCCTGTAGATTAAGTAATGCTTCTTTGTTCTTTTCATCTATA
Organism: Entomophthora muscae; assembly: GCA_014839935.2. Classification (NCBI taxonomy): domain Eukaryota; kingdom Fungi; phylum Entomophthoromycota; class Entomophthoromycetes; order Entomophthorales; family Entomophthoraceae; genus Entomophthora; species Entomophthora muscae. Next base: position 80,087 of record QTSX02006483.1, read on the forward strand.
ATATTTCCCAACTTATCCAGGGCATCTTCTTTTGACTGTATCAGTGGCTGGCCCTTGTTACCCAGCTTTCCTGTCACTATTTCCCTGATATTTTTTTCTATTTCAATAAACTTTTGCAGGTGTGCTTCCAATTTGTTGATCAAGTTATAGATTGTTGACATTTTGTTTGAATTTCATCAAAAAACTGGTTTTTATAGTACTATCTTCAACACAGACATATTTTTCATCATCATTAATAAATTAAAGACAATAAACTTAAAAATTGCATTAGAATATTGCAGTTAGACATCAACTCTTGATATTTTGATATTATGTGCATAACTCAATGCATTTTGTTTAATAAAATCCACTGTAAACTTGGCCTTTTCCACTGTAATTTAATGAAATGGACTGTGTTGATATTAGGGCCATTAACGCTTAGTACAAATATTGAAATTTAGTGCATTCTACACACTGTATATTTACCTATTGTTAATAATTCTATAAACTTTTCAGTCAGATTTTACGAGGTAATAATGTAATGTATTAATAGATTACTGTTTATTGTCATTAATTGGCTGATTTTTTTTGCTGTGGCAATTGTGCTTTTTCTGATATTTACACACTAGTATCCAATTGGTTGGCTTCATATCCAATTGCACAGGCAATATGAAAACAAGCTGCCACCCCAAGACTGGATGTGGTTGGGGTGGCGGCTTGTTTTCCTATAGCCTGTGTGATTGGATGTGAAAACAACCAATTGGATACTAGTGTGTAAACATCAAAAAATGCACAATCACCACAGCAAAGAAAATCAGCCAATTAATGACAGTAAACAGTAATCTATTAACACATTACATTATTATTACCTCGTAAAATCTGACTTAAAAGTTTATAGAATTATTACCAATAGGTAAATATACAGGCTGTAAAATGCACTATGTATCAATATTTGTACTAAGCGTTAATAGCCCTAATATAAACACAATCCATTTCATTAATTTATAATGGAAAAGGCCAACTTTACAGTGGATTTTATTAAACAAAATGCATTGAGTTATGGACATAATATCATTTTATCAAGAGTTGACGTCTAATTGCAATATTTTAATGCAATATTTACGTTTATTGTTTTCAATTTATTAATGTGATGAAAAATATGTCTGCTCATAATTTTAAGCTATTCATAAAATGTACAACATTTTATTAATTATGGGAAATTCTAATAATGTAAAAAATATATTTATTAATTATGAACTGAAAGAACAAAATCAATTTTAATGAGTTGTCTCAAAGAAAAGATTTATTTAATAATCATAGGACAGGCATAGGAAGGAATGGGCAGAATGGACATCGCCTTCATCTGCGCCTGTGAAAGGGGCAGCATCAGAGATAGTGGGGAGGGAATGGGTGGTGGCTTGGGAGTCAGGATTGGAAGGCGGGTGGCTTGGTCTTGATGGGGGGTTGGGGAGGCAGGGTTTGTTGACTGGGAAGGGGCAGCAAGAGCTGATTGCTTCAATTGCTCAAATTCTTCTTCTGTCACATATACTGGCTTGACAAAATGGATGGACTGGCGTGGGGGGAGACGGGGGTCCTTTCTGGACTTATCACTATCACTTGCATAGAAGATGATGAGATCAAATAAGTCTTGGACAGACACAGAAGAGAAAAGCTCATACCCCTTATCAATTTGGGTGCATACTTAGTTATAGGTGGCAGGCTTTAAGCGCCTGAGGGCAGAACCAAAATTGTAGAGACATACATCTGCAAGAGACATGTTGGCGTAGTTGATGGGTTAGGAAGCAGGTATGCCCTGCAGCCCTGATTTCTTGGGTTGCCCATTCCTGCTGCTCCATCTCAGTACTGATTACTATTGTGTGCATGGTGTTTTGTGTGGCCCACTCCTCCAGCATAGCCTTGAGCTCCTTCTGGTAGGAATACCTATCTGCAGTGTTTGATATTGCCAAGTAATAATTGACACCCAATGAAAAAGCTGCCAATAAAACCCCAACAAACTGATACAATATTAGACTGCACTTGTACACGTCAGACTGGATAAACTTCTCTCCAAAGTCTTGGATATTTGCAAATATCTTATCATACAACAGGAAGATTACATCATAACGGGCCCTCATTGCCCTCCCTTTAATAAAATTAATAATAGTTGAATTGTAGGGGTCAGTGTTCACCAAAATGGGGCCACTGAGAACTTGATTGGACAAGATTATAGCAGCAACCACAACTCTGTGCATCCACAAATTCACTGTTCTTTTGTTGGTGAAGATGCTGTGGAGTCCCAACTGGAGATGTACCTGGACCAGGGGCATCCACAGGTCACGTTCCATAATGGTCATCATAATGGGATGGGCTGTATCACCTTTGGTTGAAGTACGGGCACCAATCAGGGCCTTCTTGGTAGGGGGGCCACAGTTGGCGTGGGCTTGCAGGGTTGCAGCCACAGTGGACTTTTCAAACCCCATTGTGGCTGCAATTTCCCCAAGGGACATAAGTTTCCCTTGCTTTTTAACCATTTGAGAACAATCTCCAGAGTGATTAGTTTCCTTCTGCGTCTTGCAGGCTGATTGACTGGGGGAGGGATGTGTTTATCTTGGGAACTGGTCAATGTCATCTGATTGGCTATTTTGGGGTCCTGGGCTCTCTGGGTGACCCCATGGCTAAAATGGCTGGTCCCTATGCCATTGCTGATAAGGGATTTGGGTTGGTAGCTGCCTGTGCATGGTGGGCAAACAGGGCCATGCTGGAAGTTGCAGGAGAAAGAACAGACTCCTGGGTGGGGCTTGCAGAGGGGCCTGCAGGTTGGGAGTGGCCATAGACAGAGGCTTCACCGTTAAGAGACCCAGTGTAGCCCTACATAATTTTGTCAAGGCCAGTTAAAAGCTTGTTGACTTGGTTGTTGTTGAAAGAAGACATAATAAAAATTTTATTATGATTTTAAACTCAAGAAGAGGAATGTATATTTTAGTCAATTTTATTGTTATATATGTTAATTTTTGAATACTATGATCTAAATTTTAGCCGTCCTAAATTGGAATAGGGTGGTTTTTGAGAATGCCTATGATTTCTAAAAAAATTAGCACACATTCACTCTAGATCCTTTAGCATCCTTTTTGAGACATCCATAAATTATATTTATTTCAAATTCATTGCAATTATGATTTGAAACTTGGTTCTTGGATTTGACAATCCCACAATTTCAAATTTGTTAAGTTTTACATGATGTCTATGATTTGTTTGAAATACAGGAAATCTCAAATTGTACATTAGAATCCACATTTCTGATTCATGTATCCCACATTTGTTTGTTGGGTTTTGTCTTTTGTTAGTTGAGTTATCTGCTCAAGAGATTCAAAATTTGCCAATTTAAATAAATCAAAAAAGTCTTATTAAATGTTTGATTTTATTAAATATTTTATTTTTCACTCAGCTGAGTTGCCCGCAAAAGTGATTTGAAATTTGGACCAATGTTTTTATAATACTGTTTTTTATGTCCAGGTTCTGAATTTACAGTATCCAGTCTCAGAAGTTGCAAACTGGGAGGAAGATTCTCCATCAATTTTTTTCCTGTCAACTGATTTTCCATCAAATTTGATCCAGCTAAAACTTTCTTCATATGTAAAATATTTAACTTTGCAACAACAAAAAATCTAAAATACAAAATTAAGAAAGTCTGTTCTTTAAATATTTAATATTTTTATTTTATTTTCTGGCAGCAAATTTGATTTAATTAACTTTTAAAAAGGTAAAGATTTAAAAATAAGACTCTTAAAGTCAAAAAATTAAAATTAATTATATCTTTAAAGAATATCTTTTTTAGTAAATAGAGTAAATTTAATTTTTTTATTGTAAAGCTAAAAAATTACTTATGAAAAAATTATAGCTGGATCAAATTTGACAGAAAATTTTCCTGTCCCTGCAAACTCTGCTGTGGTGCCAGATTCAGATCTGCTCCAAATCAAAATAACTTGCAAATCTTTGCAGGTTGCAGCTAATAGCCCCATCCCCTCAACTTCAATATAGTAGGCTTAAAAGCTATGGCAACAAGCAAAAACACTTCAGATTTAAATGAAATGAGCTCAGATTTATGCAAATTCCAACTATCAGTGTAAAATATACACTCTGTTAGCAGGAATTTTGGGTGTTAATGGACAAATGGGTCAACACAGCAACAAAGTGCTCACACTCCAAACAAAAATATTCAAAATACAAACCAAAAAACATGAATTCACAAACAAAATAGTTTGAGTTGACATTTGGTGGACATATTTTTACTATGTAAATCAGTGACAAAAACACTTGCACGTGGTGAGTCAAAACTCAAACCAAAAAACAAAACACTTTAGCAACTCAATATGTAAACAAAACCACTCACTCATTGTGTGAAATGTATTGTAAACAAGAATTATGCCAAGGTATCTAGAATAAGGCACAGGATTCAAAACATTAATCATAAAGACTTTGGGTTAGGTGTTAGAATATGTTGTAAAATCTGGGGAAAAGAGTGGAAATTATTTTGGTGATTCTAAAATGGTCTTGTAAAACCAAAAATAACTTTCAGGGCCCATAATGCCCTAGAGAATCAGCTAGTCTGTCTGGAGATAAAACAACCAACAGTGTGGAAAGCATTGTCAACTTTCTTCTTGAAAGAAAACCCCCTTTCTGACTGCAAATGGCCAGAGGTTTGCAAGGCTCACGTGCCGTGAAACCCTGGCATTGAAATTAAATACAAAATCAGGTACATTTGCTATCAGAAAATGGTAAATTGAGAAAGAAATTGTTTGATTGTGCAATCATGCAATTGGGCGCTTGATTGTTTGTGGGTCTAATAATAGCTGTGACACCTCAGCATGCTGTAGCCAAACCAAAGTTCATGATATACCAGCCAATGTCCTTTCTCCCAGGTGTCAGGATCATCAAATATGATTATCTCAACACCCATCTTCTTGAAAATCCTTAAATTGTTGGACTTTTGGGCTCTAGAAACTTGGTAATTGGATGCCAAAGTATATCTGAACAATTGGTTTTAAATGAGAAAACAACAAAAAAACACTCAATAATTGAATTTGATATTAATATTGAATACCAGTGCAGACCAAAACTCAAACCTGGAACCTTTCAATATAATTTATCTGCTGGTTCAAATCTGGTTCTCAAAGGTAAAATTAAGCTTGAACGTGAAGTTTCCAGTCAATCCGCCGTTGAGAAAAGTTTGGGTGACATTATCCAACTGCTAGCAGGAGTAGCAGGCTCCAAAAAGTCCCAAGCGCCTGTTGTAAACTCTATTAAGAGTTTCCAAACAATTGTTGATAATTATCAACACCCAACCCCTGCCAAACCCATAATGATTGATTAAGAGTAAGTTACAGACTTGCTGATGATGGAAAGAGATGTTTGAACTATCATTTAGGGTTATTTATTGAAAATTTACTTGAACAACTGCCACATTTCAGGTTTAACTTCTCAATTTCCCCAAACCATTTTCTATATAAGCTTCTGAGGATTGCTTATTGTGATTGCTCAATCAATAAAGAGTTTTTACCCAAACTTGAATATTTTTATTGCTTGTAAAACCTTTATAATTTCTTACATGAAACCACCTAATCTTTCCCCATCTTGGGAAATCAGGCTTAAATGGGTGACTCTGATTTTGCTTAGTACTTTAGTACACTCCTCTGTTCAGATGAAAACACACCCTGGTGTTGCAACTGAACCAATGAGATTCAGTATTTGGAATTGGGGAAGACAACAGTCCAATAGAAAGGACAGAATAATAAGAATAAGGTATCATTTATTGTGGAATATTATGATTAATATACCATATGAGGAAAGCCACATGGTCACAAGGGAGGTGGCATGGTGGCTAGTTCCATGTAAGGATTTGAGCTAAGGAGTAACTTGTGCGGGGATCAGCAGGTCAACTTGATAATGCTCCTAATTAGGAAAAAGTGCCTGCAATTTGATACTGCCATCAGATTAGCTCATGTTGTTAGATACGTCAAGGGGCAGCTCATTGAGAGCCCTCTGTGTATTGTAAGATACATTGGCAGGAAAGTCAGGAAACTTGGTTGCAACACCCCCCCTTGCCCTCTGCTTGTTGTCAGGCATCAGGATCAGAGTCTGCAGAAGATCTGGGAAGGTCCGCAAGAACAACCTTTTTATGGGAATGGCGCAGCAGGGGCGCAAGCAATCATGGTGAAGCGTCTTGGTGTTTCCTTGGGCATCTTCAAGCCAATAGGTGTGATTATCATAAACTGCAGCTATCTTGAAGGGTCCTAGGTAGTTGGGCTCCAGCTTAGCCAAATTGAGGTTGAGGGTATAGACAGGTCACCTACAGTGTATCTGGCTTCAAGGCGCTTTGTCCCTCCTTCAATTTTTTGTGCTCAACTTCCCAGGCTTTGGCACACCATTGTTTTAGGGATAAAGTTGTCAACAGGGGGGCTTTCTGGGAACTGTAGACCATAGCTTCCCCTGTTTCACTCCTGTCAGACTGTCAGGCGTCCCAAAGGCCAAGGCGCTAGGGCTGAACCCAGTGCCTTGATTGATTCTTGCTTGTAGGATAAGTAAAGCGGTAGGCAAGTGTTCAGTCCACACAGTATTGGGGTAATCCTGTGAGAGCTTGGCAATCAGTTGGACCAATGAGCTGTTTAATTGATCCACGCTCCCATTGGCTTGCAGATGGTAGGGAGTGGTGACTATCCATTGGAGGGCATTCTTGGCACAGTACGCATTAATGACCTGGCCAACAAGTTTGGGACCACCATTCATGATGAGACATTTAGGCTGCCCAAAGCGGGCCACAATTTTCTTGCTAATAAAGCGGGTGATGGTGGTGGCGGTGTGATTAGTTGTTGCCCACAACACTGGCCAGTGAGTGAAGTAGTTGATGGCGGTTATTATGTATTTCTTTCCCAGTCTGTCTTTGGGGAGGGGCCCAACCACATTAAGGGCCCACTGATCAAAGGGTTCTATTGCTTTGATGGGCAAGACAGACTTTGGGGGTGCAGGTTTAGACATATTCTTTTTGCACAGCACACATGTTTTGAGGAGATCCAAGATGTCTTGACGCATACGCGGCCACCAAACCTTTTGTTTCATGATCTCAGAGAGGTTACGTCCTCTGATGTGACCCAGGGTTTGGTGGTAATGCAGCATGGTGTCACCTTGTTGTGTGGTGGGGATGTGAGGCGTCTTTTCACCTGTTTCTGCCTGGCGGCAGATGTTGCCAGCATCTGTGGTGAACTGCCTTTTGTTGTCCTTCAGCTTGGAGATGGTTACTGAGTTAAGGCCTTCATAACAAGTTGCCTCAGGACAGAGGTAAAGCATTGGCCAGTCTGGGTCTAAATCATTGTCCCCGGTGATGGAGGCTAAGTAGAGCCGGGAGAGGGCTTCAGCTGTGACAAGTTCCTTTCCAGGATTGTACTCAATGCACAACTGGTAGGGGGATAGGCGCTCAACCCAGCCTGCTTGGCGGTGTGTCAAGTGGGACTGTGTGTTGAAGTACTGAAGTGACTTATGGTCTGTCAGAACGCGGGGTGGAAAGGTCGCCTCTTCCAGGTAACAGCACCATTTCTCAACGCAGTGCACAATTGCGGCCAACTCTTTATCATGTACCAGGTAACATTGTTCTGAGTCAGTAAGCTTCCTGGACTCATACACCACAAGAAGGAAGACACCTTTGTCAGTTTCTACCGTAGCACACCCCCTATGGCTCTGTCAGAGGCGTCAGTCTCAAGTCTGTACTGGCAGTTTTGATTGGGAAACTGTAATACAGGAACAGTTGGGTCATTATTTGTTAGATTAAGCCAAGGCACCAGCTTAAGCATTTTAAAGACTTTTAACTTCTTTGGTATCATTTAAGCCGTAAACTTATGTTTTTGAACATTAATATAATGCTTAGTTTACTGAAGAAAAGTTTAAGAGTGTAAAATATACAAATAATAAAAGTAAATTTTATTTCTATTAACTATATTTTTTGCTAAAAACTCTTCTTTCTATTTTAATAAGCCAAGAATCAAATATATGAGTTGCCTGGGAGAGTAATAGCAGCCCTAAAGCCATAATTGCTATTACCCTATCTTTGGCTCATATAATTATTTTCTTAGTTATTTTTAGAAAAAAAAGTTGTTGTATTTAAAAGACTATTTACCCTATGTGAAATATAAGTTTTTGTTATGTGTTCAACTTCATGAACATGTCCTACTAATCCTTTAGTAGTATCAGCTCTCTTTGTTTCTCTGTCATTTGTGAAGAACTTTGCACAATAATTTATTTTGGAGTACTACTTAACATCCTCAAATGTCAAAGGTGGAACATACAGCTCACCATCTTTCATTAAATATGAAAGATTAACATAAAATGCTTTGACTTCAAGCCAGCTTTTTTAGGCCTAGATTTTCTATCATAGATGTAAAAAAAGGTTTTTTGGGAAACATCTGAATTATTTACAAGTGTCTCATATAAACCCTTTCTTTCTTCCTCTCTCTCAAAAACCATTTTGAGATCATTTATATTTTTTATATACATCTCATTTTCCTTTTGTTTAAATATTTTAGATAATACACCAAAATGACCATCAACAATACTTTTGCCATGACACTCAACAAATCTATTAAACTTAATTGTTCCTTTTATAATTTTAGGTACCTCTTTAAAAAGATAATATAAGAATTCATAAGATCTGAAATGCTTACCATTATCAGTCCAAACTTTAATATTTTTAATATTCTTAAATTTATTATTTTTATTCAGACTTATCAAACACTGACCTGAAAACAAAGATTCATGAGATAAAATTTCAGATAAAAAGTCATGATACTCATATTTAATTTTCTCATTTTCTTTAAAAGCAATTGCAAATCCTAATAAAGAAATAGCTATTTTCTCATAAAAACAACTATTTGTCTCTATAGGACCCCCACCTATTTTAAAGTTTTCTTTATAGTCTATTACTATAACACATGAATTATTATCAAGATTATTTATATCACTAATATATTCTTTATTTTGATGCTTATAAAACTTTTCATGTAGGTCAATAGATTCCAAATTTTCTTTAATAGATTTAGGCAATGGTAACTTCTTTATACTCAAATCCTTTTTCTTCATTTCTAATGATTTTTTTAAGTTGCAAATGTTACACATATCAGTTTGCTTTTTGCTTTTAATTATATTATTAGGAATAAGCTTATAGAAAGTGGAAAGTGAAATAGAAATATTGTTTTTTTATTTTCATTTCTTCATAAATTTCTTTTTTGTTTTCAATAAGGAGTATTTTATTTTAGTTGAGTATTCACTCAATTCTTTTTGTAATTCTTCATAAATCAATCCAGGGGATTTTTTAGTGAATTGGCTGGTTAGAAATGAATTTTTTAATATATGTTTTAAAATTTTTTTATGTTTTCTTTCTTTACTGAATCACTTTTTCCTTTTTTATTTTTTGAATTTAATGATGCTTTTTTAGCATTTTTTTATTTTTTAGAATATGCATACTAATTTTTTGTCATTTTAAATCCACAATCCCAAAGCTCTTTCAGACTGTAGCTTGATGTAACCAATGCTCTTAGGGAAGGAAGGTGCTTGGCAGGGGACTCTGACATCAATTCCTTTAAGTTGTTAAGGAAATCATCTGTCTTAGAATTTTGTATGACAGGTAAGAAGGTACTTTTTCCAAACTCTGTTTTTAATAAGAAATGCTCAACAAAGCTGTTAAGATCACTGCCAGCAGTAAAAAGGAATGCTTGTTTAAGCATAGGGATTCTTTCTCTCTTAGTAGAAGCCCCCAGTGAGAAGAAGGGTGTCATCTGAGGTGCAAACTTGATAGGTTCCATAATGATAGTGGTTGGGTTCCTTGGCTTGGTTCAGGCAGTTCTTGCTTGGAAATAGATATGCAGTTATCAGAGAGGAGTAAAGGTGTGGATTGTAAAGTAAATTTCTGTAAAGTTGAGCTGTTTAAATACCATGTTAGCTGAGCTTTTGCACTACAGGCATAAATCCCCAACTGACCCCCAACTGATCTCCTTAATTTATCAATATCACCCCTGGAGTCTGATATCATTGTTTATTTACCCCTTTTATATTCTGGTTAACTGTTGATATCTCGGCAAATAGTACTTCAATCTTGCTCAAACTAGAATCATTAAAAAGCCCTTAATCTCAGCTTTCAGAATTGTGCTGCAACTTTATATTTCAATACTGATTTAGTATCTTGAAGTGGCTTTGAATTTAAGCTTATAAAATTATTATTTGAAATAAAATATGCTAATTAACTCTTAAAGTATGATATTTTAATCAGTAAACTAAATTTAAAGTATAAATTATTATTTAGCTTACTTCTAGTAACCAACTAAAAAATCTTTTGTTTAAATAAACTTAAGTTTATTATAACTTTTAACAGTTCTTAAAAAATTAACTTTTATATATCTTAAATCTATCAAAACAAAAATGTTATTTTTAATCACATATAAACATTTGCTTGTATAATGAAAGTTGTATCTTATTTTTATAGATACAATGACTAGGATCATTTTCCATTCAGTTTAAATAAATTTCAACATTTATAAAATTTAATTAAATAAAGCAAGATTTTGATACATTCTTTTTTATGTTTGAATTTTTTATACATATTATCTCTAGCATACAGTATAAAAATATAATTTTATTAAATAGTTGTATAAAGCCATTTTATTAATATTAAATACTTAAGAATTTGAAAAGAAAAACTTTTACTCTCTTATAAGTTCTTATTATATATTTTCTATAAAATCTAACTTAAGAATAAATTACTTATGCTAAATGAGATCACTGAAATTTCAATAAAAGTTTAGTTTTAGTTTTTTAACTTTTTACTAGATTTTTTACAAAACAAATCCAAAATTATTTAATATTTATTTATTAAATATGCAAAAAAGCTGTCTGCCCTCTTTTTAAAAAGAGGGATTCAAAAATTATTATATTTTAAATTAAATATTTTTAAAAAAAGCTAAGATTTTAGGCAACAATTTAATTTTCAACAAAAAGCATCATATCAGTTTTTATTGTATTTTTATGTTTCTCTTTTTAGAATGATGTCATTTTGTACTAATTTTCTTTCAAGAAATAATGGTATATGAAATAAGATTGTTACTAGCTTTTAATACAGTTTAATTTAGTTTCAGGTAGAAAATGATTAATTTAATATAGGTTTTTATATTATAAGGATTAAATTAGATTTATTTTGATAAAATTGTTGGAATTATTTAAATTTATTGATAAGAAAATTAAAACAAAATTTTAAAGTGTTAAGTAGCACAGTTAATAGGAAAAGATTAATCTAACAAATAATGACCCAGTTGTAAGTCTTTGCTTCAACATCTCAAAGGCTTGGTCTCTGACAGGGGTCCAATGGAAGCGCTGCTTAGTGTTTAGGAGCTTAATGAGAGGTGCAATGAGCTCTCCGCAATTGGGAATGAACTTGAGCACATAGGCAACCATACCTAAGAAAGTACACACTTGACTAACATCAGTGGGAGGTGGCATACTGGTGATTGCCTTGCTCTTGGCAGAATCAGGTTTTATCCCTTTAGCAGAGATGGTGTGCCCAAGGAACAGAAGCTATGACTTAAGGAACTTGCATTTGGAGGGTTTAGCTTTTAGCTAGTTTTTTCAAAGGGTGTTGAGGGAAGCATAGAGGTGTTGGAGGTGTGTGGTTTGATCTTGACTGAAGACAATAATGTTGTCAAGGTACACTACCACACATTTACCAATCAATTACCTAAATGCTTTGTTCATCAACATAGCAAAGGTGGAAGGAGCATTGGTCATCCCGAAGTTCATGACCTGACACTCAAATAACCTTTAGCATGTGCAGAAAGCAGTTTTTGCTTCATCCCCTGGTGCAATGCAAACCTGGTTGTACCCTACAGTGAGATTGATCTTGCTAAAGACCTTCACACCCACAAGTGTTTCAAACAGGTTGTCAATCAACGGCAGGGGGTACTTATTCTTAACTGTCACCTTGTTTAGGGTGCAGTAGTCTGTGACCAGGCAAAGGGACCCGTCCTTCTTGACTACAAAGAAGACAGCCAGCCCCATATGGCAGAGAGCAAGAGGCAAATGAAGCCCTTATTAAGTGTGTCCACAAGGTGCTGGAGAAGGGTCTCATCTTCTTTTGGTGTGAGACAGTATAAGGGGCATGCTTTAGGTAGCAACCCTTGGAGTTGTACAGCGTGCTAAATCTCCTAGGGAGGAGGTAGTTGTTCGAGTGTCTCACTGAACACGTCCTTATACTCCTCCAGGAGGGTGGCAAGCACTGGTGAAGGTATGGTGGTCAAGGGAGGGGCCGCAGGTGGTTCAGTGCAGATAACCTCAACAAAGCATTGGGCAAAGTCTAGCTTCCCCCCTTGAAATTGTATGAGCCTGTTTTGGTTATCCTGAAAAACACAGTGTTGTGGAGAAGCTTGCTCATTTCAACAGGATGGATCTGAAAGCCCACCCCATTTCTATTGAGGATGATAACAGATGTATCCCAGTCAATGTAGGGACGGTTGTGACAAAGCCAGTCAAGGCCAGCAATTACATTGTGGCTGAGACCTGCCATGATTGGTCCAGAGAGCTTAACCTGGACGTTCCCCATTCTCACAGAGAAGGCTACTGTCTCATATGTAATTGCTACTCTTTGTGATTCAGCTACTTGTACTGCCTTGAATCTGCTGGGTACATGGTCTAGCTGCTGTGCATCAGCAAACGCCTGGTCCACCATGGTGTGGTTGGCCCCAGTATCCACCAACAATTTGTGGGTATTTCCACAAAAACAGAAGGGATAAGACAAGAGGGCTACTTTATTGAGGGAGTGGCTCACTTGTAGCACAGGGCCATCACTGTGTACCTGAAAGACGTCAAGGGTTTCAACATTGTGAAAATTATAGTTGCATGGATTTTTGGTGAGGAGAGATTGAGAGTGCGGGCCAGGTGGGGTTGTAGGACCTCCTGTACCTACAACCCCCAGGCTTTTACCTGGTCCTCAATTTGAGCTAACTGAAGCTTCCCCCTTGCAGGGGCGCTTAAACCCATTATCCTGCTGATAGGGCTGGCGGTGGCCTACTTGATTGTGGGCGCTGCCAGGTGTTGCACAAGATTGAGGTGGGGCGTCACTTGTACAGCAGAAGCCCATCAAAGCCTGGTTGTTGGCCTCCACAATGGCTTTGTAACAGTCATCAATAGAGGTACAGCAACCTAAGGGGACCCATTTACAGATATGGGCTTTAGCCCATTCACTATTAGGGTCATAAGCATAGCATTTCTGTCAGTCACAGCTTTGGGGGGAAGCGGCAGGCTCAGGCGGCAAGGTATTCAGGGACAGATCCAGTCTGTTTGATTGTTAGAAGGGGAGTTCCCACCACAATAGGAGAGAAAGTTTTGCTGTAGCAGGATCTTGCAGCGTCCCTGAATGCTGGCCAGGTGACTTTGATTTCCTGACTGGCCCAATTGGTAAACCATACTGCGGCAGGCCCTGTGAGGCGCCCTGATGCAGTAGCAACCCCCATGGGCTCCAGAACTTGGCAAATACAAAGGCAGGTCTCAGTGGAGTTGAGCCAACTGACAATGTTGGCTCCTTTGACCCCACCCACAAAGGATTCCAGTTGAAGGTTGAGAATGTGCTGTGAAAGGTCCAACTTAGGAAGGGTGACGCTGGTGTCACACTGTCCAAGACGGAGCTAATTGTACACACTTTTAAGAACTAACTGGTCTTGATAGATAAAGTATCCATCAGGGATGTCCCTCTTAGGGATTGGCAGGAAAGTCTCTTGATGGGGAGTAGCCATACAACCCGTACTCTGTCCTTTCTTAGGGGGAATTTTTTCTTTAGGTAGGTTGTGAACCTACTGCTGCTATCACTGTTGCAACTGAACCAATGGGATTCAGTATTTGGAATTGGGAAAGACAACAGTCCAATAGAAAGGACAGAATAATAAGAATAAGGTATCATTTATTGTGGAATATTATGATTAATATACCATATGGGGAAAGCCACATGGCCACAAGGGAGGTGGCATGGTGGCTTGTTCCATGTAAGGGTTTGAGCCAAGGAATAACTTGTGCGGGGATCAGCAGGTCAAATTGATAACGCCTCTAATTAGGAGAAAGTTCCCACAATTTGATACTGCCATCAGATTGGTCCATGTTGTTAGATATGTCAAGGGGCAGCTCATTGAGCGCCCCCTGTGTATCTTAAGATACATTGGCAGGCAAGTCAGGAAACTTGGTTGCAACACTGGGATGGGAACCAGCACAGAATACTGCAATAACAAGAAATGGGCGCCAGTGGTGCCATAGAAATGGTATACAGTTTTTTTGTTCTCAACAAACCCTCCTACCAAGCAACAAGCTCAATCTGCAACAACCAAACCTTTGGAAACCAGTCTGTTTTGTCCTTTTGCCTCCATCTCTTTGATTGCCTACTTGTGAGCGTACACCTTTCTTGGGTGTTTTAATCCCTTAATTGGGAGATACCAAATCCTAGGGTAGTTTTTACACCTGTGTATGGTTTCTATACCTATAGGTTCTATGATATCTGGGTTTAACCCTTCTGCCTTAATCCACCATGTTGGGAGATTATTTCCAGCAGGGTGGGTTCCTGATACCAGGTCCCAGTGCAAAAATTCCAAGCCATTTTGCAAGTATCTGTCATGAGTGACAAGTTTCTGTTAACTATGCATGTGATAGAATCCCAGCTATGGGATTTGAACCCTGATACCCTGCAGGCTGCCAGCCCGCAGGCCCAGCTGCCCAGCTGCCCGTGTTTTCCCAGGCTCAAACCAGAGCCAAATTCAAATTTGGAGAAACTCCTGAGATCAATCAACCCAGAGGTGCACACATCAATGCCTCACCTGAAAAAGGATCCTGTTAGTCCTGCCAATGAGAGTGCGGGCCTGGCTAATAATCCCAAGATAGCTGAGGCCACCTCTGGTAAAAAATTGAAGAAGCTTTCTGTAGAATGCGGGCCACCCAAGGATGAAAAATCCTGAAGCTTGAAGGGGAAATTCAAGTTTCTTCTTCTGACCCAACCAATGAGAGACCCTCCAGGTAGGACACCACCAATGATTTCCAAACCACAGAAGACAGTATCACCTGGCCCAGAAAGGTTTATAAAAATTTCTCCATAGTAGATGGGTATGCTTATACCCTGGGCCGCCAGGAAGTTGCCCATTGCCATTCTTGCAATAAAGTGACATGAACCTTTGGGTCAACCAGGCTATTCCATATTTGATTTTAGTTCTATTTCATTTGCAGTCTACCTCCTGCAGTTCCGTACCTCACATTCATCAACCCTAAGAAACTTTGGACCAACCACCTAAACTATATTGTCCACCAGGAGCTCCCTTTGACCTGGTACATTTAACTGAATACCTACCCAACCTGGCGTATTTGGAATTCACCCTAAAGGAAATATTGATCTACAACCCAGAAGCCAGAACTAGAGAGACAAAAACCATTTGCAGAGAAGGAACCCAAGTCATCATACCTCTCCTGTGCTGTTCCGCAACAAGTACAACTAATTGCCTGCCTACCTAGTTCCAATGACACCACCTCTCACCCTGTGGCCCAACTGCCTGCAGGAATCCATTGAAGCCAATAAATCTACCTCTCCTCAGGTATTTGGGGTGATGTACATCACCCTCACCAGCCTTATTGATTCAATGTTGCCTGCCAGTGGACCTTGGGCTCTCCTGGGCAAAATTTTATCTTATATTGTAAAGTTAGCTCCAATCTTGTGATGGGCCCTTCCCACAGGACCTGCAGGCCGTCTGCCTGTAAGTTCTCAAGAACCCCCTGCAGACTGGATCCCTGACAGTATCACTGGAAATGATGCCATCAGGCTTCTGGTGGCACAAAAGACTAAGTATTCCCCAGTAAGTGTAAGTAGTGAGGAGGAGAGGCCTTTCTCACTGTTGAATCTTAAATAAACAACTTTATTCCCAGGACCCATTATTTTCTTGCAGGAATTATCTATTTTTGCACTAATATAATTATTCTGTTTGCATTTATTCACAAATTCACTACACAATACAACCACACCTATCTGTTTCCTCCTGGCTCTGCTCCTGTCACCTTGGTTAAGCCACCTTGCATCATTGACTTGTAGTTCTTTCACCCTCATCAACTGGATCTTCCTCCTGGCCACTCTAGAGTGCCAATTCTGTCTACTATGAAAGAGATCTCTTTCAATCCCACCTTGCCTAATGTGCCTCATGCCCAAGACTTCAGCAAGTTGGGGTTTGTTTACATCACAGTATTGGGGCTGGCCAATCAGGTTGTGCCCCATACTGGAAGTTGATGTCCCTTGGCTACAGCTGTGAATTACATCATCAGGATCACACCAACTGTTTACATGGTCTTTCAGACCCAGTCTGCTTCCCTTGTGGGAGTCCAGCCGGACTCTGGTATGAGCCGTGACAACAACTAATTAAGAAATAAAAAAATCTATAATTGGGATATTGGATGGGGTAAATTCTAATTAAATAACCATATTCAGATGTCTGGAGCTCTGATTATATTGGTTGGACTGAACATCAATCATCTGCCTCCTACTTGTAGAGACTGATAAACAACATCCCACTGCCAACTCTTATTGAGTAAAAACAGCTAGAATAAGCACTTTGGCTTAATCAAGAGTGATGTGAATACTAATCAACCCAAATATGATCCAAACCAAAGACAACATTTGGATTGGTTGAGCACATGATCTAGAAAGCATGGTCCCTGGAATATGACAGAATATTCCCTGTGGGACATACCACTATCAATCCATGATTGATAGGGGAAGACTTCAGAAACTCTTCCCTAATAGGCAGGTCAAATACACATCAATGAAGAATGCAAAGACATGCAATCCAGAACACGCACTTCTGGGTATAGACAATATGACATCAGAATGCTATGGATAAACCAAATAAAAGTGGCTTGTAAAACATTGGGACCCCATGTTGGTGCAGCATGGATGCCTGACTCTAGGAGCTGAAACTAGTATTCTGGGGAATAGATAGACTGGCTAGTAAGAGTCAGATGCTCCAGATAATTATCCAATAAAGAGGATGAAAAATCTTATAAAAAGTGCTCTCCTTACTAGAGATTGAGCATATTAGTTACTAGTATAATATAGAGTAAAAGAACTCTATCTCAGTGTATCACTACCAGCTGTTGAAACACAGTCAGAGTATCCAAGTGGAATAACACCTTGCCACCCACTTGTTGCAACCAGCAAACTTCTCTCACAGGCCAGACAAAGAGACACTGGCCCACAGACTTACCCACAACGCAAGTGATAGCATAGATTATCCCCATATAATTGGATATCAACAACAAACAATGATTCATAATAAAGATAAACAAACCAAGACCAGAAATCTTGATATCAGATAAAAATCAAAAATTAAAATATGGGTGTAACTTAATCAAGTTTTATTTATCATTTTATTAAATTTTAAAATAAAGCAAACACAACAACAGAGTAACAATGCAGCTGCTGTGCGCTGTGGTTGTGATTGCCCCCTGCAGGTCAAAAAATTAAGTTGGTGCAACACAAGTGCCAACTCAGGAATAGGACAAAAGATGATGTAATCATAGTGAGGTTGCACTGACACAACCAGATTGAGTAGCACAGGTTATAAGGGCACATAGTATAAACCTTAGTGTTGCAACCAAGATTTCATCCTTGCCTGTCAATGTATCTCACAATACACAGGGGGTGCTTGATGAGTTGCCCCATGACATGTATAATGGCATGAATCAATCTGATGGCAATGTCAAATTATAAACACTATCTTATAATTAGAAGCTCTGCCAATTTTACATTCTGATCCCCGCACAAGTTATTCCACAGTCCAAAACCTTGTATGGAACCCACCACTGTGCCACCCCCTTGTGGCCTTGCAATTTTCCCTATATGGTATATTAGTCACAATAATGATCAATAAACATCATATGATTATTCTTATTCTTGTCCTTTCTATTGGACTGTTGTCTTCCCCAATCAAATACTGAACTATCATTGGTTCAGTTGCAACACTAAGGTCCCTAAGCTGACCAGAATTCCAACCAAGGTTGTCACAGCTAAAAAATTTAGAAGCAAAGAATTTGAGCTTACTTCTTTTAAATTCAACCCTGTGTACCAATAAAAGCAGTCCCAACAGCCATGATGAAGAAGGTTAAGCCTGCTCTTGACACTAGCTACAAGCCCTATATCAGTGACAGTGACCAAGAAGATGCCAAAGAGCCCAAGTTTTATAGAACCATGGTGTCAGGATTCTCCTTTTATTTTTCTGCTACCATGATGCTCAAACATTGGATTTTTTCTACTTGACCTCCAACAACACAACAATTATTTTTCCAAACTTAACCTAGCCATTTCCCTTTCCTTAAAGCTTAATTTTAACCTAAATTAATGGTTAAGTTCATCTTTGAAGCTTACCTTTGGTCCCCAGACAATTCTCAAACCCAGAACCTAACACCAGGTGTCAGAAAATGCACCATTAATGTTATTTCAATATGGCTTTCAAATAATGATATGTGCAAAGATTTGGTTGATTTTGCTTTCAACTTTGGAAATTCCTTGCCTTCCATAAACAGGTTGACCTCAATGTCCACCCATTCCGGAATATCATACCTACCCTCAACTAATCCTGGTATGATTTCAACCCAACGTGACCCCCTCTGCCACTCTGTCTACCTATTGAGTGATCATTGGCCCTTGTCTACTATTTAAGTAAAATAATTCTCCTAATAAGGACAAGTTTATCCACATTTGTGTTGGCTTTTTTATTCTTCAAGCTTTTTCCATTCCTTTTTGCCAAAAGGAATCCCTCTTCTTTCATTCCAGGAAATTAAGGTATGTGCCCTTAATTTTTCCCTGAAGGCTAACCCAAGGCTAGCTTTGAACCTCAAATATTTTGTTATAAAGATTTCCCTCCATGTCCTCCTGGATGTCATCCCCAGGAGCCAAACACAACAAACATCATTGGCGTGCATGTTGGGTGGATATAGTGACACCAAATCAACAAAGATTGGTTGATGGCTCACAGGGCCAGTTTTGTGGCTTGAAAACCACTATGAACTGTACTGTAAATTCAGAACATAAACATAAAAATATGGGATTGTCAAATCCTTAGTCCAAATTTTGAATCACTTTTGCGGGAAACTCAGATGAGTGAAAATTAAAATATTTAATAAAATCAACCATTTAATTTGTCTTTTTTGTTTTATTTAAATTGGCAAATTTCAAATCCCTTGAGCAGATAACTCAAATAACCAAAGACAAAACAAAACAAACAAATGCAGGATACATTAATCAGAAATGCAGGATTCTAATGTACAGCTTGATATTTCCTGTATGGCTAACAAATCATAGACAACATGTAAAAAGTAACAAATATGAAATTGTGGGATTTTCAAATCCAAGAACCAAATTTCAAATCAAAAATGAGGTGAATTTGAAATAAATATAATTTATGGGCATCTAAAACAGGAAGTCAAAGGATCTAGAGTGGATTTATGATGATTCTTTTAGGAATCATAGGCATTCTCAAAAATCACCCTATTTCAGTTTAGGACGGCTAAAATTTAGATCCTACTATTCACCAACTTAACATACTAAACAATAAAATTGATAAAATATACACTTCTTTTTTTGAGCTTACTTTTTTAATAAAAGTTTATTATGTCTTCTTCCAACACCAACCAAGTCAACAAGCTGTTCCCTGGCCTTGACAAAATCATGCAGGGCTAACCTGGGTCTTTCAATAGTGAAGCCTATGTCTATGGTCATTCCCAACCTGCATGCCCCTCCCCAAGCACTACCCAGGAGTGTTTTATTTCTCCCACATCCTCAAGCATGGCCCTGTTTGCCCATTACACACAGTCAGCTGCTAACCCAAATCATATATCAACACTAACATCCAGAATTGGCCAATTGAACCAAGAGGTCTCCCAGGAAAGCCAGAATCCAGAAACAGCCAATCAGATGGTACCATCTGGTTCCCAAGACAGACACATCCCACCTCCAGCCAATCAGCCTGAAAGATGCAGAAGAAAACTAATTACCCCAGAAATTGTTCTTGAAATGGTCAAAAAGCAGGGGATGCTTATGTCCCTTGGAAAATTGCGGCTGCAATGGGTTTGTAAAGTCCACTGTGGCTGCAACCCTGCGAGCCCACACAAACTGTGGCCCCCTACCAAGAAGACCCCAACTGGAGCTTGTAATTCAACTGATATTGAAAAAGCCCATCTTCTTATGATGGCCATCATGGAATGTGACCTGTGGATGCCCCTGGTCTAGGTTTGTCTCTAACTGGGACTCCATGGCATTTTCACAAATAAGAGAACAGTCAATTTGTGGATGCACAGAGTTGTGATTGCTGCTAGAATCTTGTCCAATCAAGTTCTCACTGGTCCCAGTTTGGTGGATACCAACCCCTAAAATTCAACCATTATTAATTTTATAAAAGGGATGGCAATGAGGACTTGTAATGACATCATCTTCTTATTGTGTGCCAAGATTTCTGCAAGTATCCAAGATTATGGAGAAAAGCGTATCCAATCTGACATTTACAAGCACAGCCCAATTTTGTGTCAATCTGTTGGGGTTTTGTTGGCAGTTTCCCTGCTGGGTTATAATTATTACTAAGCAATATCAAACACTGCAGATGGGTATGCATACAGGACAGAACTCAAGGACATGCTGGAGGAGTGGGCTACCCAACAAGCTGTGTACACAGTTGTAATGAGTGCTGAGATGGAATAGCATGAGTGGGCAAACAAAGAAATTAGAGCTGTGGGACATACCTGTTGGTTCTACCCCACCAACCACGCTGACATGCATCTTGCAGATGTATGTCTTTACAATTTTGGTTCAGCTCTCAGGCGCTCAAAGCCTGCCACCTACAAAAAACTATGCACACAAATCGAGAAGGGTTATGAGCTTTTCCTTTCTATATTTGTCCAGGACTTATCAGATCTTGTCATCTTCTATGCAAGTGATAGTGATAAGTCAAGAAAAGACTCCTGCCTCCCCCCACGCCCATCCATTCAGTTTGTCAAGCCCACATACACAACAGAAGAAGAATTTGAGCAATTGAAGCAATCAACTCTTTCTTCCTCTTCCCAGTCAACAAACCAATCCTCCTCAACTCCCCCATCAAGACCAAGCCACCTGCCTTCCAACCCTGACTCCCAAACCACCACCCATTCCCTCCCCACTACCTCTGATGCTGTCCCTTTTACAGGCGCAGATGATGGCAACATACATTCTGCCCATTCCTTCTCCTACTTGTCCTTTGATGAGTAAAATAAAACCTTTCTTTGTGACAAATTATTAAAATTGATATTATTTCTTCCAATTCATAATTAATGATATATTTATTATTATTGACATTCCCCATAATTAATAAAATGTTGTACATTTGATGTGGTAACATATGATTATTTGCATGAATATTTTTCATTATCAATAATAAAGTAAGGACCTACAAATGTAAATATTGCATTAGAATATTGCAATTAGGTGTTAACTCTTGATAATTAGATATTATGTGCATAACTCAATGCACTTTGTTTAATAAAATTCATTTTAACCTTGGCTTTTTTTTTTGTAATTTTATAATTGAACTGTGCCAATATTCAGGAGCCATTGACACTTATTAAAAATATTGATACATAGTGCATTTTACAGCTTCCATATTTACCTATTGATAAAGATTCTGTAAAATTCAAGACAGATTTTATGAGATAGTAATAATTTAATGGATCATTAACTTGCTGTTTATGACCATTAATTAGCTGGTTTTCTTTGATGTGGCATTTGTACATTTTCTGATAATTACACGCTGGTATCCCATTGGTTGGTTTCACATCCCATTGCATAGGCAATAGGAAACATGGTCATCCCCCTGATCACATTTGGTCTTGGGGTGGCAACTACGTATCCTATTGCCTGTGCAATGGGATATGAAACCAACCAATGTGATACCAGTGTGTAATTATCAGAAAATGTACAATTGTCACAGCAAAGAAAATCAGCCAATTACTGGTCATAAACAGTGATTGATTGATCCATTGGATCATTACTAACCAACAAAAAATGACTTAAATTTTATAGAATCATTATCAATAGGTAAATATGCAAGCTGTAAAATGCACTATGTATCAATATTTGTAATAAGTGTTAATGGCTCCTGAATATTGGCACAGTTCAATTATAAAATTACAATGAAAAATGCCAAGTTTAAAATGAGTTTTATTAAACAGAATGTATTGAGTTACACACATAACACTGAATTGACATTGCTGGCAATACACCCCAGTATAGTTAACATTCAATAAACCATTCAAAATTCAATATAAAATATCAATAAAATACAAGTTTTAAATAAAAAAGTTACATACTGAAAAATATAATCTACATGATCTAATCCAGATGGCTATTTTAATGCAATTCTGGTGTATTTTTTAGTGTATTGTGATATTTTTTGTATAATTGCAAGTTATTTGTATTATTTGCAATAATTTTCAATAAATGTACTATTATATATAATTTCATGATCATTTGTTGATGGTAATACTATATAAACCATTATTTAGGATGTAAATAAAACAACATGTCTAATATCTACAAATTGATAAATGAATTAGAAGAGCACCTGAAAAAGGTTGTTGAAATTGATAAAACTATTAGGAAATTAGTAATAGGAAAGCTGGGCAACGGGGGCCAGCCACTAATCCAGTCAAAGGAAGATGCTCTGAATAAATTGGGAAATACTATAGATGAAAAGAACAAAGAAGCTTTACTTAATATAAGGGAACAATTTTATCAAGTCTGAATTTCAATGATGCTGCCTACAATTTGTGGAAGTTCTGGCAAGGGGCCAAAGAAAACAATAAGAAAATCAAGCTGATTAAAGGAAATAAAAAACAACAGAAATTAACACAAATGAAGAGGAAATCATTCAAACAAAAGAAATGAAAATGATCAAATGGAAACAGATGAAAATAAAACACAATAAAGAAGCAGAAGTACTTCAAGAAATACTGAAAATTTATCAAATAAAAATCAAGAGGAAGCACAGATTGCACGGAAAATTAGAAAAATTAAGCCCAGGAAATCAAATGAAGAGCAGCCAACGCTCATGGAGTTCACTGAAGGAGCGCCTGTGGCTGAGGAGGCTGCAGGGGAAAGAATTAGTAAGTTTATTTGTGTTTTACTTACATTTACTTTAGTCACAACCATAAATGGGGCTGAGGCTGGTGGGGTGGCGGCCTTCACGCCCAGTAGGGTTTATGGGGGTTACCAATCATTGGTAGCCCCTGTAATTCAAAGAAATCAAAGTGAAATACAAAAGATAATACAAAGGAATATGAATGAATTTGCAAATAAAGAAGCAATGAACAGGGAATGCCAAGCTTTATATGGAAGCTCAACCTGGACAAGGGAAGCATATGAAATAGGAGAAAATATCAATTTTAATCAAATTAATGAAATACCAATGAATTTCAGAATGAATTTCAACAAATATATATATGAAAATTTTCAAAGATTTTCATTTTCAAATATAAATGAATATGAAAAGAATTTAAAGAAGATTGAATTTCAAGTAGGAAATGAATATCTCAAATCAGCAATATTCAATGAATTTATCAAAAGCATTTTCAAATAAAGTCAGGGATGCAAACCTTGTGAACAAGTTAAAACCTTTAATAATTTTTTTTGCAGAAGCCTGGGGGGTAGACACCACTGGAGCTCCCCAAGAAACAATAATCAAATTCTCAAATAATGCATACATAAACTGATTACAAGCTATATATAAGAAATTTTGTTTATTTTCCAAACTATATACATTGCAGAAGTTGCACATCACAGTATACCTTGGCATCCTCCTCCATTGCATTTTGGAAACAAACATCAAGAAAGAAGAAGACATCCCTCAACAACTCAACATCTGCCGCCTAGCATTAAAAAAACAAAAGACTCCATGGGGCTATAAGACCATGGAGCACATCCTATACAACAGTTTTGCATTAGCATCATTGTTAGGCTATTACCTTCATCCAGAAAAACAACTACTCACAAACTCCCTTGTGACACTACCTTCTATAAAGCGCTTGGCCACAATTGGGGTGATGAGTGCCACCCCACTTGCAATTGGCTCTCACATCATCCACCGTGTACAGAATAGTACATGGTATCAATTAGTGGATTTTGCAGAAGACATTATTTTAGGGTACAATTCCCCCAAATAACCCATCCCTTGCATTTTTGCATTTGCACAATAAAAATTTCTTCTATTTTATTTTTTTATTATAATAGTACTATATAGTTAGGTAGTATACAATAATTCAGTAGTTATAATAAATTAAACACAGGTAATATTAAATCTAATTTATAATTTGATCATTTAGTTGATTGCCAAGTACAGGTTTGTATATTACATAGTTAAACAACAAGAGCTCTATTTATCCAAATCAAACTGCCAGCTCCACTTATGTTTTAAACAAGTGATTGTTTAGAACTTGAATTACTTTTCCCTTTGAATATGATTTGATAAATAGATTTGCTATGCTTAACCCACATCATAAGTACTAATTATTAAGAGATACATGAAAATAATTGGTTTTTGTGTTGTGTGGCTATAGTGGCACTAAATCAATAAGATCAGGTGATGAATTGCAAGGTCCAATTTGTGGCTTAAAAAAGCCATTGAACTAAAAGGGCTCACATTTATTCAAATGAAATTAATATATTTCTATCTTTTTTAATTTATTTGTTTGTTAGCTCTACAGTCAATACACTATTTGGTGCATTATAATAAAAATATGTGTCTTTATATCTAATATAATTAATTTTATTTATCTTTTTATACAAATTCTTATGTCTATAATAAAATTCAACATCAATTCATTATATATAAATAATATTATTCAAGATCTATTAAAACCAAAATAAATAAAAATGAAAACAAAAACAAATAAAACCTGAAGTGCCCATTTATCTGATTGGCTCAGAGTTAAGGGCTTTGTGAAGGAAGGATTCAGAGTGCTTGTAAAAAGCTGCCACCACATCAGGTGGCATTGCAAATTGAATGACCTCAAGGATGTTAAAGAGATATTTGGTTTCCTGTGGAAGCCCTGCTTTAACCTTATTTTTGATCCACCCAAAGACCTCCTTGATTAGATTAAGGAATGGAGAATATGGGGGGAGGAAGAGGAGTCTCATTGGGCAGTCAGCAAGGCAGTGGCTGGAGGAATGGCTATTCTTATCAATGGGTGGGAACTTGGAAACAACCAGAATCACTTTGTGGAGACCAACATTGTCAAGCACAACAATGTTGGTTGTGCCACAGTAATTAATCCAAAGGTACTCCTTGATGGTTCAGAGAAAATCAAGGAATGTCCCACTATTATGGGAACTTTAATCATCTGATACTAGTCCAACCCATGAGGACCCAGAAGCGCTACCATCAAAATTTGTCTAGGAACAGACAGCTGCACAATGTGCTACATCATCTTTGGACCCCTTCTCAATCCACCCATGCCTAGACCTGAGTGAGGAGGAAAACAACAATTTATCAATATAAAAGAACTGGACATTCCCAGTATGCTTAAGAGCCAGATAGGTCTTGGCATAAATGTGTCAATCCTCAATGGTATTCTTGTGTTCCTATTGTACAGGAAACCTCCAGTACTTTCCATGAGAAGCCCAAATTGACCATTGCTTTGTAGACAAGAGTTTTGGAAATAGAAAGCCCAAACTTTGTGGCCAGCATTGATTGAACAGCCAGTGTGTCCAGGTGGCAATCCTTGGCTACCCACTGTTTTATTGCCTCAAAATGCACAGTCTTCAAGAGTTTTGTCTTTGCTTAGCCTTGAAAGATTCAGCAATTCAACATGTGTTGCTGTATTTTTATTGATGTCACCAATATATCTGGCTGTGATACCAAATTGGGACGCAATATCCCAAACTGCCTCTCCCCTGTTCAAGCAGTTGAGGAGAGCTTCACGCTCACTATCTGTCAATCAACGCCAGCCCTTGGATGGTACTGCAGCATCCAAGCTATCAGGCTCAGCACACATGATGAAGACCTTCATGTAGAAGGTGAGATCACTCTTGCCTGCAGTGGCAGTGTTGATTATTGAATACATCACAGGCGCAGATGGCTCCTCAGTTGTAGCCAATGGCTCATAGGATGTATCAAAGACACAGGGACATGTAATAGCAACTCTTGGATCCAGAGTGCAGGGCCAGGTGACAACTGGGTACACAGTAGAGGTGTAAGTAACCTCATTATTCCCAGTGACCCTGGTATAGGAGACTTTGGTGGTAGGCCTTGAGAGCAGCTTCTTTCTGGGATTCAGGCTGTGTGATCTGGCTTGGATGCAGGAGGTGATTGACTATTACTGATGCCTTGGGAGGCCTGTGTGTTGGCATTACTCCCCTCAAGTTGTGTTCTGGGTCTATCCTTGGACCCTCTGGGACGCCCTTGTGGACAGGTTGCCCCACAGGCTGGTGCAGGAGCTGGTTGGGAATGTGATTGTATATCCATAAAAATAAAATAAAAAATATATTTTAGATTAAATATGTATTTATTTAGATTTTAGGGTTATTTGTGAGTAGTTGTTTTCTCTTGATTTAGCCTTGAATAGTGACAGAATTTCTATATCTTTGATTTGAAGTGTATAATATTGTATACTTTCTGGGTTTGGGTAATTTTAAAGTTTAACCAGTTTTTATGTCTAAACATGGTTATTGAGATTGAATTTTTAGTTTGATTTTAGTTGTGGTAGAGCTTCTTGATTTGGGTTGGTGTTTACTAGTGTGCTTCCTGTACATTAAATTTGGATTCCAGTTCCTGCAATTATTATTTAATTTTACTAGTGACATTCTGTGGGGTTCCTGTCCACCAGTCCCCAAAGTGTGTCCTGGGTCATAGCTGTCACAGTAAGTTCCATAATGCCAGGGATTATTCAACCAAGTAGGAAAGCGCAGAAAGCCCAAAAATCTTTAAAAAAACTAACTGATTTAACAGATTTGAATCAAACAGTTGATTGGAAATGGGTTACGGCTGCTCCAGTTTGCCAGTCAAATATGATCCCCCCGTAAGTTGATGTTGATAAATCAACATAATTTAAGGATCACCAGATATGAGCTTGTTAATCAGCATGGTTTTCAGAAGTTGGTCACTCAAGGGCTCTTTGCAACCTGGACTAGATACTCACTTGACAATGTGGAAGGAATAGGAGCCCAGGACTCAGGCAGTATTGCTTAGTCAATTTTTGATATATATATTGAATAATCTTCACTGTTTCAACTCTTAAGAGTTGAGTCCTCCCAAAATTTACTCAATAAAAGTTATATATTCCCTAGTCTAACTTTACTTTTGAAATGCATCCTGTAGTTGGATTATTGCACTACATTCCCTATAATTTAATCCTTAGCCAGATTATTACGGGAAGATGGGGGCCTGTTGTTGGTACTTTGTTGTTGTTGCCGCCAAATGTTAATTCAATGCCTGTCCATCTTGGAGCTGTTCCTACTACTGTTGAAGCTGAAACTCATGTGCTATCCCAATGTCCTGAATTTTATGCTGAAGACACTCTGATTCTCTTGAAGGCCATTTATCTAGGGCTTTTCTGGTTGAGGTTAATTATTTTACTTAACCCTAGTATCTCATTTGGAAATTTCACAAAACAGTATTTGAAGCTGCATTGTGGTTAATCATTAACTCTATGTGGATTTGGTGGGTGATTCCCCACTACATGGAGACTACTTCAAATTATCCTGTAATTTTTGTTACATTACTCAAATTTTCAATGTCTGAGTTTTTGAAAGCAGTTTGTCATGAGTTTGTGTTTCTTTTCTCCTGTTCTGTTGAGATATCTGCGTTTACCATGTTTATTTGCATCAGTTCTTTTATGAGTTTTCAGTTTGGACTTTTATTTAATTTGTGGTTTCCATCTCTGGTTGCAGTTGTTGAGACTGGACCATCTGTTTCCTATTTTGGCCGCGCCATGTTATTTTGGCGTCCGGATTATTTTCCTGCTCCACCCACTGATGAAATTTTGCGTGAAGTTTTGTCATCCTTATCAATCTATTCCGGCTCTAGCTTTAGTCACAAATTGCAAGTTTACCATGTGATGACAAAGGTTTCAGAGGATGCTTGTGAATGGTTGTTATCTGTGGTGGAGTGCAATTCACATGTTTTAACTGAAAGTGCATCTATTTACCCTTTGTTAATAAAATTTTATGTATCTATTGAGGAGCTCAAAGTATATTGTAAGCTGTACACCTTTCATCAGGGTACAACTCCGCTTTTGGTATTCCTTCCTCAGTTTCTTACCTACTGCTGTACAATCAATGTTCCTGAGGTGAATAAACTCTCAGCGTTGTGGTTAGCAGTTGACTAGACTGCCAAGGATCTGGCAGTTTGTGATTCCCTGTTAACCACAACTGAGGCCCAGGTAAGCCAAATTCTTTCTCTGGTCTCAAATCCATAGACTTTCAAACAAGATGTTATGGAAATTAAAGCCAAACCTGTTGCTTGCTCCTGGTTTTCTGGTAATTGTTCTGCAGTGGCTTTGTCTAATCAGAGTTGTGATTGCTCCCCTTGTGTTTCTTCTCAGTTGTAATTGGCTATCTTGAAAAAACCTGCTAAGGTAGACAAAATGCCAGTGGTGTCACCCACCAAGAGTTTATTGGTTATGCTCCAGCACGTCATGCCCGCAAAGTCTCTGGTAGTCAAGTCAGAAGAGTTGCCTCTTGTTCCCATCAATTGTGATTGACCTGTCCTCCCTGAAGCTGTCCAAGAAATGATTGAGCAACATTTTCAGGAGCATCCTGCCTCCTTAGATGCTGTCTGTACCACCAAAGAGTAACAAGATCCTGCTGAGGTTGCAACATTTGAGGCAAATAAATCTACTTCTGATTACTTCTTGTTTTATGGTAGTATTGCTAACAGCCAAACTATCTATCAGCCAGCCCTTTTGTTGGATACCAGTGTGTCCAAGAACTTCATGAGTGTTGAGACTGCAGACTTGTTGCAACTCAAGTATTGTCCTGGAATGCTGGTTAGGGGCAGCAACTGTCAAATGTTTCCCTCTTTCCAGCTTAAGAAGCCAGTGGCATTTGTAGTTGCGGGTCAATCTTTTAACGCAAGGTTCTCCATATGCTCTGCTCTTATGCATCATATTACCTTAGGAGTGGGCTGGTGACAGGACAATAATGTATCAACCTTGCTAAAAAATGAGCTGCAAGTGGACCACTCTTAGGAAATATCCATCCATATTCTGTTGTTGGGTATGTCAGAATTAGAGCAGTATTCTCAGACAATCCAGTTGGTTCCTGTTCCTACACCTGTAAGTCCATATTTACCAGCATGCCTTTAACCCTGGTCCGCGGCATTTGATGCCACTAGGGATGAGGTCCTTCCCAAGCACACTCAGTTAGACTTTGACTTTAAGGTTACTGTTGATTTGATTTGTATTGTGTCTCACATTTACCCCTTGACCTTAAAGGAGGATGTATATTTGGAGGAGTAGACTCAGGACATGTTGGCAAGAGGATACATCTTTAAGAAGGCTTTGTTAATCTGTTCTCCATTGTTGTTTGTTCAAAAATTCAATGGGTCTCTTTGTCTTTGTGTTGATTACAGGAGTTTGAATAACATCACAATCCCTGACCCTTATCCTTTACCTCTTGAAGCAAAAATTTCTTGGTGTGTCAAGAAGGAATAGGTATTCTCAAAACTTGATCTGTTGAATGCATTCAACCAAATCAAGATTGCAGAAGGAATGGAATGGTTAACAGTATTCAGAACCAAGAAGGGTATCTTCCAATTCTGTGTTATGCCTTTTGGATTGAAGAATGCTCCGGCTTGCTTTCAGCAGTTAATTGATTCAGTCTTGAGGGACTTCCTGGGTGTATGTGCCATTGTGTATATGGACAACATCTTGGTGTTCTCTCTGGATGAGGAGTCACATAAGGCCCACCTGTCAGCAGTTGTAGAGCGCATTCTCCAAGCTAATTTGATCATCAAAGAGAGTAAGTGTGAATTCTTTAAATGTAAGGTTACCTTTTTGGGTAATATTATCTTTGAGGATGGCCACACTATTGCTCCTGACAAGGAAGCAGCAGTTTGAGAGTATGTTACGCCTGTGACAATATCCCAACTTTGTATTTTCTTGGGTACTTGTACGTTCTTGAAGAAATTTACCCCTCACTTGTCAGGAGTGGCTGTCCCCTTGTATTCAGCAAGTAGGAAGACAACTTTGGTCTGGACGCCTGAGTTTGCAAACGCCTTTGCAGAAGTCAAAGCTCTTTTGTTGTCTTCACCTGTGTTGAGACATGTGAATCCTGATATTCCTTTTGTGGTTTCCACATATACCTCTAAATACGCTGTAGCTGGTGTGTTGTTACAAACTGCTGGCAATGGGGCTGAGAGATCTGTAGGATATTTTCCCCAAAAGATGGAGGCTTGGGAACACAATTACATGATTTACAACAAGGAATTGTTGGCAGTTGTGGAATCTTTAAAGCATTGGTATCACTATCTCATGTTGGCACGTCATCTTTTTATAGTAAGGACCAACCATAAAGCTCTCCTGTACTATTGCCAACTCAGGGTTTTTTTGGGTCGCCAATCCAGATGGCACGGTGATCTGACAAGGTACAAGTTCTGCTATAGTTTATCAAGGGAGCCAATAATCATTTGGCAGATACACTGAGCAGAAATACTTCCCATCTCCCAGATATTGCTAAGTACGTCAAGTTCAATACACACACTATGATACCAGACAAGGCTGTGGTTCCTTTTGTACTACCTCCGCCTGCTACACTTGCCATCTTTTCCTTAACCAAGAGTGTAGACTTAGACTTATATTCTAAAGTGAAGTTTTTGCAGCCTTTTTCCAAAGGTTATGATAGGTTATTAGAACTAGCATGTGCACATCCTGTTGGTCAGCCACAGGGTTATCACAAGATAGGACCAATTTTATATCATCAAGGATGCTTGTGGGTTTCAGAGGGAACTATTTGGGATAAAATCATGAAGGCTTATCACACCTGTCCTACAGCAGTCTACCCAGGGAAAAACAAAACAGTGGAGCTCATCTGCCAACAGTTTTCATAGAAAGTTTTACGGTGCAGGTGGCAGCTTACGTTTATGACTTCCTGGTATGTGTTTGGTCTAAGGAAAGCAGGAACAATACTACTGGTTTTTTGGTTCCTTTACAGCCAGCTGCAGGGCCCTGGACGTTGGTGTTGGTGGATTTCATTGGAGAACTTCCAAATTCTGACGGTTTTAATGCAATCATGGTGGTGGTTAATTGCTTCACAAAAATGACACACTTTGTTCCCTGCTTGACCACAATTACTTTGGTGGAGACAGTTAGGATGTTTATGAATAGAATCTTCTCCCTGCATGGCATTCTAATGAAGATTTGAGTGAATGCGGGCCCCAATTCATTGCTCAGTTCTGGGAAGCTTTTACTGGAATTTCAGGTATCAAATTGTGTTGTTCCACAGCTTTCCACCCACAATTTAATGGACAAACAGAGAGGGTAAACCAAAATTTGGAGGTCTACCTGTGCTGCTACACTAATGCACAATAAGGCAACTAGTGTGCTAACCTACCCATGGCAGAGTTCACATAAAATAATACCCCCACATGTCAACTCAGGTTTTGCCATTCTATGCCAATGTAGGTTACAATTCCTTATCTAACATGGGTCTTTGCTTGGTTAGCAACATAGAAGCTGCAACTGATAAAGCCGCTGCATTGAAGCAGGTCCATCAGGAACTTAAGGTTAATCTTGTTGCTGCCGTGACAACTTATAAAGAATATGCAGATTTCAAGCGCCAGGAAGGTCCAACTTACCAGCCAGGTGATCTGGAAATGATGGGAACTCACAATATGAAACTGAAGGTCCCTTGCCGCAAATTAGGTCCCAAGAAAGTGGGTCCCTTCAAAGTTGAACGTCAATTTGGTCCCTCTGCATATTGGCTCAATTTACCCCCGGCTTTTAAGATTTTCCACACCTTCCACAAATGCCTTTTTACTCCCTTTATGTAACGGAAATCACTGGATAATATGAAGCTGTTTCTAAGTGATGGGGAATTACCACCCAAATCCACATAGAATTGATGATTAACCACCAACGTGGCTTCAGATATTTTTTTGTGAAATTTCCAATTGTAACTCCAGGATTAAGTAGAAAAATTAGTCCTAACCAAAGTAGTCCAAGATAAATGACCTGGGAAAGCATCTTCAGCATAAAATTCTGGGCATTGAGAATTGACACAATTTTCATTTTCAAGAATGGGGGGAGGAGCTGCAAAATTGGCTGGCATGAAATTGACATTGGGAGGCACTGACAACAAAGTTCCAGTTGCAGGGCCCCATCTTCCAGAAAGGATTCAGTTCAGAATCAGATTGTACAGGATATACAGCAACAACCTGATCACAGGATGCATTTTTAAAATCAAAAATTAGAAATTGGGATAAATGATTTTTATTGAGTAAATTTAGGAGGACTCAACTCTTAGAGTTGAAACAGGGAAAACTATTCAATATATATCAGAAGAATTGACTAAGCAATACCACCTGAGTCTTGACCTCCTATTCCTTCCACATTGTCAAGTAAGTATCTGGTCCAGGTTGCAAAGAACCCTTGTGTGACTAGTTTCTGACAACCATACTGATTAACAAGCTCATATTGGGTGACCCTCATATTACGTCAATTTATCAACGTCAGTTTGAAAGGGGGAGCTGGTTTCAGCTGGAAGACTGGAGCAGCTGTGAC
This sequence comes from Entomophthora muscae, assembly GCA_014839935.2. Lineage (NCBI taxonomy): Eukaryota > Fungi > Entomophthoromycota > Entomophthoromycetes > Entomophthorales > Entomophthoraceae > Entomophthora > Entomophthora muscae. The sequence goes on from QTSX02006483.1 coordinate 112,901, forward strand.
CCATTTTCAATTGACTTCTTGGTTTAAATCCGTTAACTTGGTCAATTTTGATACAGGTTTTCTGGCCTTCCAAGCCTTCTTACTTGGACAGACAATACCTGGCATTATGTAATCTACTGTGACACTTTAAGGGTACTGAGACTCCTTCTTCCCAACTTATTCTTGTTGAAGGAGAACCTGAGTATGAGTTAAATTGCATTTTGGCTTCTCTTAAGAATTGACACTGTCTAGAATATTTGGTGTCATGAAAGGGTTATCCTGATTCTGAAAACTCATGGGTTCCCCACTATGATTGCTCTAACTCTCCAGATCTTATCCAAGAGTTCTATGATTGTAACCCAACTGTCATTAGTCACCCTGAGCTTATCTTAGCTGCAATGAAACTCCCCCCTGACCACAAAAACTTCTCCTTGTCCCATCTTCCAGATGATGGTATTGTGCCCAGGCTAAAGCAAAAGGTAATATCACGGTAAGTTCCATAATGCCAGGGATTATTTGGCCAAGTAGGAAAGCACAGAAAGCCCAAAAACCTTTACCAAAACTGACTGATTTAAGGAATTTTAATCAAACAGTTAATCAAAAATGGGTTACTGTCATGAATGTCATTTCAATACTTGTATTTAAAACCTGGGAGTCAAACCCTGGATCTCAGAAAAAGCCTTGTTATAACCAGGATAGACGGGAGCCAGCCAGAATGCCAGTTGGGCCAAACCCTGGACCGCCAGAGATATCTTGCCACAACCAGGAGGAACAGAAACCTGCCAACCTGCCAAGTGTCAAGACTGGAGGTTCAAAATCAACAAAAGAAACCCCAGAATCAAACCCTGACCCTCCAAAGGCTACTCAAGTCACACAAAATGGACGGAAACCTGCCAACTTCCTAAGTTGCAGACCCAAGTTGTTGAATTACTCTGAGACCTGCCAGACTCTTAAAGACAATTTCCCAAATGGACATCAGATTGCTATTAACCATGTGCCAACAAAGACCCAGACCTATGCTGAAGTTGTAGCTTGGCTAAAGGAGGTTCCAACAAGACCTCCTGCCAGTCCTGCCAATGATCATCAGCTAATGCCAGCCTCCAGTCCAGAATGGGTAATAAAATTTGACTGCTCAGGTGATGTAAAAAGCAGCGGCAGAACAAAGCATTGCCACTTCTGTTCATCAGAGCAAGCACAACTAGAATCCTCTGCCCACAAAACCAGAATACAAGGACCAAGCCCTGCCAGTGAACTTTCCCCAGACCTGAAGTCTGCAGAAAACAAAGAAGCAAAACCACCTTGATATAAGAACCCTGGCAGTATGGGGATGACCCAATTGTCATTTTTGATAATAAAGTTTTATGATCATTTGGTTTAAACAAATCCTAACTTATCTTATGAGAGAGGGAGGCAAAAATAACTAAGTTTGGCTCTCATCCTGGAAAAACAAACCACCAGGATGCCAACCAGTGAAGTACTGGAACAGCCGCTCAAAGGGGGGACCACAAGAGGACACGGGGGACAGCTGAGGGAAATATGCATTCAGTGTCATCAGCGCCAAACCAGTGAGTAATCAGGGGGTGCAGGCGGGGGCAGAAGGAGGCATTGCAGGAGCGCGTAAGGGCACCAAGTTACTCTTCTCTAGGTCAGGGAGAGAGGACATTGGCACCTTCTTGCCCACAGGAGCAAGAAAAGCATAGTCAACATCATCCAAGTCCAGATATTGCATGCCAAGCTTTTCACCACAGCCTCCCCAGAATAAAGGAGACTGCCAAGAAGACTCAAGAGGCTGGAGGGGACTTCACTCATGAGCTGCACAGAAGAGGAGATTTTTAACCACAGGTCTGGTGAGGTTGACCACAAGAGGAGCAAAAAGGAGGCCAAGGGAAATACCGCAAAATTCAACGCTGGGAGTATCATTGTTAAATTCTCTGAAAAATTTGGGCAAGGTAGGTGGTCTTGTTATAGGTAAAACCAATAAAATATTGCCTAACAGGGGAGCCCACAAACAAGTAGCCAGGTAGAAGATATGCTGGGAGGCCTGGGACAGCTTGGCAGTGATCTTGGGTGTCTTTTCCAACAAGCAAAAACAAAGGTGGGTTCAAAATAAAGAATTTAAAGTAAAAAATCAAGATAAAGTAAGTATTTATAAGGAATTTTACTAAAACTTTTAAGATCAAGCGTAAGCTTCAAAAGCAAAAACAAAAACCAAGACAGCTATACACTAGAGCTTGTTTCAGGAGTCCCAGAAGAAGGACTGGGTTTGAAACAGGTTGACAAAAGGTAAGGTTTAGGAATATGACTAACACTTTAAAATCTTTAGGCTATAGGAACCCAGAATGAGATCCAATCAACTACAAATTTTAAAACCAAGTGCAACAAGATCCAAACTTTAATAAATTGGAAAATTGACAAGCAGGGAACCCAAAGTCCCCTGACATTGTTAAAAGGGGATGAGTTGCTGGGGAAAAGTCACCTGACTGTTTTGAGTTGGATATGCTTGGTTGGGTGATAAAATTTGCTGGTCAGAGCCAAGAGTGCTGGTGGGTTTCTGGGTAATTTCCACAGAACCACCTGATTGGCTGGAAGGCTCCTCAACCAGTTCAGGACCATTTAATTTTCTGGTCATAGATGTGGCATCATTTGATTGGGTGTTCCTGATTGTTTTTAAGAGAGGACAACACCATGCTAACAAATAATCCAAATTGACCAGTGTTTCTTCCCAGGCCGGGACATCCAAAGCCAGGGGGTCTGCAGGGTAGACCAGAACAAATCTCTCATCAACAGTATGCGCTAGATCTCCTAGAGAATTGAGAGGCTTGGCTGTAGATTTTGGCCCTTTTTTGGTGCGGCGGGGGAAAACAGTTTGATCCAAAGCCAGAGGTGGCAGTGAATTTACATATCTAGTCTTAGTGATATTTTATCTCACTTTGGCCAAGTAGACAATCAGGCAACCACTCCCTCCAGAGACCAACCTGCCAAACCGCATCAGGAACTATACTGCCCCCCTGGATGTCAGGGACCTGTGCATTTTACTTTGTACCTACTCAACCCTGCCTACTTGGAGTACAACTTGGAAGCCATTCTCATTGCCAACCCCTTGGCCAGAACTAGAGAGACTTAATACATAGGACAAGAAGGAAAGAGGATCAAGATGCTGCCCTTATTGTTCTAAGACAAGTACAACTACCTACTGGCATACTTTGTCCCCATGAATCCACCCTTAACCCTCCGACCCAACCACCCAATGGATCCCCCCACCGCCATCAAGACCACGTCCCCTCAACTGTTTGGAGTACTCTACATTACTTTGACAGGAATGGTAGACACTATGATGCCTAACTCTGGGCCCTGGCCTTTGCTTGGGCAATCCATATCCTATATTATCAAGTTAGCATCCATCCTATGGTAGGCATTACCCACTAGCCTGGCAGTACCCTGTCCAGAGTCACCTAATGCCTCAGCCTATGCCTGGCTTCCTGACAGTTACGGCTGCTCCAGTTTGCTAGTTGAATTTGATTTCCCCCTGTAAGTTGACATTGATAAATTGACGTAATTTAAGGATCACCAGATGTGAACTTGTTAATCAGCATGGCTGTCAGAAGTTGGTCACTCAAGGGTTCTTTGCAACCTGGACTAGATACTCACTTGACAATGTAGAAGGATAGGAGCCCAGGATTCAGGTGGTATTGCTTAGTCAATTTTTGATATATATTGAATAATCTTCACTGTTTCAACTTCTAAGAGTTGAGTCCTCCCAAAATTTACTCAATAAAAATTATATATTCCCTGGTCTAACTTTACTTTTGAAATTCATCCTGTAGTTGGATTATTGCGCTACATTCCCTATAATTTAATCCTTAGCCAGATTATTATGGGAAGATGGGGCCTGTTGTTAGTACTTTGTTGTCATTGCTGCCAAATGTTAACTCAATGCCTGTCAATATTGGAGCTGTTCCTACTCCTGTTAAAGCTGAAACTCATGTGCTATCCCACTGTCCTGAATTTTATGCTGAAGACACTCTGATTCTCTTGAAGGCCATTTATCTAGGGCTTTTCTGGTTGAGGTTAATTATTTTACTTAACCCTAGTATCTCATTTGGAAATCTCACAAAATGGTATTTGAAGCTGCATTGGTGGTTATTCATTAACTCTATATGGTTTTATTGGGTGAAACCCACAACATGGAGACAGCTTCTTATTATTCTATGATTATGTTACAATAGACTGGGGCCGGCTGGAAGGAGTTGTCATTCTCTAGTAAGGGAAAATGTATCTCAGAAATATGTATAGGGATTAAAATGGGCTTTTATTCACTCTAAGAAGGAAGATCCCCTTAGAAACATTCTGGTATATGACCCAGGGGTCAGGGAAACAATATAGGTTTGCCAATACTTGGAGTCCTCTAACAATCTCTTGGACTCCTTGTACTTGGTCTTGGGCTCTTGCATCTTTGTCTTGGGCTCCTGCAGTCTGTTCCAGCTCAGGCTCATTATCTTTAGCCTTGGCTGCTGTATCTTGGGCTTCTGCACCTTTAGCTTTGTCTTTAGCTCTTTCTGTAGTCTCTGTGGCCTTTGTAATCCACTTGATCTAGTCCCTGAAAAGCCTCAGATAGCTCTTCTTTTTATAGCTCCTTTTCTAAGTCCAAATTTCCTCTCAGAACTCTTGTTTTTTAAAGCTTAAACTATCCGGTTTTTCTTCCCTTAAAATATATTAAACTTTCAAACTTACTTAAGCCAATAAAAGACCTGAATTTTCCGCTTCTGTATCTCATTTTTAGGCTTTAACTCTCAAGTTAAAGCCCTCAAAACACTGATTAAATAAACTCAGGCTTGCAGCCAATCATACGCCTCAATTCATTGGTTTTGCCAAACAGTTTACCCAAATGACTTGCTCTTGACTATGGTTCAAACTCAAAGCTGTATTGCTCTGGGTAAACAACTGCTCTGCGTTTCAAACAGTTTCACTGTGATTCCCGTCACATTTCTCTGGCAAATCTCAAGCACTTTTGCCTATGTTTCACATAGGGGATTTTTGAACCCTCAATTCTTCCACATTTTCTGTATTTCCCTGCATTTTCTTCAGAGTTTTGCGCCTTTAAGCTTTCCTGTTACTCATCTTTCATCTCTCCTAGTTGTTCTTGGCAAAATTTGCATATTTGCCTCACAGTTTCTCTGTCCTGTTTCCGGCCTCTTTCTGGATCCTTCCCATTAAATCAACTCTAAGTAAAATTCAGTTTAAACACTTTAAATAATTTCTTTTTCCTCTTTATTTCTATTTATAAGATATTTAATTATTTTATATCATATCTTTAGGTAGTATTAAATTGTTATTACACTGCTTCTTTTCTTAATATTTCCTCTTCTGAAACCAAAACCAGCATTTTAGCTCCTGAATTCAGTTTGGCTAGTCCTTTCAAGTCATCTTCTAGGTCCATAGCTAGTCCTGCACTATCATCTTCTAGTCCTTCTTCCAGTTCTTTAACCAAATCCAGCTCTTCAGCTCCTCCTCATTATGAACCACCTTGGTTCCAAACTTCAACATGAACCAACAGTCCCTCAACTAGTCTTCACTGTGATCATACAGTCCTTCTTACTAGTCTTCTCTGCTGATCCAATACTATGAGCCACCTTGGTTCTTTATCTCAGTCCCTGTTACCAGAACCTGTAGACCCAGGCATGAGTCTACATTAAACTGGCGTTTGACTAGGCCCTTGCAAGTAGCAATCCACTCAGGCCATCCAACCATAGATTATGAAAGCCTATGCTGTTGTTTTTACTCACCCAGATGATTAAGTCTGGGCTTTCAGTTGCAAAGTGATCAGCTTTAATTCCCAGAGGCCTGATCACACCAAGTTCTGCAGTTGCTTCCCCAAGCAACTGCCTTGATGACACCTCTGAGAAAATCCATGCCCTCCAATGCTCACTCTGGGTTTTCCCCAAAGCTCCCATAGGGACATAGACAAGGACATCCTACCAGTCTGTTAGGTAGGATGCTTACCCACAGACTTCCTGTAAGCGTATCAGGGTACATAGAGCCCTCAGAGCTCTTCCCCTCCCTGACAGCCCACGCTACCTGCCAGAGGTTCAAAACTTACAGCCCTGGTACACAAGTCCCCTACCATGCTGGCATACACTTCTACCCTGGCAGACTGCGTTACCCGCCAGGGTCTAAACATCTTCCAGCCTGAGCAGCACACACTTCTCATCAGGCTGGATCCCTCCCCACCCCAAGCAGCTAAAGTTTCCTGCTGAGTTATCTCATTACTCACCCCAAGCAGCCACAGTTCCCTGCTGGGTGAGGACCTCTAGCCCACAGCAGCCAATATCTTCTGCTGGGTGGGGACAACATCTGCCTCTAGTAGTCCTTTGTTACCTAATAGCTAGGCCTTACCTTCCCTAGTAGCCATTATTCCCTAATAGGCCTCTACCTGTAATAAACAACTAAACTTTTAATTGACCAACATTAGCCCCGCCTGCAAACCACCAAACATGTGAACTGTCACACATTCATTTGTGATTTGAAATTTGGTTCATGGATTTGCCAATCCCGCAATTCCAAAAGACATAGTAAACTTAATGAAACTGGTTGATGGATTTGAACACTTCAAATCTGATTTCAATTAATTAATTTTGTCCATTGGAAATATGCAGGTTGACTTTAAATTTGAAAAGTGTCTATGAGTTCTGCATTTTTAAAATTCAAAGAAGAAAACAAAGAATTGATTTAATTAAAAAAGGCCATCCCGCAAAGGTGATCCAAAATTTGGACCAAGGATTTGAAAATCCCACATTTTCAAGCTTAGGTTCTGAATTTACAGTAACAATAAAGGGGTCACTTTTGGTAAATAAAAGTTAATCCTACTGGATCTATGTTTTTTATTCAGCTGTTCACGCTGCGCTTCATACAATATTTGGTGTGTTAGAATAGGAGCATCTGTCTCTTCATCAAATATATCCATTTATATCTAGCTCACTTCTAAATTCTTTAATATATGGAATACAAACTAACCTCAAGTCATTATATTGTTGAATACTATTCTCCAAGTCCTAATAAAAACAAAATAAATAAAAATGAATAAACCCCAGAGCGCTCATTTATCTGATTGGCTCAGAGGCAAGGGCTTTGGGAAGGAAGGATTTGGAGTGCTCGTAAAAAGCCTCCATCACATCAGGTGGCATCAAGAATTGACTGACCTCAAAAATATTGAAGAGATCTTTGATGTCCTGTGGAAGCCCTGCTTTAACCTTATTCTTGATCCATCTAAAGATCTTCTCAATTGGGTTAAGGAATGGAGAATATGGGAGGAGGAAGAGGAGTCTCATTGGACAATCAGCAAGGCAGTGGCTGGAGGGGTGGCTGTTTTTGTCAATTGAGGTAACTTGGAAACAACCAGATCCACTTTGTGGAGCCCAACATTACCAAGCGCAGCAATGTTGGCTGCACCACAATAACAATCTGAAGGTACTCCTTAACTTTCTGGAGAAAATCACAAATGTCCTGCTGCTGTGGGAACCCTTAATCATCCGGTACTGGTCTAAACTGAAGGGACCAAAGAGTGCTGCCATAGAATAGGTCTGGGGACGGTTAGTTGCACAGCATGCTACACCATCCTTGGAACCCTTCTCAACCACTCATGCCTTGATCTGAGTGGGGAGGGGAACAAAGATATTTTGATATGAAAGAAACAGCCAAACTTAGCCTCCTTTTGGGCCAGATAGGTCTTGGCATGAATGCAGCAATCCTCAAATGTCTTCTGGCTGCTTTTGTTGTACAGAGAGATAGCCAATACTTCCAGGAGAAGCCCAAGCTGACCAAAGTCCTGCATGCAAGGCTTTCTGAGACAGAAAGCCTGAACTCTGTGGTCATCATGGGTTGGAAACTGAGCCAGCCCAGGTGGCAGGAGTTGGCCACCCATGGCTGCTCCCATCTGCCTTCACAGGCGGCAGGAGTTGGGCTTGGTCCAGCCTGTGGCGGGTTTGCAATCCAATCTGTGTTGCTGTGTTTGGTGGCCAGGCTGTCAACCTATCTGGCCCTGGCACCTAATTAGGAAGTGATATCCTGAACAGCCATTCCTCTGTTCAGGCGGCTGAGGGGAGCTTCACGCTCACTATCTGTCAACCGCTGCTGGCCCTTGGCGGGTATGGCAGCATCTGAGCTATCAGGCTCAGCACACAGGGCGGGGACCTTCATGTAAAAGGTGAGATCACCCTTGCCTGCAGTGGCGCTGTTGATTGTTGAATCTACAACCGGCACAGATGGCTCCTCAGTGGTGGCTTATGGCTCATAGGAGGTGTCAAAAACATGGGGCAGGAACCGGTAACTCAGGGATCCAGAGGGTGGGGCCGTGGTACAACTGGGTACACACTAGAGGTGTATGTAACCTGATTGTTCCTGATGACCTTGGTATGGGAGACTTTTGTTGCAGGCCAGGAGAGTGGCTTCTGTCTATAATTCAAGCTCCTGTTTCTGGATTATGACACAGGAGGTGGTTGGCTGGGGCTGACACCTTGGGAAGCCTGTGTATCAGCATTGGTCTCCTCAAGTTGTGTTCTGGGTCTATTCTTGGACCCTCTGGGATGCTCTTGTGAACAGGCTGCCTGTGGGCTGTTGCGTGAGCTGGTTGGGAGTGGGATAGCCTGTGCATAAGAATAAAATAAAAATACATTCTAGATCAAATATGTGTGATTTATTTAGATCTTTGGTTTAGGTAGTTGTTTTCTCTTGATTTAGCCTTGGATAGTGACAGAATTTCTATACTCACAATTTGAAGTATATAATATTGTATCATTTCTGGGGGTAGACAATTTTACATTTCAGTTGATTTTCATGTCTAAACATGGTAATTGAGAGCAAATTTTCTTTTTAATTCAGTCATTGCGGAGCTTCTAAGTTTGTGTTGGTGTCTCCTAGTGTGCTTAAGGTGTATTCAAAGTTGATTTCAGCTCCTGCAACTGTTATCTGGGCTCACTGGTGGCATTTTTTTGTGATGTGAGACTTGGTTCTTGCATCTGACAATCCCAAAAGGTTTGGTAAGCTTAATGAAGATGGTTGATGGATATGAACAGTTCAAATATGATTCCAGCTAGTTCATTGCGTCTGCTTGAAACTTGGGGATGTCAGGAACATTTCTGAAAATAACCTTTTGTAAGACAAGATTTTGTGCACAATTGATCTTAAAGGTCAAAACAAAAAGTTGCAGCAGTTCCCCCTTATTAGGGAAACTGCTGCAAAACATCAGGCAGACAAAAAAGATTTTATAATTGTAAAGTTTTTGAAACTGGGTTTTATACCCGGCCGCACGCCTGCCGCCAGCCAGCCCCCAGCCAGCGGCAGGGGACAGCGCACCCCCCACAGCAGGACTGTCCACCCCTGCTGGATGGGGAAACTGCCAAATTAGGAATCCCAAAATGGCAATTTACCTAAACCCAAAAATGGGGGGAACTGCTGCCCAAATTTGGGGCCTGCCAAATTGGGAGGGGGTTGACAAGCTGCCCAGCACAACAATTAATGTGTTAACTGCAGGAGTTAAATTTGGATGGATGAAAACATCCAATACAAGCCAGAGAGTAACAATTCATTGCCTGCACATCCTTTCCAATTCCCGGCCCAAAAGGGAATTCCAGACAACACTAAATGTTTGGGGTTCCCTGCCCATTGTTTTCCACTATTCATGCCCCACAAGGATGATAGTATATAATAAAGCTTAATAATTTTATGGCAGTTTGTGCTATAATTGAGCAAATTCTCCCTCAATTGTTATCACGTAAATCAATCACAACTTTTACCCTCTAGAAAAGTTAAGACACTAAGCTTTGTCTGCCCTTCCCCAGGATTAGAAGATGAATCACTTGATCTTCTCAGCTGTCCTTACAGCCTGCCTAGGGATTAAGTGTGAGAGAGGGGGGCTAAACTAACTAAGTTCAGCTCCCATCCCGGTGAGATGAACCACCAGGATGCCGCCCAGTGAAGAACTGGGATGGCTGCTCAGAGGGGGGACTAAAGGGAGGACACAAGGGACAACTGCGGAAAGTAGGCATTCAGCCTCATCAGCGTTAGCCTGGCAAGCAACCAGGGCGTACAAGTGGGGGCAGAGGACAACTCCACAGGTGCCTGGATGGGGGCCAAGTGATTCACCTCCAAGCTAGGAGGGGTAGTTGCCAACAGCTCCTCCAAAGAGGGGACAGGTAAAGTGTAATCATCCGCATAGAGGTCCAAGTCATCACAGGCTAAACTCTTAACCACAGCCTCCCCAGAGGTGAAAAGTTCACCAGGGAGGTGTAGGAGAGTAGAAGGATTATCCCCCATGAGGTGGACTGAAGAAGAAATTTGGTCCCATAAGTTTGGAGAGGTGGTCTAAAGGAGAAGCAAAAATGGGGTAAGAGAAAACACCACAAATTTCAAAACAGGGAGGATCATAATTGTAATCTCCAAGAAATTTGGAATCCAAGGGTACAATTTTTAGATCTCAAAATATTAAAATTTTGGGTTGGGAAGGCAGCTGCAAGAAAAAAATCAAGAGAAGAACAGGAGGGAACACTTGGGAGCGGTCTTGGATGGCTAAGGCGGTTGTAAACGGGAAAGCAAGTTCAAAAACAGTGAAAATTGAATACAATCTTAAATTTAAAGTAATATTTATAAGATAATTAAATTGAATTTTAGGTTTCAAATTTAAATTTTGAAAGCGTAAGCTAACAGCGCAACAATTAAGTAAAGAGCTGAAGAAACAAAGCTTCAAAAGGGCGGCCAGGTTTGAAATGAACAACTTTAAGGTAAGGCTTAATACTAAACCAACTAACACTTTGATTAAAGCAGAGGAGACTCAAACAGAGTCAACCAAATTTTAAAACAGTAAAGTTGCTGAGCAATTGAACCAAAGTTTAATGAATCTTGAAAATTGACAAACAGGGGACTCAAAGTCCCCTGGCATTGTTAAAGGAAATGGGATACTAAGGAATGATCACCTGACCACTTTTAGCTTGCATCTGATTGGTCATGGGAGGAAATTTGCTGGCCAGAGTCAGGGGTGCTGGAGGGTTTCAAGGTTGTTTCTGTAGCTTCACCTGATTGGCTGGAGGACACCTCAACCAGTTCAGATTTAATTAACTTTCTGGTTCTGGATGTGGCGTTGTTTGATTGGGCATTCCTGATAGTTTTTAAGAGAGGGCAATACCATGCCAGCAAATAGTCCAAATTGATCAGTGTTTCTTCCCAGGCCGGAACAACCGGAGCCGGGGGATCTGCAGGGTAGGCTGTGACAAATCTCTCATCAATAGTATGGGCTAAATCTCCTAGAGAATTAAGTGGCTTGACTGTTATTTTTGAGCCCTTTTTGGTGCGGCGGGAAAAAGCGGTTCAATCCAAGGCCAAAGGTGGCAGTGAATTTACATTAAGGGCCACCAATATCAACAACCGCATGGGCCATTCAACAATCCATCTGGCGAGTACTTTTACAAGGAGCCAGCACAGCTCAACTCCTCCGATCAGTACTCCTGGCCCACAGTGGTATAGCCCCACTCCACCCAGTCCGTAGCCATATACACCTATATATACTACGTACTCATGTATTTTGCCGGTAATTTTGGACGCTGTAACATGCATGAAAAGGTCTTCTGATGTATGATGACAGTCTATCCCATTGTGACTGCGCTCACTGGGTTCCAAGTTGCCAACTCAGTACCCTACTTAGCTAAAATACTCCCCCAATTGTTGGGTCTTTACAGGAGATTGGCTTGAAATTTGAAGTGTTGAGGTGTTCCTGCAATTTGAAATATTCAATTTAATCAAAAAGGCTATCCTGCAGATGTGATTTGAAATTTGACCAAGGGTTTGACAGTTCTGCATTTTTACCTTTAGGTTCTGAATTTGCAGTATATAAATAGTAGCAGGGTAGAGCCATGGTTTTATCTAAAGGATGTGTAGTCAAAACTCAATGCATGGGCACTAGCAGAGGGACGATGCTTGGGCGTAGTTTAATCTTTGCAGCTTTTTAAAATGGTCTGGAGGCCGGATAGGGGAGGTTTAGACATAGTACATCACTCGGACTAGTTCGGCGTGGACGGGGCGGTGGGAGCCGGTTGAGGAGGTAGAGGCCGACTCGGAGTTGTCGGAGATCTTGTAATGGAAGCGGGCGCGGGCGGCTGCCAGGTGGGCGTAGTACACGGGAGGGACCAGGGATACTGCCCGGGTGGCGCGTGAGAACAGGTAGCACATGTTGTTGCACAGCGCCTGGAGTCTGTCGGTGGTGAAGCGGATCTCATCGATCAGGACGTGGTAGTGGACAGGGCGGGAGGTCCCCTGCAACCCGGAATGGGATTGGAGGAAGAAGTCAAAGTAATGGGAGTGGCAGATGCCGGTTTCGACAACGGTACCGGCCTTGCAGTTGCCGGACCGGTCCATGTCGGGCGGCTTGATCGGGAAGAAGCGGGTGTGATGCCGCTTCTGGACCACGACAAAGGTTACCTTGGGGGCGTAGCCCTTTTCGATCTCGGCGCAGGCTTGCTTTATGGCCGTCATTTCGCTTAGCAACACTTCTTGGAACTGGCCTTCGGAGACCCCGTCCCGGAAGTAGATGATTTGGGCCGGCTTAACTCTGGTGTTTTTAAAGAAAGATTTGAGAAGCTGCTCGACCATCTCTTTCAGTTCTCCGATCATCTCCACGCGAGGCTCCTGGACCCGGACTTGAGAAGAGTACCGAGCTGCAGAGAAGTCAAACGAACCAATGACAGCAGCAACAGAAGCAGCGTCAATGGCGCCGGGAGAGGGATGGGTCACATCCGCTCCCAAAAGAAGGGTAGGGGGTGCCTTGAGATCTCCCAGATCAGCCGGGGTCATGGAGGCATTGATGCCACCCAGCTTGGCATTCATCTTGAGGCAGACATTGGCGCAGTACTGCTTGTTGGGGCGGGAGACCTTCTCGTATTGGATGCATTGCGTGGGGATGCCTAACTCGAGTTCACATGTTGTCTTAATAGCCCCATACAGTTGAGCACCCTTGTCAGGCAAGACACACATGAGCAATTGAGGCGATGCATTGGATTTCTTACGGATACTTGAGGAGACTTGTTGGAGCGATTTATGGACTGCTTCAGCAGAAACATCCGAGTAATATATATCAGGCTGCTTGTTGATGATGGGCATACCAGTGTCGATACAAGTAGCAATGTGCTCCTTAAGGAAGGTTTCTACTGTTCTGCGACGAAGACGTATTTCCTTGCCAAACACTACAACTGCCCATACTTTTAAGCTCTTACCTTCAAAAAGCTTCTTATCACGCAGGTTCCACGCGCCATCCATGGGGCGCAAAGCCTTCTCCTTGGAAGTGGGATGATAGAGCACCGTGGGTGTGGGGAGGATACGCGAGTTGACCACCTTGAGGGTAGGCGTGACGGCAATCCCGAACTGCTTCAAGCACTCATTCTTGTCACACTCCATGAGACGCAAGCCTGCCTTGATCTTATCAGCGCGGACCTTGGGTTGGACACAAGTGATTTTGATCATCTCAGCGGTCTGGAATTCGCTTAGCTTCTTAGGGTAACGCTGGCCAGGCAGCACTTCACACACTTCCATAGGAATCAACACACCCTTTTTGATCTCAACACAAGGCAGCATTGGAAACTGCAAGTGAGTACCAAACTTCTGAGTGAAGTACTTGGCAACAGTGGTCTTGCCCTTGTTGACTCCCTCTTCAACGAGATCAAACTTTGTTGCATCGGCGCCTGTAGCACTGATACTGCGAATTTTATACTCACGAGAGGATTCCCCACGATAGCTCAGGGTGATACGCAAGTTGCGAACGAAGGATTGGATGCGCTTAACGTGATCCTTGAAGCGAGGGTCGCGAAGCTCATCACGATTACGCAACCCAATAAATGCAGTAATCAGATCAAGCAGATTGCCAGGGCGATAAAACGTACAGACAATCGTGTCCACGTTGAGCGCAAGCCCATCGGCACATGGCATGAAAGAACGGAAGAAGCCAGGCCAGACCTCAAGGCCACCCGACATGTTATGCACATTTTCGCGGGTGTAGAAGGAGTCCTTGATTTGAACAAAATTCTTGTTGGGTTGATAGCGGAACACGATGTTGTACGCCATAATGGCCATCAGACCAGCAGGGGTACGCGCTTGCATCTCTACGGGGTCGACTTTGATTTCATTGACCTTGGTTAGCTTAAGCTTAAACAGGCGAGGGTTTTTAGATTTGCCACCACCACGCTCGGGAAGCACGATCTCATCTTCAAAAACATCATCAAGGGGGAGACGGCGAGGAGCAAAAGCATTCTTGACGCCATCAAAGGCCAAGAAGATGCCGTTGAGGACCTTTTTATCTTTGGAGGATTGTCCCACGAAGGCATCAAAAACTTGTTTGTTAATGGGGATCGGGACTTCGGGGGTAATCAGAACATCGTAGTGGAATACAGTTCCAGGGGGTTTAAGAGTGATTGGGAAATAATTGACGTTGATTTGGCTGGGGCGACCGGCCTTTCCAAGACCAGGGCGCTTGCTGAGAGGGTCAGGGTATGTCGAGGACATGAAGTAAAAGGTTCACTTGCTTTCCCTTTATACCAAAAGCCTTTTTGAAATCTGCTGAATAGGCAATAACAGCATCATGGAGTGAATAAGCAAATCAAATGCTTCGAAATCTTGGATAAATATTGACTCCACACTTAAAAATACTTATTTTTTAAAAAAAACATCAGGAAAATTAAAAGCGTGATGGCTTAAGCCTTTTCTGTAACAATCAGGTATTCCCTTGAGAAGCCAGGAGCAACGGTTTGCTGATGTACTTTGCTTCGACAAGCCTCGACCACAGCTTTCAAGTTCCACCCGAGCTAACAGTACAAGACGCCAGGGAAATCCATCCCAGACTCAGCGCCGGACTAAAGTGTAAGCCTAAAGTAGTATACCCTGATCCAAAATCCTTTAAATCCACATCAAACTTTTCAATGGATCACAAAGAAGCATCAATCGGCCTAAAATATATTTAACTTCCTTTGTTTAAATCCTGAGTTTCCACAGCTTGGCGAACAGTTATGATAAGTCTTTTACATTACAAGGGGTTTTTATAAATGCATATTCTGTAACCTAGGCAAGCAGTAAGATGATCAGCAACCAAATCAACATCCTCCTCGTTTAAGCAACTATCTATTAAGCACAGAACGATATCCGACAAGCTCCACAATCAATAGTACCATTTATTCTATATACTTGCCATTAGGGTTGCTTCGTCCGAGCCCTTAGCAGCCGCGGCCAGGTTCTGACTCGGGGCCATTAAAAGCAGAGAGTTATCTCAAACTTTATTAAATAAGGACTAACCAACTTCAAGGCTAAATATAGTACCAGGTTTCATATCCAAACCCAATATCACTATATGCAGCAGTACCTTGGATATGTAAATCAAGCCCACTAGGAGATCTAAGCCAGCAGCTTAAGGGTGAAATCGGCTTAAACCTAAACGAACTGGTAAAAGCTAAATCAATCAATGTTAACCATCGAATAAAAATATAAATCAAATCTTATTGGCAAGATTGACCCCCGAGAATTCAAAAGCTTAAAATAGCTATAAATCACAAAGATTGCAAATATAACAATCTAACCCTCTCCATGCTGGCCCAGTAAAGGATACTTTTATATATTCCAAACCAATCTACATCAACTGTGTCGTGTATATACTTCTGGGAAGTATAGTAAACGAGATAAAAGGGAAATTTAAGAAGAGAATGATACTTTATTGGATATGAATATACAGTATTATATAGTATCATAGAAAGCCACATGATGTCTATATACATCATTCTGGTCATGGGGCTTATCTGAGTAATGTTCCTCTTAAGTCACAAGGCTTACTCAAGTTGTGTTCTGCTTAGGATCTGGATTGTGTGATCCCTGTAATAGATGGGCAAATGATAGGAGTGCCACCAACTTAATGACTAGTTGGTGTGTCCTTTGGTGACTCATTCAGTGAACTGCTTGGGGTGTTAATTTCCCTAGAGGGAGTAATCAAAGATGTTGCAACACCTGCTTCTGCTCTTACTATCTGGAGCTGATCTCCAAACTTCACTCATGATTTTGCAGCTGATATTTGGCTCTTAACTTTCCTTGGCACCAGAAATCTGGGTAGGCATTGTGTCAGGTGATAGCTGCTTGGTTGCCCCAGACCTTGGCAGCCTTGTTTCAAACAGGCACCACTACTTTGCTCCCCAGCTGCTGCTACAACCATCAGCCTTCTCATCTCTGACCCCCAGCAATACCTGGATAATGTACCAGCTGGAGAGTAGACCAAGCCAAAGCTCTAGTTGCCCCCTGCCCATTCTTGGATTGAGCTCCAATCTTGGTACAAGTTTCTAGTATCTATCAAACTTACTGCCCTTCTTACATCCCCTTCAGTTCCCTAAAGCTTCAAGCCCATCCCTGGAAAAGTAGCCCTGATCCTGGTATGGTACAATCAAACCAGACTGAAGCTTTAATCTTCCTTATAATTTTATAACTGGGGTACCATTCCACCCATGGCTGATCTGCTTTCAACCCAGCTATCCCTCAAGGTAAACCCTTGCCCAATTTCGAACAGCTACTCTCATGGAGAGCTCCCTGATACTTATATACCAAGGACTATTACTTGGAACCTGGTGATCACCCTGTCAAGAAGCTGGATGTACTGGTATTCTGGCCGTTATTGACATAAATAACATCCAGTTGTTGCCTGGTTTGATGCTAATCCAATATTCAGTCCAGCATTCCAGAAATGACAACAAACCAATATCACATGACTTGTCCAAGTATCCAGCAATCTGAATCTGACTCACACATGATTTCCCTTATCTTTGATCCAACTTAAGTCTCTACCACAGTGCAAGCTATATAAGTCTAAAGTATATCCAATAAGATATACTTATTTCTTCTCTAAATCCATATTCAAAGCTTCCCCAAAAGGCGCTCCTCATCACTGGTAGCAGCTACGGTTTTTTGACTGCGCCCATGAAAGAGAATATGACTGAACAGAACCCACCTACCTTTTCTCACATACTCAACCAGGCCACATCCCAGGAGACCTGGAAAATGTACTTCTGCACCCACAACATTGATAGGATATACCTAGTGGATGCACCGTATTCAAAGGTCTGGTCATACCCAAAGCATGCACCAAGATAATTCAATACAGTTGCTCTCTTCAACCACAAACAAATGCAATACCACCTATCACAGGTGAAGTTACAAACACCAAGTACATTGGTATCAACAAGTTTTTTGGTAAAAAAAGAAAGTGTTATAGAGTGGTTGGACCACTCAGCCGCATCCCCCATAAAAGATGGGTCCAGGAAGCCAGCAAGCACCTGTAAGACATCAGCTAACTGATCTTCTACTTGGGTTGGCTCAAGGACCAACAACCAGCTTGACAACTGGGAAGAGTTCAAGGCTGACATCACCCACAACTTCTGCGCCACTGAATCCCTCCAAGAAATTGTAATACAGCTCAGCAATCTTCCTTAGAAGACTACTGTTACAGCTTAGGCCAATGGATGTGAAGAGATATTAGATAACGTTCTTTATTGAGAGATAAGTATTATATAGTCATTGTGGATTGTTGATAACAGGAACATGATAGCGTTGATACCACAGTGGGATGGTAAAGGAGGTGACCTAATCCTGGTAATGAGCCAAGCAAGAAAACAAGGTATCCACCATAAGGGATCAGCTTCTGTTCATGTTGTTGGATTTGGAAATTCAAGTCAACTTCCTAGTTTGGCTTCAAGCAACTGGATAATCAGACTGCAGGTCACAAACCCGCTTACTCAGAACCTTGCTGGTGGGTCAAGCCTGCTGTTTTGACACCCCCCAACTGAAGTTTGGCCTCCTCTGGGGGAAGGTTGTCAGGGAGGTTGTTGGGAGCCTGGGCGCCATATTGTACTAACTGTTGTTTGGTGGCAGGTAGGATGGTCTCACATTGTTTTTGCCTTGCTTCACAGGGTCTTAGGCGGTTGTGATGGAGAACTTTGTCTTGTTTGTGTTTTTCAAGTCCTTGCACAAGGTAAGTGTTGTTTTTGTTTACCTTTAGGATAATGACAGGGCCCACTTTTTCTGGCTGTAATTTACTCTTGTTGGTATTCATTACCCAGACTTTGTCACTGACCTCATGTCTGTCTTGGATGGGAACAAAGGTATTATGTAGGCGTTTTTCTTCTTTTTCTAACTGGTTGCTGTTGGCTTGTATGATTTTTGGTACTGAACAAGGGGGAAACTTGTTGGGAATTTCCAGCTTGGGTCCTGGGAGGGCCTGAATAATATTGGGTTGCGTGCCATAGTGGAGCTTGAAGGGGCTTTTTCCAGTAGATCTGTTCACGCAGGTCTATCATACAAGCAATGCAGTTGGTAGCTGCTTATACCAGCCCTCAGGTCTCCTAGCAGTGAGCTTGGCCAGGGCCTGCACTAGGCTGTCATTCAGCTGCTCCACGTGTCCATTGGCCTGAGGATGGTAAGGTGTTGTCACTGTGTGCTGGACCCCATTCTTGGTGAGGTATACTTTGGTATTTTAAGAGGTCATCTCCTTGCCTCTGTCATTTATCAGGAGTTCTGGCTTTTTGAACTTACTGATGATTTTTCCCTGTTAATTGCAGCACGCCATTGCCTGTGTGAGTTTTCACTGCTTGCGCTACTGGCCAGCGGGTGGCAAAGTCAATAGCAGTGATGATGTATTTCTTCTTGTTGTGTTTTCCCCGCATGGGTCCCACAATGTCAAGGGCCCATACCTTGAAGGGTAGCTGTGAAAAAATAGGCAGTGCAGACTTAGGTGAGGTGTAACTTTTTGCAAATTTTTCACATACTTTGCATTGGTCTAGGACTTCCTGGACATCCCGGTATAGGGTTGGCCACCATGCTTTGTGATTGAGGAACTTGTATAGGTTGTGGCTTTTGGTATATCCTAGGTCTCTGTGGTAAAGTAAGATGGTGTCAACTTGCTGATGTGTAGGGATGTAAGGTATGGTAGTTCCGCTGGTCATTTTGCAATGTAAAGTCCTGTACACATCAGCAAATAGGTGTTTGTTCTTAATGACTGTTTCTTTGTTTATGTCTGTGGTGCCAGGGGGGAAGACCTTGTCTTTTGTCCAGAGCACCAGGAGAGGCCAAACTGGGATGGGCTCATTCTTGCCCCTTGTAGCTTTAACATATAGGCACAAGAGTGTATCTGCCATGGCAAGTTCAGGAGCAGGTTTGTACTGTAATATCATATTGAACCTTTCTAGGAGTTCCATACAACATGCTTGTTGACGGGAAAGATTTGCCTGCATTTTAAAGTATATGAGGGATTTGTGGTCAGTTAATGCTGTGAATTCCTCCTGTTGTTCTAGGTAACAAGTTCATTTGACTAGGCAGTGCACAATTGCTAACAACTCCTTGTCATGTATAGGGTATTGGCACTCACCATCTCTCTGTTTGTGTGATTTGTAGGCTACAGGCAGGAAGTTGCCATCATTGTTATTGATTTGTAGTACTCCCCCAATGGATGTATCATAGGCGTCTGTCTTCATTTGATATTTCATATCATGTTTGGGGTATTGTTGAATGGGTGGTTGTGAGCTTCTCTTTAAGACGTCTGAAGCAAAGGTTGCGTTGGGGGTCCATACAAACTTGGATTTGGCGCCAGTTATGGTGGACAGAGGTGCAGTCAGGACACCATAGTCCAGGATGAATTGTTGTACATAGGCAATCATTCCCAAGAATGTGCAGAGTTTTGACCTGTCCTTTGGAGGTGGAATTTTGCAGATGGCCTGGATTTTCTGGTTGTCAGTCTTGATGCCATCCTTTGACACTACATGTCCCAGGAAGGGCAACTGTTTGAGGAAGAATTGATATTTGGAGGGCTGAGCTAGCAGTTTGTGTTGCGCCAGGGTAGCAAAGACTTCCTCCAAGTCCTTGTGGTGTTGCTCTATCAAAGAGCTGTAGAAGATAAGGTTGTCCAGGTACACCAGGGAATGCTTGTCAATGTGGGGGCAAACACCTCGTTCATAAAGGTCACAAAGGTTGACAGAGCGTTTGTGATCCCAAAATTGAGCACCACACACTCATATGAACCGTATTTAGTGTGGAAAGCTGTTTTGGATATATCCTCCTCCTTGATACAGATCTGGTTGTAGCCTGCAGTTAGGTAAATCTTGGAGAAGACTGTGGCACCGCCCAAGGCATCAAAGAGGTCATCAATGAGTGGTAGTGGGTAACAATTCCTGATAGTAACTTTGTTTAGGGCTCAGTAGTTTGTGACTAGGCGCAGCGTACCATCTTTCTTTGCTACAAAGAATACAGCAGCACCAAAAGGAGACTGTGAGGGGCAGATAAGACCTTTTTTCAACACCTCCTTGAGGTAAGCATATAGTGTGTTGTCTTTGTTTGGGGTAAGTTGGTAGATAAGTTGCGCCTTAGGTACATTTTCTTTGAGTTGGATGGAGTGTTGGATGTGTTTCTCTGGTGGCAACCCTGGTAGAGACTCTTTGAAGATTTCTAGATGGAAGGCTACAATTTCACAATCCTGAGAAGTAGTGGTATCCTGGTGGTCCTTGAAATGTATGATCTTGTACTGGCAGAAGCCCCAGTTGATTGCCTTGAGGTTATCCTTTTTGTCCAGGGGTTTCATAATATGTACAAAGACATGGTCACGCAGGAGTTGGTCCACTGAGTCAGGGTAGATCTGGTGTTGACACCTACACACTTAATGTGCAATACTGAGGTCACCTAGTCTAAATGGGGGTTATTCCTTTGCAACCAGTCCAGTCCCAGCACAATATCAAATTTGGTAAAATCAATGACAGGGCCCTGGATGATGAAATGCAGATTCTCTAGCATGACAGAAAAGGGGGCAGTTTCCCTTGTCACAGCAATGTGATGTTCATCAGCTAAAACCATGTTTTTAATCCGCAAAGGATTAGTGGTCAGCTTGAAATTGTCTACAAAGCTGCTGTTGGCTAGGGTTTGGTCTTCACCTGAGTCCAGGAGGGCTGAGCCTGTGTAACTGTGAAAGCAGAAAGGATAGGACATCAGTTTATTGGGATGTTTGGCAATGGTGTAAAGTACTGGGTCTTCTGAGGGCACTTGGATCATTGGACATTGGTCCAAATCCTTGGGTTGGTACTCATTGTTGGGCAAGTTGGGAGTTGTGCAGGGAGAGATTGGCTTGCTTAGTTGTCGTGTTCTGAGGCGTGGCACAGACACACAACAAGAAATCCTAACCTTAGGATTGGATCTGTACTAAGTCTCAGTTAGATGACAGGGAAGGCTATGTGTTTACCTTGCAGCCCTGGAAGAATAATCTCTACTAGTTGTGGCTAGAGAGAGGCGCAGAAGTACAGAAGACACAAAGACAAAAATGTGAATAGAACTTAATTTTTATTGGTGAATAGGGAATGGAATATATAGTGGTTAGGAATACCACAAAACACTACCAGGACAGTAGGATCACTTGCCACCAGCATTAGTGGGGCAAGTGAGTTGCGCAGGATCAGGAAACCAAACAATCAAACTTCCTGATTCAGTCATTAACTCATTTTGAGAGGCAAAAGCAAAAGCAAAAGCAAGAGATTTGTCCTCAAAATGACCCACTGAAGGAAAAATCAAAATATGGTGAATAGCAATATTCACAAAATTGCCCTCCCCTAGATTAGCCTTAGGGGGTAATATTTACAAAGGAACTTTACATGCACTCAAGCAAAAGGACGGCCACTGGAGAGGAGCTTTACAGTGTACTTGGACCCTTGTCTAAAAGTCACTTCTAAAGGGCTGATTCATAGAGAGTATAACTTATGTGTGCAACCACCTACTCTGTGTTGGTAGTAAAGTACATGGTCACCAACATTGAATTCAGGCAGGGGGGAGCGTCCAGCATTATTGGGAGAAAGCTCAAGCATCTTAGTCTTGTATGCAGAAGTGTAGGCAGTGGCCTGTATATTAATTATGCAGTTGACTAACCACCTTGATGTTGTTGTCAGGATTCATGGCCTTATCAGAGGTAAGCAGGGGGGGCCCAAGAGCAAAGGGGTAGTAGCCTCTTGCCCATACAACATAGCAAAAGGGGAGTATCCAGTGACACAATGTTTGCTAAGGCAATATGCAAAGAGAGCAGCAGGTAAGTATAGGTCCCAGTTGGCAGCGTCAGAGTAGGTGAGCTTCCTCATGATAGAGACCAGTGTCAAATTAGAACGCTCAACTGCCCCATTTGTAAAAGGATTGTAGGGGGCAGAGAAAGACTGTGAGATCCCAAAGCTTCTACAACAGAAGTTACCAGCTTGGCGTTAAAGTTAGTTCCATTATTGGAGAGCAACACTTGAGGACAGCCATGGCGGTAGAAAAAATCTTGTAGCAGGAAGACAGCAGTTGTCTTAGCCGTGATGTCTTTTGTTAGGCAAGCCTCTACCCACTTGCTGAAATAATTAACCACAATCAGAATAAAGCAGCACTTAGAACGTGAGCAGGGGGAGAGGACCTACTGCGTCAATGCTGACAGTGTGGAAGGCATGTTACAGAGGGACTAATTTGAACTTGTGGGCAGCAGCTTGAGGCCTTTGCAGCTGGCAATTGTGGCAGCTAGCTATGACATCTGGGATCAGCAGGCAAAGTTTTCCCCAAAAGTAATTCTTTTGAAACCAGTCAAAGGTCTTGGCAATACCTCCATGCCCAGTCTCTTTATGAGCTTGTGACACCACTGAGAGGCAAAGGCTGGGTCATACATAAGGCAGATACTGATCTTGTACCTTCTTGAAACAGCTGATTGCCGCGTATGAGGGTATCTTTGGATAGCTTAGACAAGGCCAGTTGTACTTCTTCTGTCTCACTTTCCCACAAAGACAGATACCCAATTAGTTTGTATAACCAGTCAGCCTCTGCAGGATGCAAAGCAAGAATGGGTATTCTGATGAGCCCATCAGCGTTCTGGTGTTGAATCCCAGGGCAATGGAGCACAGTGAAGTTGTATCCTTGCAGACGTAGAGCCCATCTAGCTAGGCGCCCTTCAGGTTCTTTAAGCTGTTGTAACCACTTAAGTGAAGCGTGGTCAGTGACAACTGTGAAGTGGGTACCATATACATAGTGACAAAACTGCTTGAATGCATGCAGCACGGCAAGACACTCCTTCTCTGTGACACTATAGTTCTTCTCATGTTTGTTTAGCACGCAGGAAGTGTAAGCCACAGGATGGTCTACACCCTTGTCTTCTAGTTGGGCCAGAATAGCCCCAATAGCAAGATTGCTAGCATTGGTGTACAGGATGAACTCCTTATCATAGTCAGGATACACTAGGATTGGCGCCTCTTTGAGTTTTTGCTTAAGGGTATCAAAGGCTTGCTGCTGACTGGCGGTCCATTTAAAAAGAACATTATGTAGCAGCTGAACTAGAGGTTCACTATTATTGGCAAAGTCAGGGATAAATTGTCTATAGTAGCCCATAATCCCTAAAATGATTTTACCTCTTGTAGGTTGGTGGGCGGAAGCATTTTGTTGATGGCTTCAACCTTCTTAGTCATTGGGTGGATCCCGGTGTGGGTTACTTCATGGCCTAAGAATTCAAGATGCTCTTTGAAGAAGGCGCACTTAGAAGGTTTTAGTTTGAGGCCTGCTTCTTGAATCTTTATGAACACCTCTTTGAGATGAGCCAGGTGATTGGTGAAGGTAGCGCTGAAAACTATTATATCATCCAAGTATACTAGGACGCACAACAACTTCAAGTTGTGGAGGATGGAGTCCATGGCCCTTTGGAAGGTGGCTGGGGCATTGCAGAGTCCCTGCAGCATGCGAGTAGGCTCAAAAAGCCCTTCAGATGTAATAAGCACAGCTTTTTGGCAATCCTCAGGAGAAAGGTAAACTTGCTAGTACCCAGATGCTAGATCCATTGTGGAGAAGAACTTAGAGCCTCCAAGGCAGCAGAGAACATAATCAATACACGGCAGAGGATATGAATCCTTCTTAGTTAAGGAGTTCAATTGGCAATAGTCCATCACAATACAATGACCCCCATCTTTCTTCTTTAGGATGAGTAGCAGGGATGTCCAAGGACTTTGGGAAGGGGCCAGCAGCCCAGCGTCTAACAGTTGCTTGAGCGCTTTAGATACCTGGGCGTCCTCCACATAACTGCGGCACTATGGTTTAGCACAGAAGGGAGGAGCGTTGGCAGTGTCAATCTGATGGATAACGCCTTTGGATAACCCATAGTTGGTATTGCCATTAACAAAAGATGCCAAAAAATTGGTCTAGTAAATCTAGTACCTCTTTCTGTTGAACCAGGGACAACTGTTGGAAGTCTTGCCCAGTGAACAAGAATAAGACTTGAGGTTCATCTTCAGGTAGGTTAGAATCCTGGAACGTGCCAAAGAGATGAAGAGACAGGACATCAGGAGCGCTCAATAACTTGCCATATCCAACAACCTGCCCCCTAGACACGATCATGGGGACTGCAATCAGGTTGGTTACCAACAATTGAACAGGGTCCTTATGAGAGACATCTAGGATTCCAGGACAGAGATAAGGTTTGTTGCACCTTAATGAGGGGGGGAGAGTACACCTCCAAGGAGGTTCATTCAGGTAGTTCATATGATATATGGGAGTCCAAGATGGCCTGGGAGCCAGGTGGGATGGTGACAGCAGACGTGGCTAGGAGAGGGATCCCCTCAGACGCAGGACAAGCCAGGGGAGGGATTTCATGTTGGAAGAGTGAGTGCAATATTTGAGGTTGAAACCCCCAGTGGGATACTCCAAGGCACAAGTCTTGAGCCGTTTTCCAGGAACTTTAACCGGCTCTTCAAAGATCAGAGGGACTTTGTATCCCAGAATAGAGAGGTAACCATCCTTTAAGTTGATTATCTCATTATATTCCCTAAGGAACTGGGTGCCAACTAAGAGATCATAACTCTCATTTTCCAAGACAACTGCTGGCGCAGCTAGGAGAAGTTTTCCAAACTGCATGGATAAAGCAGAGTATGTCCCTATGGTGCGGGTCATAGACAGTCCAGCTGTGCCATACAACTGGTGATAATTAAGGTCAGGGGCAAGTTTGAGTTTCTTCACAAGCTTGGAGGAGACAGCATTGACTGGCAAGCTGGTGTCTAAAACGGCCTTGATCTTTACTTTTTGAATGGATATCTCTACTCAAGTGGTAGTGCAACCAAAGGGGGAAAGATAGCCAAGATATCTTGGGACTCTGCTATTTCCTTATCCCACTTCTCAATCATGCATATTAATCCTGGGAACTCCTTATAAACAGTCTGGAGGGGGAGCAAAACAGACACATTCTTGAAGACAGCATCAGCAACCTTGGCAGCTTCTTCTGATGACTCCACTAGCACAGGGGACCTCTTAGCCTGAGTGAGGTAAGGGCAAGAGACAATTTCTTTGGCTTCAGGAAAAGACTTAGCAGTAGTTATAGTCTTTCCTGAGTGTAGTTTATAGGGGACTGTAATGATTTCAGGAACAGTCAGAACAGAGTACCCATATGCATTGGCGTTGTCAGTATCAGAGTCCTCCAGGTCAGAGTCATCAGAGATATCATGAAACAAGAGGAGGATAGAAGGAGCCTCATTGTCAGCAGGCTTGGAGTCAGCTATAGAGGGAGGGATTGAAAGAGACTGGGAAGAATTGTCAACCGAGTGCGTCTCTGCCTCTAGGTTGACTGCTCTTTTCCTGCCTGCTCTTTTGGATCAGCTCCTTCAACCCGCGGGTTGGTGCAGACTCAGGAATGATGACCTATATGACCACAGTTGTGGCAACCTTGGCGTCAAGGAGGATTTTGCGAGCTCATGGTAAGAATGCAAGGACCACAGGAAGATGAACCAGAGTTAGAAGTAGCTCAACCTTCTCTAACAGCTGCTCTAGAGTGGGTAAGGTGCATATCCTGCAACAATGTCTTTATGCTCTTCATGGAGGAAAGCATAGCCTTGTGAGCTTTACAGTGAAGGCATAGAAGCTGATTAACCTTGAGGGCTTGGGCGCAAGCCATGTAGGCTTCATGGGCTGTCAACTGTCTGCTTGTAATCAGTTGCTGTCCTTCCATGTAGAATCAGTCTGCAAACTCAGCTAGTGTCTCTTTAGGCTTGAAAGCAATATGCATAAGGGCGTCCTTCTTTACTTCCAGGCTAAGGTTATCACCAAACTCATCAATCAGAAGCTGCTTCATATCTTCCCACGTCTCAATGGAGGGCAACTCAGGCACCACCACCTCCTGGCAAGTTGGGTGTAGACAGGTCAGAATATGTTCTTTCTTAACCTTGTCTGAATCCTGTCTCATGGCAGTTTTATAGATAGTTAGGAAAGCTGCAATGGTTGAGATTTTAGGATCAAAGACTTGCTTAAAGGTAGGCTTGAAGTGTGCTTTGGGGGTTGGGCCACCATTGTTGCTATTAAGTACGTTTATGCGTGGAGAAAACTCTGCTTTGGACTAAGAGGGGGGCTGTCTAGTTCATAGCTGACAAACACTTTCTTCAAGGGTATTAAGGGTCTCAACAGCGCAGGCACCTGTATTGACAGCTTGAGTGGTTTGTTGTGTGGTATTATCTAAGCGTTGACCTTGGTTGGTCACTATTGTGGAGAGTTCAGCCAGTTGCAAAGTAAGGGATGACCCCACTGAGAGGCAAGGGGCAAACCTATCATTCACAGAGTCAATCACATCATTCATCTCTTGTATGTCTCTATCCAGTTCAGTATGGTCCCGCTTCAATTGATCCACTTTGTTAGCTAGAGCAATTAGTTCCCTAGCGCATTGGATTTGAGGAGCTCTTAATAAGCCAGGGCAGCAACCATCTTCATCAACAACTCCAACTGGACTAGCAGCAGTTGCCATCATTTCACGTAGGGCGGCAAGTTCTTGCTGTAGCTCTGCAACTTGAGCAGTCAACTCAAGTACCTGGGGATCAGGTTGAGGGGCTTCAGCAGGAGGTCCCTGACTGTAGGTAGTTGTATGTAGCTCTTAAATAGTGTCCCATATTCTTTTCTCTCAATCTTCCAAATCATCAGAAGGGGGAGAAGGCGGAACATCTGGCTTGGGCATAGATAGCTCATTCACTTGACTCTGGAGTTTAGCTATAGTAGCAGCGGTGGCAGCTCCCTCTTGTTCAAATACTGTACTGAGTTCATTAAGGCCGCTAGCAGCAAATTCTGCTACCTGCTGGAGTTGCTCAAAGGAATACATGCTGAATTCATTGAGTTGTTGCACAAGTTGTTTGAAGTCAGTGAGATAAGCATTTAAGGTAGAATCTACTTGAGTTTTCCAGGGTTGTTCTAGCTGGTGAAACTCATGTAGGCGTTTTCTCACTCATTTGGTGATGGACTGACACATTTTTTTGATAGAATTAACCAAACGGGTCTTGGAAGTGACAGAGCTGTGTTGATTGTCAGATACCAAGGAAAACAGGGAATGAATCCACTATTGGTAGGCAGCAAACTTGTCCCAGTGATGAGTAACTGCTGATTGCAGAGACAAGATTTCCTGGACATGGAGTCCCAACACCATTTGATGGTGGGCTAAAGCAGGCTACACAAAGGATGATAGTAAGTGCTCAGTGTAGCCAGCCGCTGAGAGGAGATGTTATGGAAATTGAGGAGCCACAATTAATTTGTAGTATTCAGCCCAAAAAACTGCAGCTGAAGGCGAGGGATGGCTCTTTCACAGGCTATCTCAAGGGCTACCAAAGTGACTTACTCCAAGTCAGGGGTACCCATGGGGTAAGCAACTAGGCAGGGACCATTCCTGAGGTTCAGTACAGTAGGGACAATAGGCGGGCTGGCAATATCTTCCTCAATAGGAGGACTGGTTATTTCAGGTGAAGTCAAGTCTTGTATAGGCGGAGGCAAAGGACCTGAAAACGTGGATGCAAAAGGAATAACTGAGGGGCTTACAGCCCCTGTAGTAAGCACTATTTTTGTTGTGTTCTGAGGCACAACACAGACACACAAAAGGAAATCCTAACCTTAGGATTGAATTTGTACTAAGTCTTGGTTAGATGACAGGGAAGGTAAATGTGTTTACCTTGCGGCCCTGGAAGAATAATCTCTACTAGTTGTGGCTAGAGAGAGGCGCAGAAGTACAGAAGACACAAAGACAAAAATGTGAATAGAACTTAGATTTTATTGGTGAATAGGGAATGGAATATATAGTGGTTAGGAATACCACAAAACACTACCAGGATGGTAGGATCACTTGCCACCAGCATTAGTGGGGAAAGTGAGTGGCGCAGGATCAGGAAACCAAACAATTGAACTTCCTGATTCAGTCATTAACTCATTTTGAGAGGCAAAAGCAAAAGCAAGAGATTTGTCCTCAAAATGGCCCAACAAAGGCAAAATCAATACATGGTGAATAGCGGTATTCACAACATTATGCTCTCCCTGGGCTTTTCCCCTGCCGTAATTGTCTTGTGGCAGTGATATAAAAATGGGTAAAATTTGACTGTATATTATTCCTGTTTCTGTGCCCATTAGAACCTGTGGGTTTGTGGTTCAAGTTGTTGTTATTTTTATTCCCAGGAGGCATAGGGTTGGAGTGTCTAGTTGGGTGAGAATCTTTGGGTCACTCTCTTTTCCCGGTTTGCGCCTTGTGGAGAGCATTGGACATTTGTTCTGCTTTCTCTGCCTCACAATACAGGCTTTTTAAGTTGGTCACCTGGTCCAGTTTATGTGTCTCATTACGTGCAACTTGAGTGTGTTGTAGTACATGTGATGAGTAGCTGGGGTGTCAAAGGCCATATCTGAGGGGGGTGTAGTCAAAGCCCCTTGTATGATTGGGTAAGCTCTTTCATTATGCCTATCTGGGTGAAGTTTTTCATCTGGCGTATAATCATAAGTGTAGTGTCTTTTTAGCACAAATCTTGCCAGGAAGTCCTGCTTGAAGGTATCTCAGTCCTTCTTGATATGGTCTTCATGCCACTTGTTGCACCAGGTGCCAGCGTTGTGTGTTAGTCAAATGGAGATCTCTGCAATCCAGAACCATTGTGGGCATTTCATTTGCACCAACTTGCTCTGATCAGATTGAATCCATGCTGTGGCATTGTTGTTGGCTCTGGCAAAAGGTTCCAAGGCAGCGCTGCAAAGTCTCTGGGCTACATAGGTGGAATAATGTTTTTGTCAGTTGCTTGCAAAGTGGCAGCAGGCGCCTGGAAGAACCCTTGTGCCAAAAAGGTGTTGAAGGCAGGGAGCAGGATTACTGTGTCCTGGTAAAGGAAAAAACCATCAGGTATTTCAGTTCCAGGTGTGTATGGTGTCCAGTCTAGCAGAAGGCCAGACATGATTCTATCAAGGATTTGTTGACCGTGGCAAGTACAGGCAACAGGCAGAATCTTGCAAGATAAGGTAGGATGAAGAACCTACCTGTGCTAACAATGTTGTAACTGTGCTGTTTTAGCAGAGTTACAAGGGGGAAATATTTGGAAACTAGATAATGTTCTTTATTGAGAGATAAGTATTATATAGTCATTGTGAATTGTGAATAACAGGAACATGATAGTGTTGATCACACAGTGGGATGATGAAGGATGTTGCCTAATCCTGATAATGAGTCAAGCAAGAAAACAAGGTATCCACTGTAAGGGATCAGCTTCTGTTCATGTTGTTGGATTTGGAAATTCAAGTCAACTTCCTAGTTTGGCTTCAAATGACTGGATAATCAGATTGCAGGTCACAAACCTACTTACTTGGAACCTTGCTGGCGGGTTGAGCCTGCTGTTTTGAAAATTCAAAATGCAACACACCAAAACACCAACCAAAACAATGGCAACTCCAATCAAAACAATGGCAATCACAGCCAGAGCGCAAATTGCTCCCGTCTCAAGAAGGAAGACACTGTCAAAGTAAACAATGCTGAAACACTTACCCACTATGAATCTGAACACACATTCTCTAAAATCAAAGGTCTTGAAACAGAGGAACAGGGAAAATAGAAGTGGAAACAGTATTAAGTTTATGTCTCCCCCCAAACTGACAAGAAATTGTACCTTGGCACAAACTTTGCTGCTTGCAATTCATGTGTCCCGCAATCTTCTATCTTTATGAACGTAAAAACTAAAGATAACTCACAACTTCCTGTCTATCCATACACTTATAAATCACACACAAACACAATTTTATTTGAATCTGGTGCTCAAAACACCATGGTAAGCAAACCATTTATAACCAAGTACAAAATACCAGTTGTCAAATCCAAAATCAAATACACCAGAATGGCAGACAAATCAAAAGTTCTACTTGAAGACAAAAAACTATCTTCAGAATTGATCTCCAAGGCATAAAAAAGCCATTAAAAGCCTTTTATGATCAACATAAACTATGGCATCATAGCAGGTATGGGCTGGTTTACCCATTGGCCCCAGCATATGTTGAAAAACAAAGATCATGACCATCAAACACAATGGAGTCAATTTCAACATCCTCAAAGAACCTAAAGATCTCATCCTGAGAGACACAGTATTTTTCTAAATAATAAATCAGGACAACTTGGAACATCTAACCAAAGATAGTACACTCCACATAATGAGGTACACCAAATTTAATAACATGCAAACAGCCAAAATTCAATCTCCAAAGCTTGAGCACTCCTAAATGAATACACTCATGTATTTAAGGAAGAGCTAACAGATCTACCCCCCAAACATGAGGTTAAACATGGCATTGACTCATGCAAAGCCATGCCCGAACCTGCACCCCTCTACAGACTCTCTCTCATGGAGACCCAAACCCTCAAAACACACATTGAGACAACTTAGTTAAAGGCTTCATTTGACCATCAGAATCCCCATGGGGACAGCAGTTTTCTTTGTAAAGAAAAAGGAAGGCTCACTATGTCTAGTAACAGAATAAAGAGCTCTCAATGCAAGCACAGTGAATAATAAATATCCCATTCCACCTATAGAAGATCTGTTTGCAAGACTCTCTGGAGCCAAATTCTTCTCCAAAATTGACCTCACCTCAGGCTACAATCAAGTAGAGGTATGTTGCAACCGAGTTTCCCTCATTGCCTGCTAATGTATCTTACAATACACAGGAGGTGCTCAATGAGTTGCCCCTTGATGCATCTAATGGCATGGACCAATCTGATGGCAATATTGAACTATGGACATTTTCTCCTAATTAGGAGCACTGCCAATTCTACTTGCTGATCCCCGCACAAGCTATTCCTTGATTTTGAACCTTACATGGAACCTGCCACTATGCCACCCCTGTGGCCTTGTGGCTTTCTCCATATAGTATATTAATCACAATATTCTACAATAAAAAATACCTTATTCTATTAATTCTTGTGCTTTCTATTGAACTGTTGTCTTCCCCAATTCAAATACTGAACTCTCATTGGTTCAGTTCCAACAGGTAAAAGAAAAGGACATACCAAAAACTGTGTTCTGTACACAACTTGGATCTTTCAAGTGTAGTGTAAACAACTTTGGGATGACCAACGCTCCTGCAACATTTGTCACCATGATGAACCAAGCACTAAACCGTCTTTCAAATGCATTAGGCTACCTTGACAATATCATCATATTCTCAAAAACTAAATAGGAACACCTCACACATGTCTGCAAGACACCCAAATAACTTTCAAAGCACAAACTCTACACAAAGCCTAGCAAGTGCCAATTTATGGAAAAGGAATTCTTGTTCTTGGGCCACATTGTCTCTGATGATGGCATCAAAGCAGATCCAGATAAAATCAAACCATAAACAACATGCAACACACCAACTCCATTAAAAAATTTAGATGCTTTCTCAGAATGGTAGCTTACCTAAGGAAATACATATAAGACTTTGGGAAACTAACCACACCAATCAATGACTTAACCAAGGATAATGCCAAAAAAAATTCATCTGGACACCAGAATGCAACAAGAATCTCCAGCTACTAAAGCAAGATCTTATTGAAGAGCCAATCTTGCAATAACCAAATAACAACGGGTGTTACAAGCTTGAGTTGGAAGCCAGCAACCCCGCCATTAGTGCAGTGCTACACATCCACCAGCCAGGGCAGCAAGATTTATTGCCAGTATGTTACAAAAGTAGAAAGCTATCTAGCACTGAGCAGAGGTACCCTATACATGATAAGGAATTGCTAGCAATATACCACACATTCAAGAAATGAAGATGTTATCTAGAAGGCCATTTAAACATCCAAGTACTAACTGACCATAAATCCTTAATATACTTTAAAACTCAGAACACACTTGCACAACAACAAGCCAAATGGATATCCCTGCTTGAACAGCTTAATCTTGACATCCAGTACAAAATGGGGGCAGAGCTGATAACAGCTGGTGCCCTCTCTAGGCTATGTCAGGCAAGAGAGGATCACCCTGACCACCTGGATCCATATTGTCCAAACCTATACAACACTGAGTACAAAACCAAAGGAAAAGATCCCTCAACCCAGCAGTTAAATAATGACACGCTAGTGAGAAATGAGAAACACTTCCATGTGTTCAATGGTACAGTATAATGTATTATCAAGGAAAAACACATCCCCTACATTCCCCTTGCACAAAGGGTTGATACCATACTCAGACATCACCACCTATTGGGGCACACAAAAGCTAATAACCTATACCTCCCTTAAAGGAAATAGTATGGTGACCTGATCTAAAACAAGACATCATTGACGTCCTAAAGAAGTGCACAGTATGCAAAAAATACTCAAGCATCAAAGCACCACAACCTACAGTCAACCCAGTGCCTGACTCATAATCATTTAAGGTTTGGGGCCTGGACGTAGTAGGACCCTTCCCAGAAGCCAAAGCAAAACAATGCTTCTTAATCATAGCCATTGACTTTGCAATATGCTGACCAATATGCTGGGCAAACAAAGACCATAAAGCAGAAAAAATCAACTGCTTTTTAAATAAGGTAATCATAGATGACTATGGAACTCTAGACTACATCATAACTGATGGAGCCAGGGAACTGTCAGGACATGCAGTGAATGATAATCTGAAAACAAAGAACATCAAACACTTCACAACATTGCCTTATAGGCCACAAGCTAATGGCAGAGTTGAACGCCTAAACAGCAGGCTCATCAGAACCCTTGAGAAAATAATGGATGGCAAAACCAGAAACACCTGGCCACTATATGTGAAACATGCATTATTAGTATCCCAGATACACACAAAACAAGGGACAGGCTACTCATCATTTGAATTAACACATGGATACAAGCCAGAGATAGCCACCCACAATAATCAACTCTATGTGAAGATTCCCTCAGGGAAACCCCCCACAGTATAACAAGTCCCAGCACTAAAACACAGAAATCTCAAATCCAAGATAGCAGAAAGCAAGAGAATCAAAGCACAAAAGATGACCTCTGCAGAGGAACCACTCCCAATTGACTCCCCCTTCTGGATTCTGGCTAGAAACAGGAAGAAGCTGGATTCAGTACACAGGGGACTGGGAAGAGTCATCATATACAGACCAGACAGAAACACCTACCTGGTCAAGTTCCAAGGCGCCAAAGACTCTATCATCAAAAAGCATCACAGATCCTGCCTTTGCCTCAGCAAAGGGGAACACTCAAATTGGCTATTACCTACTAGCAAAAAACTTCAGGAACATCAGGCGGCAGCCGTCAAGACAAAGCCCTCTCCTGATATACCAGAGTAATCCCTTAAGAGAGGGGTGTGTCAAGAAGCTGAATGTACTGGTATTCTGGCTGTTGCCAACATACATAACATCTAGTCATTTCCCGGTTTGGTGCTAATCTAATATTCAGTTCAGCATTCCAGAAATGGCAACAAACTAATATCACATGACTTGTCCAAGTACCCAGCAATCCAAATCCAACTCACACATGACCTCCCCTTTCTTTGATCTAACTTAAGTCTCCACCACAGCACAAGCTATAATAGTGATGAGGAGCGCCTTTCTGAGAAGCTTCAAATATGGAATTGAGAAGGAAGAGAAGTATATTTTATTGGATAATACTTTATACTTATATAGTTTTAGCTGTGGCAGAGATTTAGTTGGATCAAACCTAGGGGTTGATCATGTGCAAGATGGGTTTGAGTCACTGGATACTTGGACAGTCATGTGATATTGCTTGGTTGCCATTTCTTTTATATCAAACTGTATATTGGGAGGGCGCCAAATTGGGCAATGACTGGATTTTAAGTGAGTTGGCAATAGCCAGAATACTTGTACATTTGGATCTTAGATAATAGTTTAAAGTATTATCCAATAAAATATACTTCTTTCTTCTCTAAATCCATATTTGAAGCTTTCCCAAAAGTTGCTCCTCATCAACCCTGTCTTGTCTTCCTATTTGGGTATGCTACAAGCTTGATCTCCCCCTCTAACAGGTTACAGGCTTTTAGATGATCTCCTTCAAGGCCATGCTAAAGGCAGTTCCTAATTCTTTATAATAATTAAATCTCTAACTCATTTGTTTTATATGGTTTTATATAGAGCCTTGTCCTATTTCAGGCAAGACCTTACACCTAGGCACCTTCTTGGGATTCACAACATATCTTTTGCTGGTGCGTCACATAGCTCTGGATGCAGGGGCTTGTTGCTAGCGCTCTGGTTCTAACCAACTTCATGAGAGCAAGTTGGATGATGACAATGGTTTGCCCTGCAGTTTATGTATCAGTGCCCCAACCACTGGCTGCTTACCCAGTGTCTAGACTTTGGGATACTATCTAGGTAACCAATCCAACTGATAGCTGGTGAGCAGTAGGTATGGGGGCTGGGGATGAGCTGGGCAAAGAAAGGTGGGTGGTTGGGCCATAAGCTTGATGACTGGATCATATCCTTGCATTGACAAGATCCCTGCTCTTAATCAATGAATGGAGGGTGCATATATTGTGTGATTTATTGGTTCACTTCAACAGGCACCCAAATATGCTTCCCATATTAATTGCTGCTCTAAACTTTAATTATATTATAGGAAAGTATTGCAACATCTTTGATTAATCCCTCTAGGGGAAAGCAATTCCCTGAGTAACTCTCATAATGATTCCCTGACTAATCATTAAGTTGGTGGCACTCTTATCATCCGCTCATCTATTACAGAGAGCAAACAGTTCAAGTCCTAAGAAGAAACTAATTGTACAAGCCCCATGACTGCCATGAAAAACATGGACAAAATGTTGCTTTTCATGAAACTATATAATACTCTAAACTCATATCTAATAAAGTATCATTATCTCCTTAATTTTATCTTTATCTCGTTTATTATACTTCTATAAAGTATATACTCAACAGTGGTAGCAGAAGTAGGTTATCCACACCTACACAAATCAAAGGAAAATTACTCCAAAGAAAAGAACCCAGCAGATGGCACTCCCCACTGGATGGAGACGTTACAAAGAAGGACATGACATCCTCACAGGATTTCTGATGTTGTAACTGTGCTGTTTTAGCAAAGTTACAAGTGGAAAAATATTTAGAAACTAGATAATATTCTTTATTGAGAGATAGTAATTATATAGTTATTGTGAATCATGGATAACAGGAACATGATTGTGTTGATCATTCAGTTAGATATTGAAGGGGGTAACCTGATCCTGGTAATGAGTCAAGCGCCAAATTGAGGTATCCACCATAAGGGATCAGCTTTTGTTCATGTTGTTAGATTTGAAGATTCAAGTCAACTTCCTAGTCTGGCTTCAAGTCACTGGGCAGTTGGGTTGCAGGTTGCAAACATGTTTAATTGGAACCTTGCTGGCATCTTGAGCCTGCTGTTTTGACAACAGGTTCCATGTAAGGTTCAAAGCCAAGGAATAACTTGCACGGGGTCAACAAAGAAGAATTGGCAGCACTCTTAATTAGGAGATAGTGCCTGCAATTTGACCTTGCTTTCAGGCTGATTCATGCCTTTAGTTAAGTTATGGTGAAATTAATTGAGCATCCCTGTGTATTGTGAGATACATTGGAAGGAAAGAGGGGAATCTCAGTTGCAACAATCACTTGGTTAGATGGTTAGGGGGTGGCTTGATCCTGGTAATGAGTCAGGAGCTAAATTGAGGTACCCATTGTATGGGAATATCATTTGCTCATGTTTCTGTTTCTGGAAATTTGAGTTGACTTCTGCATTTGGCTACAGGTCACTGGGAAGTTAGATTGCAGGTCACAAACCTGCTTAGTTGGAACCTTTCCAGGGGGTTGAACCCGTTGTTCTGATATTGTGGTTTAGATCTCATGAGGAAATGATGTCTTATAAAATAGGTACTATTTGTGTAGTAAATTAGTTGGGCTCCTTTTTTAAGAAGCTATTACATGTGAGGTTTCAGTTGGAAGACTGGGCTTGGTATTCCTTGGATTTAGGTGTTTGGTGGTTCAATTCAAGTCAAGCTGTGGATTTCTTAGATAGGATCAGGCTTTTTTAACGCTTTAAAATTAGAATAAATGATATGCCTGTTGGTCTGTTGGCTCAAATAGATACTGTATTTAGGAAAATTTTACATAATCTACTGTGGCTCTGGTGAACTCTATATAGACTGGAGTGATATGTCAAGAAAATGATGAGTTGGTAGCTTCAGGGATAAGATTCAAGAAAAGGCTGATATCGCTAAATTGATTAACTAATGAAATATGGATAATCTGCTTTGTATAAACAGCTTCATCATAGCTCTTAAGGTCTATTAAGAGGAGCATGGTGGCTTTGAGCCAATTTTGAGTTTAAATTAGTATCATTATTTTTTTAATGAGGATCTTTTGAAAGATGGGAAACATAACAGAGGTTTAAAAGTAACTCGATGCTCAAAGTGAATTTTATTGGGATTAAGTGGATCAAAGTTAGGGTTGGAAGCTCTTCTGTAATTGGAGCATAATTTATAAGATTTGTGGTATTCTATCTATCAAAAGTTGGCAGGAAAATAGATAAAATAAAAATATTTTTTAATATGGCTATAACAATTCTTTCTCTTGTACTATCTAACATATTTAGATTAATGTTATAGAATGTATTGAATAAGTACATCTCTACTAAAAAGGGTGATGTAATAGCCAGGCTTGAAAGGCTCAGGGTGGGTGTTTGTTTTAAAATGGACTACTTGTTTGATTTTGAATGGTAAAAGTGATCGTTCAATCAAAGTTCTTATAATAACCCTTTACAGTGAATGTTCTATTTATGTAGCTGACTTGGGCATCAGAGAATATAAATTTTATTTTAATTACAATAGCTTGCATGTTTACCTCATATGTTACATATCTGATTGTTCTTTTAGTTTCCATAAAAAGCATA
Source organism: Entomophthora muscae (assembly GCA_014839935.2). Taxonomy (NCBI): domain Eukaryota; kingdom Fungi; phylum Entomophthoromycota; class Entomophthoromycetes; order Entomophthorales; family Entomophthoraceae; genus Entomophthora; species Entomophthora muscae. The sequence continues at coordinate 150,063 of QTSX02006483.1, forward strand.
ATAAATCAAAGAAGAAATCTAATAAATAATGGCATATGTAATTTTATATATTTGGCGTTCGTTTTGGGAGTAACCCCACTTCAGCGTGCCTCACGGCGACGAAAAACGATATCCATCACCTCCCTCCTTTTGGGCTTGGCTCAGATCGCTGTTGAGGAGTTGGCCTGGCACCACATTTAATAGCTCCATGGGCAGCATGATGGCTTTATTGATTTCCACGCTGGGCAGGTGAGGGAATTTCAGCGGGACCCCGAGCTTGGTTCTAAAGTACTCTGCACGCGTAATCGTTCGCGTGGTGGTAGCGTCGCCTATTTCCACGCGAATTGAATCAAAGGTGCTGTTTGTAATACCAGTCACTCTGCATACACGGCTGGCCCCTTCACATGCCCGAGTGACCTGCAGGTTGTAAAGAAAGGAATGTAGTGCTGTCAGGTGGTTGCGCATGTGCGGCAGCGAAAGCTGATCAGGCGTGTCCAATCCAAAGAAGGATACCACCACATCCAGCAGGTTCCGTGCTTGGTAGACGCACTTTATAAAGATCTTGCCGCTGGAAAGGGTCGGGATAAAGGCAGCACCGCCCGAGATATTGCGGCCATCCTCGCCAGGAAACTCTCGGATATATTGAAGGGCACCAGCAATATCCATAAGGCTATCTTCATACGCTCTAGTAGACATCTCTGAAGTTAGATTGATTTCTCCTTCAAATGCAATTTAATACTGAAGAGCAGCTTGTATCTTCACAATATATACCCAACCATTAAAAGAACTACAAACCCCTGGCTCATAAAGGATCAGTCGGGACATGGCTAATCAAAAGAGCCTATCGCCAACCAAACAAAGATGTGCTTTTGGCTCTTTGTTAGGTTACAACATCTTTGTAGATACCTCGTTGTTTCAACCCTTGGTTGCCTGCTTCTAAATGTTAAGTGGACGAATAGTAATCAAATTCGAGCCACTAGCAGATTCAAACAAGGCTTAAATAAACTTTACTCTAGGCATCGATAAAGAACTCGGTCATTTCCAAAGCCAAGCGAGTCAATTGGAACAATTGAAGGCTGCCAATCAGGTTGAGTCACAATTTAAATCCTTTCAGCCAATAAAAATCATCCATCATCACTAAACAGGCAGCGAGGATACTGATTGGATGCACTTACGTGAAAATTTAACCGAAATATATTTTTTGTTTAGAATCAAGTCAGCTAAGACCTCCACTGAGTGGTAATATCAAGTCAACTGCATAAAATTAAGCCTTCCAATAAAGAAACAATACCATTGCTTGGCAGTCTTTTAATTTGGGCTCGGTTATTTTACTCCCACTGTATTGGTTCTAGCTGGCTGACAATCCCATCTTTTTAAGTGTTACAACTCCAGGTCATCCTCATCCATTGTAGTTCCTTAAAATCCTGGCCACTATAAATTCTAAAACTTGCTCTTTTTAATCAGCAGAATATTTATTGGTGTACTTAGCATTTTAACTGACCAGAAAATTATGGCTGTATTGCACAACACTTTAAAGACATACTAATGACATATTGTCTTCAATTAATCTCCTCTGAGAAAAACTTTCTCCAAGTGTCGTGTTCTGAGGCGTGGCACAGACACACAACGGGAAATCCTAACCTTAGAATTGGATTTGTACTAAGTCTTGGTTAGATGACAGGGAAGGCAATGTGTTTACCTTGCAGCCCTGGAAGAATAATCTCTACTAGTTGTGGCTAGAGAGAGGCGCAGAAGTACAGAAGACACAAAGACAAAAATGTGAATAGAACTTAGATTTTATTGGTGAATACAAAATGTAATATATAGTGGTTAGGAATACCACAAAACACTACCAGGACGGTAGGATCACTCGCCACCAGCATGAGTGGGGCAAGTGAGTTGCGCAGGATCAAGAAACTGAACAATTCTACTTCCTAATTCAGTCATCAACTCATTTTGAGAGGCAAAAGCAAAAGCGAGAGATTTGTCTTTGAAATGGCCCACCAAAGGCAAAATCAATACATGGTGAATAGCGGTATTCACGACATTGCCCTCCCCTAGATTGGCCTTAGGGGGGTGGTATGTACAAAGGAACTTTGCGTGCACTTGAGCAAAAGGATGACCACTGGAGAGGAGCTTTACAGTGTATTTGGACCCTTGTTTAAAAGTCACTTCTAAAGGGCCAATCCACAGAGAGTCCAACTTATGTGTGCGACCACCTACTCTGTGTTGGTAGTAAAGTACATGGTCACCAACATCAAATTCAGGAAGGGGGGAGTGTCCAGCATTATTGGGAGAAAGCTCGAGCATCTTAGTCTTGTATGCAGAAGTGTAGGCAGTGGCCTGTATATCAATTATGCGGTTGACTAGATCCTTGATGTGGTTGTCAGGATTTATGGCCTTATCAGAGGTAAGCAGGGGGCCCCCAAGAGCAATGGGGTAGTAGCCTCTTGCCCATACAGCATAGCAAAAGGGGAGTATCCAGTGACACAATGTTTGCTAAGGCGGTACGCAAAGAGAGCGGCAGGTAAGTATAGGTCCCAGTTGGCAGCATCAGAGTAGGTGAGCTTCATCATGATAGAGACCAGTGTTGAATTTTCACGCTCAACTGCCCCATTGGTAGAAGGATTGTAGGGGGCAGAGAAGGACTGGCGTGATCCCAAAGCTTCGACAACAGAGGTTACCAGCTTGGCATAAAAGTCAGTCCCATTATCTGAGAGCAACACTTGAGGACAGCCATGGCGGTAGAAAACATCTTGTAACAGGAAGGCAGCAGTTGTCTTAGCCGTGATGTCCTTTATAGGAGAAACTCTACCCACTTGCTGAAGTGGTCAACAGCAATCATAATAAAGCGACACCCATAACGTGAGAGGGGGAGAGGACCTACTGCATCAATGCTGACAGTGTGAAAGGCATGTTGCGGGGGAACTAATTTGACCTTGTGGGCAGCAGCTCGAGGCCTCTGCAGCTGGCAGTTGTGGCAGCTAGCTATGACATCTGGGATCAGCAGGCAAAGTTTTTCCCAAAAGTAATTCTTTTGAAACCAGTCAAAGGTCTTGGCAATGCATCCATGCCCAGTCTCTTTATGAGCTTGCAACACCAACAAGAGGCAAAGACTGGGCCAGACATAAGGCAGATACTGGTCTCGTACTTTCTTGAAGAGCTGATTGTTGAGTATGAGGGTATCTTTGGATAGCTTGGACAAGGCCAGTCATACCTCTTCTGTCTCACTTTCCCAAGAAGAAGGGTACCCAATTAGTTTGTATAACCAATCAGCCTCTGCAGGATGCAAAGCAAGAATGGGCATTCTGGAGAGCCCATCAGCATTCTGGTGTTGAATCCCAGGGCAATGGAGCATAGTGAAGTTGTATCCTTGCAGACGTAGAGCCCATCTAGCTAGGCGCCCTTCAGGTTCTTTAAGCTGTTGTAACCACTTAAGTGAAGCGTGGTCAGTGACAACTGTGAAGTGGGTACCATATACGTAGTGACAAAACTGCTTGAATGCATGCAACACGGCAAGACACTCCTTCTCTGTGACACTATAGTTCTTCTCATGTTTGTTTAGCACGCAGGAAGTGTAAGCCACAGGATGGTCTACACCCTTGTCTTCTAGTTGGGCCAGAATAGCCCCAATAGCAAGATTGCTAGTGTTGGTGTACAGGATGAACTCCTTATCATAGTCAGGATACACTAGGATTGGCGCCTCTTTGAGTTTTTGCTTAAGGGTCTCAAAGGCTTGCTGCTGACTGGCGGTCCATTTAAAAGGGACATTACGTAACAGCTGGACTAGAGGTTCACTAGTATCAGTGAAGTCAGGGATAAATTGTCTATAGTAGCCCATCATCCCTAAAAAGACTTGTACCTCTTGCAAGTTGGTGGGCAGAAGCATTTTGTTGATGGCTTCAACCTTCTTAGTCATTGGGTGAATCCCGGTCTGGGTTACTTCATGGCCCAAGAATTCAAGACGTTCTTTGAAAAAGGTGCACTTGGAAGGTTTTAGCTTAAGGCCAGCTTCTCAAATCTTTATGAACACCTCTTTGAGATGAGCCAGGTGATTGGTGAAGGTACGCTGAAAACTGTTATATCATCCAAGTATACTAGGACGCATGACAACTTCAAGTCACAGAGGATGGAGTCCATGGTCCTTTGGAAGGTGGCCGGGGCATTGCAAAGTCTCTGCGGTATGCAAGTAGGCTCAAAAAGCCCTTCAGAGGTAATGAGTGCGGCTTTTTGGCAATCCTCAGGTGATAGGTCAACTTGCCAGTATCTGGCATGGCCTCAGTGACTCCCAGGGGAACCTTTGGTTGAGGGGAAGGGTTGAGCCTGGAAGGCCCAGTAGATGATGGGGGCCATCCACATCACATAATTGGCAGCAGTAGCCCAAGGACGCCACACTTTCATGTGGGGTATTACTTGCTCAGTGAGCCCCAGCATGGTCAAATAGGCAAATCCAAGCTTACTGTAGTCATATGATGAAGCAGAAGGAATGAGAGGAAGTTCTCCTGTGGCGGCGCTCATGGTCAGGCTTGGCTGGGCAAGTTGTTGGAGCAGAGGAACACCAGGAAAGGAGGGGCGTAGTGTGGAAGCAGGAATTATTTCTTGGTCCAGCACTCTAGGAGATGGGGTAAAGGCTGTTGGTGGTTGGTTGGAGGCAACTAGAAGTTGCTCCATTTCCCAGTGCTGGAGTTGGTACTGGAGGTACTCTCTGTTTGAAAGCACTAGCAGTATAAAATTTGTAATAATGTAATAAAACCCTGCAAAGTATAAATGCTCAGTGTGCATTAATCAACAAAGTTTATTAGATGAAGATGTCAACAAAGAAAGGGAATGCCAGTGTTCCCAGCTATATCCTGCTGGGAAACTGCAATTGGACTTACTGGCAACTTTTTATTGGCTTTCAATGGACTATTCTCAAGCTGGGACCCATTGGTGACTCCTGATTTGTCAGTTAGATGGATCCTTTCATTATTTTTGCTCTGGGGAAGCTGGTAGGGGAATTTTGGGGCCATTTGGCAACCCAAGTCCCCAATTCTGGGTTTCAGAGGGTGTGGGCCAATTAAAATCTTTTTTGCTTGGCTTTAGGACGGTTTCCAATTGCTCCCAGGCTTGTCCTTGACCAGGGTTCAATTCCCCACTTGGAATTAAAGTTTCCTTTGGGTAAATCTGCGTAATTGACGGCGCAATTGATTGGTCGCATGATTGCTCAATTGCAGGCATTGAACCTATGTAACATAGGGTTGTGTCTGGCCCATTCTGGGCCCTGACATCATCCCCCACCATATTTGAGCTCTTACAGCTTAACTCTGGATGCCTGGTCTTGTACGTAGTCAGGAGGACACTAGCATTGGCGAGGTTATCTTTAGGCTCCCAGGTATTCTCTTTGGGTAGGTAACCTTTCCATTTGATCAAGTAGTGTAGTCATCAATATCTCATCTTGTGGTCTATAATCTGTTCAACCTCATGCTCTAGAAAGCTTCCTACTTTGAGCGGGGGAGGGGCAGTGTGAACAACTTAATGAGGGTGTGAGGTATCTTTTTTCTTGGACAATAGTGATTGGTGAAAGACATCATGGATCTTCCAGTTAGACGGGAGCTCTAATCTGTAAGCTAATTCTCCTATATGTTGCAAAACTTTGTATGGTCCTGTTTTCCTAGGGCTGAGGCTTGCACATGGTGCTATAGTCTTGATATTCCTGGCGCTGAGGTAAACCATGTCCCCAACTTCTATCAATGGTCCAGGGCTTCTCCTCTTGTTGGCAAAGTCTTTGTAGGTCTGTATGGCTTGCTTCAGGTTTTGGGAACACTCTTCTTGGGTGGTATGGATAGTAGCCACCCAATCTTGTCCCTTGGGGTTGCTGGACTCTTCTGTGGGAAGGTGGTCCCAAGTAGGGTCAAATCCGTAGTTGGCCTTGAATAGAGACATTCCTGTAGAACTGTGTTCTTGATTATTGTATGAAAATTGCGCCATGGGTAAATGTTTTGTCCAGTTGTCTTGTTCTGCATTAAAGTAGCATCAGAGGTACTGTTCCAATACTTGATTAACTCTTTCAGTTTGTCCGTCACTTTGGGGGTGGTACACTGTGGATAGTGATCTCTTGATTCCCAGGTCTTGTAAGATTTGGGCCCAGAACTTGGATGTAAACTGGAGGCCACGGTCAGAGATAACTTCCTTAGGTAAGCCATGATTCATGAAAATGTGGTCCCTGAAGAGGGTGGCAGTCTCCTTGGCTGTCACATGAGTGGTGGTAGGAATAAATTAACCCATCTTTGTGAATCTTTCAACAATCAAATATGGCGTTGTAGCCTTTTGACTCTGGGAGCTCTACTTTATAGTCCATAGATACTGACTTCCAAGGACCTACTGCAATTTGGAGGGGTTAGAGCAAGCCTTCAGGTTTTCCTTGCTTGGGTTTAGATCAGCCACATGTTTCACAGCCATTAATGTATGTCTCTATCTCCAGCTTCATTCTTGGCCACATGTACGCTCTTTGGATACCCTTTAAGGTCTTGGTGCAGCCTGGGTGTCCAGCCATGGGGGAGTCGTGGTACTCCTTCAGAATCTCCAATCTCAGTGAACCTTCAGGTATGTAGGTTTGTCCATTTAGTTTTAGGAATCTTCCGTGTAGTGAATAACCTGCTCTGTAATATTTGCTATCAATGTTCTCAGCTAAGTCTTTCATGATGGTAATACAGTGCTTGTCCAGGGTCTGAGCATATTGGATCTCTTCTTTCCTACTAGCCAGGCCTAGGAATAAGATCATGGGTTCCAGCATGTGTGGAGATAATAGTGATTGGGTGTTGAACTCCTCTATCTCTTTGGAACTGGGGAAGAAATCAGCTCTTTGACTCAAGGTGTTGGGTACAATGTTTATCTTCCCAGGTTTGTAATTGATCTTCAGGTTGTAGTTGGCTAGGAATAGTGCCCATCTGGCCTGACGTTGTTTGAGTTGTTATGGTTTGAAGAAGTAAATCAGATTCTTGTGGTCTGTCATGATTTTCACTGGATGGGCAGCGTCACAAAGGTATCTTCTCCAATGTTTCAGGGATTAGATAATTGCCAGCATCTCTTTGTCATATATTGGGTAGTTCAGTTCTGGTGCAGTGAACTTCCTGGAGTATTAAGCTACAGGGTGAAGCTTAATATCATGCCCCTCCTGAAACAACACCCCCCAAGGCAAAGTCTGAGGCATCAGTTTCTACCACAAAGGGTTTAGCGTAGTTGGGCATAGCAAGGACTGGTGCAGAAACAAAGGCTTCCTTGAGTGTATTGAAGGCTGTGCGTGCTGTATTGTATCACACAAAGGCGTGCTTTTCAGAAGTCAGGTGGGTCAAAGGAAGGCAGATGGAAGAAAAATTTTGGACAAATTCTCTGCAAAAGTTTGCCAGACCCAAGAAGCTCTGTACTTCCTTACAGTTAGTGGGCTCTGGCCATGATGTGAGAGCCTCAATTTTGTCTGGTGACATGGCAAAAACCTCCTTTCAGGACATGGTAGCCAAGGAATTCTACTTTGTCTTGAAAGAATTCACACTTGGGTAGCTTTACAAATAATCCATGATCCTGGAGTCTCTGCATTACCATTTGTAGGTGTTTTGTGTATTCCTTGGGAGTTTGGCTATAGATGAGGATGTTGTCTAGGTAGGCTACACAGCACTGGTCCTTGAGGTCACCAAGCACTACGTCTACCATGGTTTGGAAGGTGCTGGGAGCATTGCAGAGGCCAAATGGCATAACCAAGTATTCAAATAGCCCTTGTCTTGTTTTGAAAGCCGTTTTCCATTTGTCTCCAGGCTTGATACGTATCTGATTGAAGGCGTCCCTTAAGTCAACTTTGGAAAAGATGTTTTCTCCAGAGAGCTGATCTGAAAGGTCTTCAGCGTTTGGAACAGGATATCTGTTCTTTGCAGTAATCTTGTTTATATTTTGGTAGTTTACACAAGGCCTCAATTCTCTGCCCTTTTTCTTGACAAACAGCAGGGGAGACAAACAAGGGGATTTGGATACGCGGATGTAGTCTTTCTTCAACGAGATGTCTAGGTATTTCCTGAGAGCCCCCTGCTCTTTCATGTTGCATCCATATACAGGGCTATGTTTGGTCTGGGTTCCAGAGATCAAGTCAATAGCGTGGTCAAACCTGGTGTGCTTGGGGAGAGCTGTGGCCATGGTCTCAGAGAACACTGATTTCCATCTCTCTAAGCAGGCAGGTATTTCTCCTTTGCAAGGCGCCACCACCATGCTGTTCAATAGGGGATATGTTTGGGTGGTCACATAGGGTAGCTTCCAGGTTGTACCTGCATATACAAATTGCACCTGTTGGCTGACATAGCCAATATTAAACTCATGCTCTACCCACCAATCAAACCCCAACACCACAGGTTGGGGCAACTGATTCATTACCAAGAATTTGACCTTGATTTGGGCAAGACCCAGCTTCATAATAACACTTCTTTTACTCTCAAAGGAGGTGTCAGTAGACTTATTTCTTAGGGTGACCAGGGTGGGTTTATCTTCCAATTCTAGTCCCAATTTTTCAGCTAAGCCTCGTTTGATAAAATTGTGGGTGGCTCCACTGTCCATGAGAGCTGGTATCTTCAACTCCTGATCTGAATACAACAATATGGCTTGAATAATAGGGTAAGACTGAGAAAAGCTGTTTATTGCAGAAATAGTGGGGTTCTGGGCAGTGGAGCTTCTTGTAGGGCAGTCTTTGGTCAGGTGGCCATTCTGATGGCAGTAGAAACATAAGCCTGCTTGTACATGGTGCTGGTATTTTTCTGGAGCCATGTTCAGGCAAGGGTGTGCAGCAGTTTGGTTTCCTTGTGGCTTGTAGTTTATAGGAGGGCCCCTATACTGTTGGGGATGGCTGAAATCCATCCTGCAAGCAATGGCTAGGAGTTTGTCCTTGGGGAGGTTGCAGCAGTGATGGCGCATCAGGTTGGCGTGGTGGTTATTCAGGCCATTTCTGAAGTGAAGGCCAGAGATGTCATCAGGTACTTCAGCAGCTTCAGCAAGTCTCAAGAATCTCTGGATGTAAGCTTCCAGGTCATCTCTGCCTTGGCTCAGGCAAAGAAGGCCCATATATGCTTGTACTTTTGCTCCTGCAGGGGTGTTGGCACTATTCATATGTTCCAGGAAGGCCTCATACAACAAGATCAAGTTGGGGTCCTCCTCCAGCAAGTTGAGGAAAACCTCTCTGGCGTCATCTTTCAACTGTGCTGCCACCATCATCACATTTTGAGCGTTGTCACAATAGTTCTCAGGGTGGGCCCTGAACAGGGCGTTAATCATGACCATGCCTTTCTTGAAGCTGGCTAGGTCTATCTTGGGTAGGTCAGGGAAACTGGTGGGTGCGTAGGCGTTCTGGTTTGAGGTAGATATGTCTATGTTCTGTACTTGTGCAGTACTTGGGTGGGATTCAGGTCTAGGTTTGTTGTGAGCAATTGTGCAGTGGGTGCAAAACTGGTAGGTGTAGTAAGCTGTGATCATAAAAACAAACATACAAAGTGCCCCTATTATCAATTGAATATAGGGGCTCAGGCTTACAAGTTTGGATAAGGTTGACATACTGTCATGGCCTGGGTGACTCCCAGGGGAACCTTCAGTTGAGGGAAAGGGTCAAGCCTGGAAGGCCCAGTAAATGATGGGGGCCATCCACATCACATAATTGGCAGCAGTAGCCAAAGGATGCCACACTCCCATGTGGGGTATCATTTTCTCAGTGAGCCCCAGCATGGTCAAATAGGCAAATCCTAGCTTACTATAGTCATATGATGAAGCAGAAGAAATGAGAGGAAGTCCTCCTGTGGCGGCGCTCATGGTCAGGCTTGGCTGTGAAAGTTATTGGAGCAGAGGAACACCAGGAAAGGAGGGGCGTGATGCAGAAGCAGGAATTATTTCTTGGTCCAGCACTCTAGAAGATGGGGTAAAGGCTGTTGGTGGTTGGTTGGAGGCAGCTAGAAGTTGCTCCATTTCCAAGTGCTGGCGTTGGTACTGGAGGTACTCTCTGTTTGAAAGCACTAGCAGTATAAAATTTGTAATAATGTAATAAAACCCTGCAAAGTATAAATGCTCAGTGTACATTAACCAAAAAAGTTTATTAGATGAAGATGTCAACAAAGAAAGGGAATGCCAGTGTTCCCAGCTATATCCTGCTGGGAAACTGCAATTGTACTTACTGGCAACTTTTTATTGGTTGTCAATGGACTATTCTCAAGCTGGGCCCCATTGGTGACTCCTGATTTGTCAGTTAGATAGATCCTTTCATTATTTTTGCCCTGGGGAAGCTGGTAGGGGAATTTTGGGCCATTTGGCAACCCAAGTCCCCAATTCTGGGTTTCAGAGGGTGTGGGCCAATTAAAATCTTTTTTTCTTGGCTTTAGGACAGTTTTCAATTGCCCCCAGGATTGGCCTTGACCAGGGTTCAATTCCCCACTTGGAATTAAAGTTTCCTTTGGGTAAATCTGTGTAATCAACAACGTGATTGATTGGTTGCGTGATTGCTCAATTGCAGGTGTTAAACCTATGTAACATAGGGTTCTGTCTGGCCCATTCTAGGCCCTGACAGTATCCAGACGCCAGATCCATTGCGGAGAAAAACTTAGAGCCTCCAAGACATCAGAGAGCATCATCAATACACAACAAGGGGTACAAGTCCATATTGGTCAAAGAGTTCAATTGGCGGTAGTCCATCACAATACAATGACCCCCATCTTTCTTCTTTAAGATAAGTAGCAGGGATGCCCAAGGACTTTAGGAAGGTGCCAGCATCCCAGCGTCCAACAGTTGTTTGAGCTCTTTAGATACCTGGGCGTCCTCTACACGGCTGCGGAAATATGGTTTAGCATAAAAGGAAGGAGCGTTGCCAGTGTCAATCTGATGGATAACCCCTTTGGCTAACCCATAGTTGATACTGTCCTTTGCAAAGATGTTGGAAAATTGGTCTAGAAAGTCTAGTACCTCTTTCTGTTGAACCAGGGACAGCTGTAGAAAGTCTTGCGCAGTGAACAAGGATAGTACTTGGGGTTCATCCTCAGGTAGGTTAAAATCTTGGAATGCCCCAAAGGAATGAAGAGACAGGACATCAGGAGCGCTCAACAGCTTGCCATATCCAACAACCTGCCCCCTAGATACGGTCATGGGAAGAGCAGTCAAGTTGGCTACCAACAATTGAACAGGGTCCTTATGGGAGACATCTAGGATCCCAGGACAGAGATAAGGTTTGTTGCGTCCTAACAAGGGGGAGAGTAAAACTCCAAGAAGGTTTGTTCAGGTAGTTCATATGATATCTGGGAGTCTAGAATGGCCTGGGAGTCAGGGGGGATAGTGACAGCAGACGTGACTAGAAGAGGGATCCCTTCAGATGCAGGACAAGCCATGGGTGGACATTTCATGTTTGAAGAGTGGGTGCAATATTTGAGGTTGAAAACCCCAGTGGGATATTCCAAGGCACATGTCTTGAGGCATTTCCCAGGAACTTTCACTGGCTCTTCAAATATCAGAGGGACTTTGTATCCCAGAATAGAGAGGTAACCATCTTTTAAGTTGATTATCCCATTATATTCCCTAAGGAACTGGGTGCCAACTAAGAGATTGTAACTCTTGTTTTCCAAGACAACTGCTGGCACAGTTAGAAGAAGCTTGCCAAACCGCATGGGTAGAGCGGAGTACGCCCCTATGGCGCAGGTCATAGACAGTCCAGCTGTGCCATACAACTGGTGATAGTTAAGGTCAGGGGCAAGTTTGAGTTTCTTCACAAGCTTGGAGGAGACAGCATTGACTGGCGAGCTGGTGTCTAAAATGGCCTTGATCTTTACTTTTTGAATGGATATCTCTACTCAAGTGGTAGTGCAACCAAAGGGTGGAAGGACAGCCAAGACATCCTGAGCCTTGGCTAATTCCTTATCCCACTGCTCAATCATGCATCTTAATCCTGGGAACTCCTTATAAACAGTCTGGAGAGGGAGAAAAACAGATACATTCTTGAAGACAGCGTCAGTGACCTTGGCAGCTTCTTCTGATGGCTCCACTAGCACGGGGGACCTCTTAGCCTGAGTGAGGTAAGGGCACAAGACAACTTCTTTGGCTTCAGGAAAAGGCTTGGTGGTAGTTGTAGACTTTCCTGAGCGCAATTTATAGGGGACTTTAATGGTCTCAGGAACAGCCAGGACAGAGTACCCATATGCATCAGTGTTGTTGATATCAGAGTCATCCAGGTCAGAGTTATCAGAGATATCATGGAACAAGAGGAGGATAGAAGGAGCCTCATTATCAGCAGGCTTGGCGTCAGATATAGAGGAAGGGATTGAAAGAGACTGGGAATAATTGTCAACCAAGAGTGTCTCTGTCTCTAGGTTGAATGATCTTTTCCTGCCTGCTCTTTTGGATCAGCCCCTTCAACCCGTGGGTTGGTGCAGACTTGAGAATGATGACCTATCTGACCACATTTGTGGCAACCTTAGCGTTGAGGAGGGTTTTTGTGAGTTCATGGTAAGAATGAAAGGACCACAGAAAGATGAACCAGAGTTAGAAGTAGCTCAACCTTCCCTAACAACTGCTCCAGAATGGGTAAGGTGCATATCCTGCAACAGCGTCTTTATGCTCTTCATGGAGGAAAGCATAGCCTTATATGCTTTGAAGTGAAGGCACAGAAGTTGGTTAACTTTGAGGGCTTGAGTGCAAGCCATGTAGGCTTCATGGGCTGTCAACTGTCTGTTTGTTATCATTTGCTGTCCTTCCATGTAGAATCTGTCTGCAAACTCAGCTAGTGTCTCTTTAGGCTTGAAAGCAATATGCATGAAGGTGTCCTTCTTTACTTCCAGGCTAAGGTCACCACTGAACTTGTCAATCAGAAGCTGCTTCATATCTTTCCACATCTCAATGGTGGGCAGCTCAGGTACCACCACCTCCTGGCAAGTTGGATGTAGACAGGTCAGAATATGTTCTTTCTTAACTTTGTCTGAAGCTTGTCTCATGGTAGTTTTGTAGATATTTAGGAAAGCTGCAATGTTTGAGGTTTTGAGATCAAAGACTTGCTTAAAGGTAGGCTTGAAGTGTGCTTTGGGAGTTGGGCCACCATTGTTGCTATTGAGTACGTTTATACGCAGGGAAAACTCTGCTTTGGATTTAGAGGGGGGCTGTCTAGCCCATAGCTTACAAACACTCTCTTTAAGGGTAGTTAGGGTCTCAACAGTGCGGGCACCCATATCAACAGCTTTAGTGGTCTGTTGTGCAGTAGCATCTAAGCGTTGACCTTGGGTGGTCACTATTGTGGAGAGCTCAGCCAGTCAAGAAGTAAGAGATGGCCCCACTAAGAGGCAAGGGGTGAACCTATCATTCACAGAGTCAGTCACATCATTCATCTCTTGTATGTCTCTATCCAGTTCAGTATGATATCACTTCAATTGATCCACCTCGTTAGCTAGGGCAATTAGTTCCCTAGGGCATTGGATTTGAGGAGCTCCTGGTAAGCCAGGGCAGCAACCATCTTCATTGACAACCCCAACTGGACTAGCAGCAGTTGCCACCATTTTGTGTAAGGCAGCAAGTTCCTGCTGTAGCTCTGAAACTTGAGCAGTCAATTCAAGCACCTGGGGGTCAGGTTGAGGAACCTCAGCAGGACGTCCTTGACTGCAAGTAGTTGTGCGTAGCTCTCAAATAGTGTCCCATATTCTTTGCTCTCAATCTGCCAAATCATCAGAAGGGGGAGAGGGCGGAACATCCGGCTTGGGCATAGCTAATTCATTCACTTGACTTTGGAGTTGGCTATAGCAGCAGCGTTGGCAGCTCTCTCTTGTTCAAACACTGCACTGAGATCATTAAGGCCGTTAACAGCAAAGTCTGCTACCTGCTGTAGTTGCTCAAAGGAATATGTTCTGAATGCATTGAGCTGTTGCACAAGTCATTCAAAGTTAGTGAGATAAGCGTTTAAGGTGGAATCTACTTGAGTTTTCCAGGGTTGTTCTAGCTGGTGAAACTTGTGTAGACGCTCTCTCACGTATTTGGGGATGGACTGGTGCATTTGTTTGATAGAATTAATCAAATGGGTCTGGGAGGTAACAGAGTTACGCTGATTGTCAGATACCAAGGAAAACAGGGAATGAATCCACTGCTGGTAGGCAGCAAACTGGTCTCAGTGATAAGTAACTGCTGCTTTTAGAGACAAGATTTCTTGGACGTGAAGCCCTAACACCATTTGATGGTGGGCCAAGGCAGGCTGCACAAAGGACAATAGTAAGTGCTCAGCGGAGCCAGCCGCTGAGAGGAGATGTTATGGAAATTGAGGAGCCACAATTAATTTGTAGTATTCATCCCAACTGAACTGCAGCTGAAGGCAAGGGATGGCTCCTTCACAGGCTATCCTAAGGGCTACCAACATGACTTGTTCTAGGTCAGAGGTACCTATGGGGTAAGCAACTAGGCAGGGACCATTCCCAAGGTTCAGTACAGTAGGGACAATAGGCAGGTTGGCAATATTTTCCTCAATAGGAGGGCTATAATTTCAGGTGAAGTTGGCTCTTGTATAGATGGAGTCAAAGGACCTGAAAACGTGGATGTGAAAGGGATAACTGAGGGGCTTACAGCCCCTGTAGTGAGCACCATTTTTGTTGTGTTCTGAGGTGCAGCACAGACACACAACAGGGAATCCTAACCTTAGGATTGGATTTGTACTAAGTCTTGGTTAGATGACAGGGAAGGCTATACAATTACCTTGCGGCCCTGGAAGAATAATCTCTACTAGTTGTGGCTAGAGAGAGGCGCGGAAGTACAGAAGACACAAAGACAAAAATGTTAATAGAACTTAATTTTTATTGGTAAAAGTGAAATGGAATATATAGTGGTTAGGAATACCACAAAACACTACCAGGACGGTAGGATCACTTGCCACCAGCATGAGTGGGGCAAGTGAGTTGCGCAGGATCAAAAAACCAAAAAATTGTACTTCCTGATTCAGTCATCAACTCATTTCAAGAGGCAAAAGCAAAAGCAAGAGATTTGTCTTTGAAATGGCCCACCAAAGGCAAAATCAATACTTGGTGAATAGCGGTATTCATGACACCAAGGATTGACTCAAAGCTTCTAAGAATGATTTTCTTTTTACAGCTGTTGAGATGGACATATCAAAGTCAGATTATAGCAAACTAAAGGTCACACAAAATGAACCATAAATGGCACAAGTTTTTTCTGATGACAACAGGGGATAAAAGATGTTAATAGTTTTAACGTGGCACACCAAAAATGGATAAAAACATAGACACACTCAAAGTCAGTATAACCTACCTGAACAAAAGAATAAATCAAACTTGTGCAAGGATATTCCAGATTCCAAACAACACCTGGATGTACATTATTTTTTCAGAAAAGTTATATTTATAAAACAGAATAATCAAATAGAGAGTGCACAAAAGTTGGGCACACAGCAAATTTTGTGTTCTGAGGTGCAGCACAGACACACAACAGGGAATCCTAACCTTATGATTGTATTTGTAATAAGTCTTGGTTATAATGGCAGGGAAGGCTATGCAATTACCTTGTGGCCCTGATTGGATAATATCTGCTAGACGTGGCTAGAGAGACGCCAAAGTATGTGAAGACACAAAGACAAAAATGTGAATAGAACTTAATTTTTATTGGTAAAAGTGAAATGGAATATATACTGTGTAGCTTTACCACAAAACAGTACATGGACGGTAGGATCACTCACCACAAGCATGAGTGGGACAAGTGAGTTGCGCAGGATCAGGAAACTGAACAATTGTATTTCCCAATTTGGAGCCAGTCTCATTTCAAAGGGAGAAAGCAAAAGAGAGATATTTGTCCTCAAAATAACCCAACAAAGGCAAAATTGAATATGGTGAATGGCGGCATTCATGTCAATGATCATCATGAGAGGGTGGGCTTTTTCACCTTCAGTTAACGTATAGGCACCAGTTATAGTCTTCTTGGGAGGGGCCACAGTTGGCATAAGATTGCAGGGTTACAGCCACAGTGGACTTTGCAAACACCATTGTGGTTGCTATTTCCCCAAGGGACATAATCATCTGTCTTTTTCAACCATTTTGAGAACAATTTCTGGGGTGATCAATTTTCTTCTGTGTCTTGCAGGATGATTGGTGAGAGGTGGGATTCTGGCTTTCCTGTGTGATCCCCTGGATAAATTGGCTGGTTCTGGATGCCATTGTTTATATGTGATTTGGGTTAGCAGCTGCTTGTGCGTGATAGGCAAACAGGGTCATGCTTGAGGACGCAGGAGAAAGAACACACTCTTGGGTAGTGCTTGGGGAGGGACCTGATGGTTGGGAGTGGCCATAGAACAAGGCTTCACTGTTAGAAGACCCAGTGTAGCCCTACATAATTTTTTCAAGGCCAGGGAACAGCTTGTTTACTTGGTTATTATTGAAAGAAGACATAATAAATTTTTATTAAAAAATTTAACTCAAAAAGAAGCATGTAAATTTTAGTCAACTTTATTGTTAAGTATGTTAAGTTGGTGAATAGTAGGATCTAAATTTTAGCCATCCTAAAATCAAATTGGATGATGTTTGAGAATGCCTATGATTCCTAACATAATTATCATAAATCCACTCTAGATCCTTTAGCATCCTTTTTGAGACACCCATAAATTATATTTATTTCAAATTTACCACATTTTTGATTTGAATTTTGGCTCTTGATTTGAAAATCCCCCAGTTTCTGATTCATTAATAATTTCATGTTGTCTACAATTTGTTATACATAAAGGAAATTTCAAAGTGTACATTAAAATCCTGCATTTCTGATTCATGTATCCCGCATTTGTTTGTAGTGTTTTATCTTTTGTTAGTTGAGTTATTGTAAGAGAGGGGGGCTAGACTAACAAAGTCTGGCTTCCATCCTGGTGGGACCAACCACCAGGATGCCATCCAGTGCAAGACTGGGTCAGTCACTTGAAGGGGCCTTCCAAAGGAGACCAGATGTGATAGGGGAGGGAAGTATGCATCCAGAGCCATGACCAAGGCTCCAGTAAGTAACCACAGAGAACAATCCCAAGTGGGAGGGGCCTCTGCATCCAACTCAGGGATTTAGTGCAAGGGGGAAGGATTGTCCAAGTCAGAAGAAGGAGTCTCAGTAGCGCCAGATCCTAAAGGGGGTGATAATTCTTCAAGATAAGAAGGCAACCAAGGGAACAAACCTTAGGATACTGAGTTGATGGGAACCTGGGTGAGATTTTCAATTACATTTACAAAAAAACCAGGAATAAACTCAGAGGGTCAAGAAATCAAAGGAAGTTTGCTCCAAAAGACAGGGTTGGAGGACCAGAACAATAGATAAACAGGCACCAGTATCCACATAGCCATCTTGTACCAAGGAGACAACATGATTTTGGTGGGGTGTCATTTTTTGCTAAAATTACTGGGCTTTCGGGCCAGGTGCACGGGTAAATGACAGGAAATGGTCTGATTTATATACTTGGAACCACTCCCAACAAAAAAAAACAGGTGGGTGGGCAGACAGACAGACGGGCAGGTGGGCCAGGGAAAGCGGGATGCAGGGACAACAGCAGGATTTGAAATAATACCTTTATTATTAAAAAAACTTCAAAATACAAAATATTTGCAAAGTCAGGAGTTTATTCAACAATTGGAATTGGTAAGCAAGGGACCTGACAGCCCATGCTTCCATTTTATGCAAAGGAGGGGGTGATAGGACAGGGGGGTAATGAAAGGGGCTATCAGAGTGCAATCTAAAGGGGAGCCTATTAAAGACCACTGGCCAATCTTATCCTGGTTTGAGACCAAGAAAAATTGGGGGTTTGGGCCTGGATGTAAACTCAGTCCCTCAATTGGCTAGGAGCCTTCTGAGGACTCAGGGTGCGCATTTCCCCTAATACCTTCCTCTGACGTCTCCACCGGAGAGCTCTGGAACCCAATTATTTTGGGCCAAGGGACTTCCGGGCCAGAGGAATTGGCAGCCTGGGACACCACTGATTGCGGGATTTGATATCTAATTTTCCTGGGCTGCAGGTTAGGCTTTGCAGGCTCCATGCGGCCTGCATTTTTCCGTTGGTCTGCTAGTTGTTTCAGGACCGGGCAACACCAGGACAACAAACAATCTAGCTGAATTAATGTCTCCTCCGCAGTTGGAGGGGACTCCAAAAGAGAAATGGGAACTTCAGCCAGTAAAGCCAACACAAAGCGTTCATCCACTGTGTGGGCCAAGTCCTCCAGGTTTTGGAGGGGTTTTGCCTG
Source organism: Entomophthora muscae (assembly GCA_014839935.2). NCBI lineage: Eukaryota > Fungi > Entomophthoromycota > Entomophthoromycetes > Entomophthorales > Entomophthoraceae > Entomophthora > Entomophthora muscae. The sequence goes on from QTSX02006483.1 coordinate 168,263, forward strand.
CACACAGGCCACTTTTTTTGATGGTCTGGGAAATACATCCCAATCCAGGGCCAAAGGTGGGCCACAGAACTTTAAAGTTATCTGCTCAAAGGATTTGAAATTTGCAAATTTAAATAAACCAGAATAAGTCAAATTAAATAGTTGATTTTATTAACTATTTTTAATTTTCACTTAGCAGATTTGCCCACAAATGTGGTTTGAAATTTGGACCAAGGATTTGACAACCCCAAATTTTCATCTTTGTGCTCTGAATTTACAGTAATTTCCCAAAGATTAGTGGAGAAGATTGTTTCTTGTGAGGGATGAAAGAGTTAGGTTAATCTAGGGATTTTTGAAAGCAATTACAAAGCTTTTTGAAGCCATATCTGCATTTGTGAGATAACTTTTCTCATGGCTAGTTCTATATCATGGTTGCAACAAAATAGACTAGCTTTGGGATTTTGGGATGAAACAGGTCATTTAGGAGTCAAAATATCAAAAGAATGGTTGTTAATAATATGCTCTTATCAAAATTATGAATCCAAGTCCCTGATATAACATTGGTTGGTTTAAAAACTCTCACGCCTATCTAAAACCCTCAAAATTTCAAAGCCAAGGTTCCTCAAGCCAGGCTCACCATTTGAGGTTATGTGGTAGTTGAGTTTCAAATACAGTGAGAACTTAATTAGCTTAAATAAATTTACCTCTATTTCAAGTACACTTTATCTCCTGCAATCACAGGGTACGTCAAATAATATTTTCATTCAAGAACCATTGCATAATCTTAATCTTTTCTCTTTTTATCAACTTACTAAAAATATCACAGTTATGACACTTGATTGATTTTAATATTATTATATTATATACCCATCTTATTTGTAATGTGTCATGACCTGGGTTGCTTTCATGGGAATCCTTTGGCTGAGGGGAAGGGTCTGGCTGGAAAGGCCCAGGAATGCCAAGCTCCAATGCTGTAAATAACTTGTTCAGTGAGCCCAATGATTATTACATAGGTAAACCCAAGCTTACTAGAGGTATAAGGCAGATTGGCAGCAATAAGGAGAAGCTCTCCAGCTGAGGAACTTGTTTGCTTGCTTGAAAGGTCAAGGTAGAAGATCCAGTTAAAGCTTCTGTATGAAAAGAGGTACCAAAGCAGGACCTATTTCTTGATCTCAGTGTCTGGCTGAGGGAACTTGTACAAATGTTGGTTGTACTGAAGAATCAATACTTTTCTTGGTTTCCCAGCGCTGGCGTTGGAGCTGCAAGTACTATATATCAGAAATCACTAACTTTATTGGGTTTTAGCAATGTAATAAAATCCTGCAAAGGTAGGATGCTCAATTTGTGTTAGCTAAAAGTCGTTTATTTAGAGTTTTTAACAGGGAAGGGATTACCAACTTCCCCTGCTACATTCTGCTGGGAAAAAGTCTCTGGCTTGGTGGTGGATATTGTTGGCCAGCTAGTTATCTGTTTCACTCTTTCTGGTACTGGCACAATCTTATTGGTTATTTAAGGGGACCCACTCATAAATTTCCAGCTCTGAAGGGTGGCTCAAGCTTCAGGGTTCATCTAGTGGCTTTTGGGCCCCAACCCCTTAACTTCTGGTAGTTTGATCAATTATTATCCTTTTTGATAGGCTTTTTCATGTTCTTTGCCATTCCCTGAGTCAGTTGTCCCTGGGGCATCAATTCTATTTTTGGGGAATATTGGTGTTAATCACTGAAACTGTAGTCAACAAATCAAGTGAGTGATTGCAAATTTGTAAGCGTTTAAACTGATACACAACAGCGCTTTATCAGGCTCATTTTTGGACCTGATATAATGGCTTTTTCAGGTATCTATTCTCAATACCATGGTATTTTAGGAGCTTTAAAATCCTTAAAATGATGCCATAGTATTGAAATAAGTTCATGGAAAAAAGATGTCAGAAAAGGGGGGCACCTTATTTTACAGGATATAGGCAATCTATTTCTTGAGTTTTTGTTGTTCCACCCACCAAAGGCAGACCCTCGGGTATCAGACTATTGATGGACAAGAACAATGGGAACCAAACCCACCTTACTGAGTTGTGGTGCCATATGAAAGGTCCTTCATGAGCAATTGTGTTGAGGTCTCAGTGCACTACCCTGAAAGTCTCTGCCACATGAGAAATGTGCCTGCCTCAAACATCTTCATTGTCTTTCAACCTTTTAATCAATGTAGTAAGACAAAAATAACACTTATCTAGCCCATAGGCAGAGGGAGGCTCAACGAGACCAACCCTCTGGAAAAATTAATTCATGTTTTACAGTGACATCCAACAGTTAATTTATGTGTCTTATTTCTAAGAAGTCTGACAGTACATCCCATCTTTTCAATGTGCTTTGTGCTAGTAAGGTAACACCCAAACGTTCATAGTAGAGGGCCCTGAGAAGATGACAGTTCATAATCACCTCCACCTATAGATAATCTATTTATTTACCAATAGTTTGGAGGTTGATATTGTTTAAAGATAGTTGATTGGCAATATGATATGTAAACATGGATAAATGAGATATTTGTTTTACCTTTAGATGCAAACCCTTGCGAGGCTGAAGTGTGGGATGGGGCTAAAATATACGGGAACCTGGATAGTAATTGACCCCTGGTACAAACCTAAGAGTGCCTGCGTATATTGTGAGATACAATGATATATGGAGGTCAAAACCGTGCAACATTGATATTTCCTGCTGCATGAGTGTCTAGAACAGTCTTGGTTTATCCATCCCTTTACGCTACATTCTCAACGGCTTGAACACTTGAGATTTATGTCGTTTTATTGAGCTAACAATACAAGGATCATTTGAGTTTGATCTTTGGACTGGCTGATTGTATATGTAGTTTTGGATTTTAGTAAGTGATGTAGCACTTGAGACTAGGGATGCTTCAGCTTTGGGCCGCTACAGCTGGAACAGGATGGCTATATAATTAAATATATTTAAATAAGTATTTGAATTGAGTGGTCCAGAGCCAGAAACTGGCTGTGGCTGCCCAACGCTTGGCCGAAGCAACCCTACTTGAGACTAGGGTTGGGCTGGTCAAAGTTTTTCAATTTAAACTTTCATTTGAAATGTTTTATTCCCATTTAAAAAATTGTGCCCTTCCCAACCTACTGGAGACCTATTATTTTTTCACTAGGTTTGACCCGAACTCCGACTTTGATTGGATCGTTGATAAACCCGAGCCGCTTCAAAAAAAATTTCGGGACTGTCGCAACCAGCTCCAAAATGTGTGGCTTTGGAGGGCAAGTTTGGATTCCAAATCGAATTTATGAGCGTCCATGCACAGATCCAATCACGAGTAGATTTAATATTTATTCATGCAGTTGATTGAAAGGTTACCTTGAATGGATTAAATGTAGGTAAAGTTTCCGTTTTGATTAATTCAGAATTAGCAGATAAGTAGTCTTGAATTCTACACCACATACATTAACTCCTCAGCTCTTGACTAAAAGTTCACGAATTCAAGGTAGGAGTTGACAAGTCAGATGGATGACAGCACTATAACTCATTATAAGTGGCTTGGCTATCCCTAAAATCTTTTGGCCTGATAACGCTTCGAAGCTTTTAGATTTCGATATATACCTCCTAGCTTTTCCGCTGGGTAGCGTGCTATAAGTACTCAATGTCTATTCACAATAGTTTTCTAATTCTATTTCAGGCTGTTATAGTAGCTCAACTATCGGAATAAATACCTAGTGTCTGAAGTTATACCTGACAACTTTATTTTCAGTGCTTTCCAGGCAATAAACCAAGTAAGCTATTAACTGCCCCTGGAAAGTTTCTTTAAGTTATACATACCTTTTGATTAAGAATTAATTATTAATCATTATTTATTTTGGATCCCTACTGTTTAAAAATGTTTCACATAAATCTTCCATTATTAATGTTCTTAAAGCTTTTGTTTAATCTTTATGAATCTTAGAATGCTAGCGAGTGCATCAGATTATCCCTGCAGACGTCCCATAAAGGGAGTAGCTGGTGTATCTAATAATGCCCTTGCTAATTACTTCCCAGTGGAGCTTCAGGGCTTGGAGAGCATTTATCACTTTGATGTTAGTATAACTCCAGAAGTTCCTAAGCAAATCAACATTGCTGTCTTTGACCAGTTTGAAGAGCAATTCTTCAATGACCGTTCAGTCTTTAACAATACATGTATGGTTTATGACGGAGTTAAGAGTAGCTTTTCGCCATCTCCCATGGGGTTTGGGAAAACGTTCTCTACCGAAATCGAGCTTCTTGATCACGCTCTTGGGAATAAAAAAGCTCAAAGCAGCAATAAGTTTTTACTCAAATTCCGAGAAGTTAAAAAAATAAGGGTCTCGATTGAAGATATGTACGCTGAGAACTCGGCTGGCTTGGCTTCAATAATGGCACTCAATGTCTTGTTCATATACAGTCTCAAATCCAAGTTTTTCAATTTTGATAATTCTTTCTACACGTTAAATGGGGCGAGACCCATGTCCGGCGGCCTAGAGGTTTGGCCTGGCTTTTCTCGCACACTTGCCGCAGTCCAAGATGGCTTGGTACTCAACGTGGATACTGCCTTTTGCGTCTTCTATCGCTCGGGAAGCCTACTAGATCTGCTTGTGTCATTCCTTGGGTTGCGCAAGTCTGATGAACTTCGTGATCCCCGGTTCTGGCAGCACATTAGACGTGTTCTGAGCTTTTTGAAAAACCTACGCATCGTTTTCAAATATCGCAACATTCCAAGCCGTGGTTTTAAGATCCGTGGATTGAGTGAGTCAGGAGCCAACTCCACACACTTTGTTCTCTCAGAAGAAGGGATCGAAGATCGCCAGGTCACTGTGCAGGAGTACTTCGCGCGCAAGTTCGGAATTCACCTGGAGTTTCCTTCTTTGCCCTGCATCGAAGTCAAGCGCGGGAACCTTATTCCTATGGAGCTTTGTCAAGTGGTGTCTGGACAACGTTACAGCAAGAAACTAAATGATGGCCAAACAGCCGAAATGATAAAGATCGCTTGCATGTCTCCCAACGTCCGCTCCGAGAAGATTTCTCAGAGCCTGCATCTTATGGACTTAAATGATAGCCTTTATCTTAAACAGTTTGGCGTGCACGTGGTGCCTAATCTAAAAAAAATTGACACGCGCATCCTTCCAGTGCCACGTGTCTTATACCATCCTTCCTCTCGTAACAATGCATTCCAGCCCATGGATGGTGCTTGGAACCTTCGTGACAAAAAGGTATTCGAAGGCCGCGAGCTGCACACATGGGCTGTCATTGCCTTTGTTTCTGAAAGCCGCATCCGCCGTGGCGCTATTGAAGCCTTTATGAATGAATTCGTCTCAACCTGTGTTGCCACTGGTGTGCATATTTCAAACCGCAAGCCCAAGATTTATTACGCGCTACCTCCTCAAATTGACAATGTTTCGCGGTTTTTGTTTGACATCTATGTTGCCACAGGCAACGATGCACAAATGAGACCTCAGCTGCTGTTATGTATTTTGCCTGATAAAGGTGCTGCTCTTTATGGTACCATTAAGACTGTATGTGAAGTGGAAATAGGCATTCCTACGCAGTGCATTCAAGCCGATAAAGTCATGCGACCCAATAAGCAATACTGTGCCAACGTGTGCCTCAAGATGAATGCTAAACTTGGTGGGGTTAATGTTTCCATGCAGGAATGCGACTTGGTAGAGCTCAAAGAACCTCCTACACTTCTCCTTGGTGCTCATCTTTCCAAGATGCCCACTGTCAATGGCAATAGCCACTCGATCTCTGCTGTTATTGGTTCACTTGATTTTGCTGCTTGCCGGTATTCCTCTGAGATAGGGTACCAAACGTTTGGTGATGAATTCATTAGCAACCTGCAGGAAATGGTGGTGAATCTATTGCGGCGCTACTACAAATCCAGCCAATCAAAGCCCCAGCAAATAATTTACTTTCGCGACGGTGTTTCTTCGGGCCAGTTTCGAAACATCTTAACCCACGAAATGAGGGCCATTAAACAGGCCTGCAGATCTCTCGAGGATGGCTACAACCCTCATGTAACATTTGTAGTTTTACAGAAACGGCACAACACACGTTTATTCCCTACAAACAAGGATGCCATGGACCGATCTGGCAATTGCAAAGCAGGGACTTTGGTCGAAACTAGCATCTGCCATCCTTACAACTTTGACTTTTTTCTCCAGTCGCATTCAGGCCTACAGGGCACTTCTCGCCCCATCCATTACTACGTCCTTGTGGATGAGATACGCTTTAGTTCCGATCGGCTTCAGAAGCTATGCTACAACCTTTGTTATCTGTTCAACCGTGCCACACGATCAGTTTCTTTAGTGCCACCTATTTATTATGCTCACTTGGCTTCTGCCCGCGCCTCCTGTCATTTAAAATCACAAGAGCTCTCGGGAAATAATGCAAATGCTACCCAAAGTGTAACCAGCAGGGTTGAGAATATCTCTCTTCCGCAGGAACTTTCTAATGTCATGTATTATATCTGAGAGCTCTATGCTCGATTCGCTTTGGCTAGCACATCTTACCACGAGCACTCTAAATTATTAAAAGCTTCAATTACCTGATCTATCCATCCCCTGAAACTTATGAGAGGCCTAATGTGATGTAACCTTGAATTGTTCCCTAACGAATTCATGTGATTTTTATGTTCCTTTCTTGTATAAATCCCATACCTATAAGATGTATTTTTGTTGCAACTGAACCAATAATAGTTCAGTATTTAGATTGGAAAAGTGAACAGTCTAGATGGAAAGGATAGGAACAAGGTATTGTTTATTGGAGAGTATTGTAATTGATATACTATATGGGGAAGGCCACAAGGGGGTGGCATGTTCCATGTAAGGTTCAGAGCCAAGGAATAAATTAAGCAAGGGATCAGCATGTCAAATTTGTAGCGCTCCTAATTAGGAGATAGTGCCCGCAATTTGACATCATCTGATTGATCCATACCGTTTGTCACATCATGGGGTGACTCATCAAGCGCTCCCTGTGTATCGTGAGATACGTTAGCAGGCAAGGATGAAATCTTGGTTGCAACACCCCCTTGCCCCCTGCTTGTTGTCAAGCACCAGGATTGGAACCTGTGGAAGGTCTAGGAAGGTACACATGAAGAGATTTTTTGAAGGGATGGCAAGACAGGGGTGTAAGCAATCATGGTGGAGTTTTTTTGGTATTCTCTTGGGTGTCTTCAAGCTGGTAGGTGTGGTTGTTGTAGACAGCAGCTATCTTGAAGGGCCCAAGGTGGTTGGGTTCAAGTTTGGCAGATTTAGGGTTGAGGGTGTTGATAAGATCACCTACGGCATTTCTTGCTTCAAGGTGTTTAGTTGCCCCCTTGATCCACTCTTGTTCTATACCACGGGCCTTAGCACGCCACTAGGTTAACAAGGGGGTAGTTGTAAGGGGGTTTCCCCAGGACGTAGGACCGTAACTTCCCCTCCTCTACTCCAGTTATATCATCAGGAGTCCCAAAGGCTAGGGCACTAGTACTAAAGACCGTATCACAGTTGATTCTAGCTTGCAAGATAAGAAGGTGATAGGAAGGTGCTCAGTTCAGGCCATGTTTGGGTGTTCCTGGAAGAGTTTGGCAATTAGTTGTATGAGAGAGCCATTTAAGCGCTTTACGCGCCTGTTGGCTTGAGGGTGGTATGGTATTGTGGCCACTCATTGAAGGGTGTTCTTGACACAGTATGCTTTTGTAACACTACCTACCAGTTCAGGCCCCCCGTTGGTGATGAGGCGCTTGGGGGGCCAAAGTGTGTCACAATTTTCTTGCCAATGAAGTGGGTAATGGTTGTGAAAGTGTGATTATTGGTTGCCCATGCCACTGGAAAGCAGGTAAAGTAGTCAATTGCTGTTATGATGTAACTCTAGCCCAGTCTATCTTCAGGCAAGGGCCTCACAGTGTTGAGAGCCCATTGTTTGAAGAGTTCCATGGCCTTAATTGGCAAGACTGACTTGGGTGGAACAGGGTTGGGTGTGTTTTTGTACATAAAACACATGTTTCAAGGCGGTCCAGCATGTCCTGGTGCATACAGGGCCACCAAACCTTACTGTCGTGATTTTTGGTATTAAGATATCCCACTATGATATGCTTAGTTTAATTTAATCCATATATACAATACTATAATGTTATCACTATAGGATTAACCATTATTCTAGCCTATCAGTATTATTTTATTATCACACTTTTCATGCAAAACTACCCTAGAAAGGCTTATTCCACTTTGATTCAATCTTCAGTACTTCCAGAGATACAGCAGTGTTTGTGATTCTATTACTAGACAATAATTCACTGTTCCTCTTATCAAGCTCCAAACCAGTGCCTGCCTTGTTGAGCTCAATCTCTGAAACTAGGAACTAAACCTTTATTCTGAGACTTGTCCGGTATCACCTGATCTCTGTAGATCTCTCACATGATATACTAGGATCAATAGAACCTTTCCTGAACGTTCACATGACTGTTCATGTTGCCCTCTGTGCATCCTATAGTTGAAATGAGTGACTATATAATCCCCTCATTTCCATTCTTAATAAATAAGCTTTATCTACATATCTATTTCAAGTCTTCAATTAATAGTCAGCCAGTCCCAGGACAACAGGGTTAGGCTCTATCCTTGCAGGGGTTCCTGTCCCATAGGCCTTGTTTAAGCCTGAAATTACGACACTTGTGCTTCATGATTTTGAAGAGGTTATGTCCTATTATATGGCCTAAGGTGTGTTAGTAGTGCAGTATTGTGTCTCCTTGTTAGGTGGTGGGAATATAGGACATCTTTCAACCAGTCTCTGCCTAACAGCAGACGTTGTCAGTATTGGTGGTGAACCAGCTCTTGTTGTCTTTCAACTTTAAAATGGTCACTGAATTGAGCCTATTGTAGCTGGTGGCATTGGGGTACAGGTAGAGCATGGGTCAATCTGGGTCCAGCCTGTTATCCCCCATGATGAACACTACATACAGTCTGGAGAGGGTGCCAGCTGTAACAAGCTCTTTTCCAGGTTTATATTTGATGCGCAACTGATACAGGGACAAGTGCTTGACCTATCCTGCCTGGACTTGGGTCAGGTGTAACTGGGTGATGAAATACTGAAAACACTTGTGATATGTCAAGACTCAGGGTGGAAACATGGCTCTTCCAGGTAACAACATCACTTATCAACACAGTGCACAATTGCCGCTAACTTCTTATCATGTATGGGGTAACATTGCTCTGAGTTAGTAAGCTTCCTGGATTCATAGGTCACAGAGAGGAAGACACCCTTGTCAGTTTCTACTTGTAGCACACCCCCTATGGCTCTGTCAGAGACGTCAGTCTCAAGTTCATACAGGCAATACTGATTGGAGAATTGTAGTACGAGTGCAGTTATAAGCCTCTTCTTCAACGTATCAAAGGCCTGGTCTCTGGAAGGTGTCCAGTGGAAGCCTTGTTTGGTATTTAGAAGCTCAATGAGAGATGTAATTAGTTCTCTGCAGTTGGGAATAAACTTCTGCACATACACAACCATGCCCAAGAACATGCACATCTGACTGACATTGATGGGAAGTGGTATGTTGGTGATGGCATTTATATTGGTGGGGTTAGGTTTTATTTCTTGAGCATAGATTGTGTGCCCAAGAAACAGTATCCCTGACCAGAGAAACTTGCACTTTAAAGTTTTTGCTTTCAACTGGTGCTTTGGATAGTGTCCAATATGATACAAAGATGCTGGAGGTGTATAGTTTGATGGTGGGATACACTATCTAGAAAGACACTATCTAGAAAACATCATCTATAAAGATACCATCTAGAAAATGTATCATAAAACGCCATCTAGAAAATCAACATCTAGAAATCCTGTAGGGTTCCTGTTCACCAGTCCCCAAGGTGTGTTCTGGGTCATAGCCAGGGACCAACTGGAAGTAGTTGTCATTTCCTAGTAGCAGTAGGTGGCTTGCTTGAAGTTTCTTAACTTGGATTTCATTACTGCAAACTCTTCTAATACTTTCCCTATCACTATACAGGCATCTCTACCATGTACTTGGACCTCAGCTTGGGCCAGAACCTCTGTGAGCTTTTACCAATCCTTTACAAGCCTTGTAAATTCATTCCCAATAAATTTCCTCTCCCTATCTGTCATTTCAAGGTGTCTAGTTAATCTCTCCTACTTCTCCTGAGAAGTCTTACTAGTGGCAAACCTTCAACAGCTTTGGAGGTAGATGTCCTCCTCCCCTTGGCTAGGGTAGAAGATATTGGGTAACTCACTAATAGGGTCTATCTTTACTACTGGGAAATTTGGGCAGGGGTTGAAATAGGCTTTTATTTGATTTCAGAAGGAAGACCCCCTTAGAAATCTTCTGGTATATGACCCAGGGGTCTGGGAAACAATTGATATGTACCAATACTTGGAGTCCTCCAACAATCTCTTGGACTCATTGTATTTGGTCTTAGACTTCTGCACCTTAGTTTTAGACTCCTGATTCTTGCTTGGCTTTAACTCCTTAAGCTCCAGCTCCTTAATCTTGGGCTCCTGAACCTTTATCTTGGTCTCCAGCTCTCTATATAGCTCTAGTGGCCTTGTTATTCCACTTGATCCAGTCCCTGAAAAGTCTCAGATTAAACTCCCTCTTATAGCTCCTTATTTTAGCCCTTATTCTCTCAGAAATTCTGGTTTTCCAGGCTTAAACTATCCAGTTTTTCCTGCTCTATAATAAATTAAATCTTTTAACTTACTTCAGCCAATTAAAACCCTTATTTTTCTGCCAATTCCCTCATTTTGTAGGCTTAAACCCTTCAGTTAAAGCCCTTAAAACAGTGATCAAATAGGCTTTGACCTGCACCCAATCATACACCCAGATTCACATGTTTTACCAAAATGTTTACCTAAATGACTTGCTCTTGACCCTGGTTCAAACCTGGTGCTGTCTTACTCCAGATAAACAACTGCTCCATGTTTCAAACAATTTTGCTGTGATTCCTGTTGCGTTTCTCCAGGCAAACTCAAGCGCTTCCACATATGTTTTACTTAGGGGATTTTTGAACCCTAATTTCTTCAATGTTTCTCTGAGTTTCTCTGTGTTTTCTCAGCATTTTAGCACTTTGAACTCGCCCTCGGCTTGCCTCTCTCAATCATTTTAGCAAAACTCCAGCCTTTGTTTTCACAGTTTCTCTGTCCTGTTTCTGGTCTCTTTGACTCCTTTTTACTCAATCAATTATTTATAAATTTACAGTCAATTTTCTGTAATTTTTTATTTTTAATTTCTTATATGATATTTATCTAAATATTTTTATCATATCTTCTTGGCAGTTTAATTAATCCTTTTACTGCTTCTTTCTTATTATAAATCCTACTTCTAATAGTCCAAATCCAGATTTTTGCTTCCTTAACTACTCCTGCTGATTATGCTTAACCAACTTCTAGTTCTCCAGCTATTCCTGCTACATGATCTTCAAGATCTCTAGCTAGTCCTTCTCCATGAACCACCTAGGTTAAATTCTTCTTTTGCCTGAACCACCAAGGTTCCATCTTTACCAAGATCCTCCAGTCCTTCAACTAGTCTTCACTGTGATCATCCAGTCCTTCTTACTAGTTCTCACTGTGATCTTTTCCTCTGAACCACCTTGGTTCCACTTTCAGCCCCTGTTACTAATGCCTCAGACTCAGGCAATAATTCTACAAGTGAATTAGTGTTTGACTGGGCCCTCATAAGTGACACCACTATAGGCCATCAACCACAGACAATTCTTATGTCTGTGCAGTTGTTTTTACTCACTCAAGTGGTTAGTTTGAGCTTTCAGTTGCAAAGTAACCAACTTTACTTCCCAGAGACCAATTCATTACCAAGTTCTGCAGCTTCTTTCCCAAGCAGCTACCCTGATAACGTCCCTGGGCATATCCATGCCTCTCTGGTGGCTTTAAGACCTCCCCAAAGCCTCCAGGAGAACACTGCCAAGGAAACCTTACCCCTCTGTTAGGTAAAGTTCCCCACTTACAGACCTCCTGTAATTAGTCAAAGGTTATTGGAGCTACCTCAGCTCATCCCTTCCTAGTAGCCCTTTGTTACCCACTAAACTGTATCATCCTCCAGCTATAGTAGTCACCAGTTACCAACTAGCCTGGGCACTATCTTTCCCTGGTAGCCCCATGTTACCTACTGGGTTGGGATCTCCTCCTCTTCTAATAGCCTATGTTACCTACTAGGTTAGAACCTCTTACAGCCTTGGTAGCCATCAGTTCCCTACCAGGCTGCAACATCCTTCAATACTCTAGTAGTCACCAGTTACCTACTAGGTTGGCCTTACCTTCCTTAGTAGCCAATGTTATCTACTAGGCCTCTACCTGTCCCAAAACAACTAAATGTTGCCAACTTGTAGCATAGATTCTTTATTGTGTCCAAATCAGCCCTTGCCTGCACAACAGTTTCCATTTGAATCATCACACCAAGTCTGGCTTCAAACCTCAAATCTTTTGCAATAAAGGTTTCCTGCTGTGTCCTCTTGGATGTTGTCCCCAAGAGCCAACTACAACAAAATCCTAACCCAGTAGGTAACTGATAGCTACTGGGAAATGATGGCTCTTCAACCTAGTATATAATGTGTGGCTACTAGGAAAAAAGAGTGATGCAACCTAGTAGGTAACTATGGACTGCTAGGGAAGGAATGAGCTGAGTTAGCTCCAAGAACCTTTGACTAATTTCAGGAGGTCTGTAAGTGGGGAACTTTACCTAACAGAGGGGTAAGGTTTCCTTTTCAGTGTTCTCCTGGAGGCTTTGGGGAGGTCTTAAAGCCACCAGAGAGGCATGGATATGCCCAGAGACGTTATCAGGGTAGCTGCTTGGGAAAGAAGCTGCAGAACTTGGTAATGAATTGGTCTCTGGGAAGTAAAGTTGGTTACTTTGCAACTGAAAGCTCAAACTAACCACTTGAGTGAGTAAAAACAACTGCACAGACATAAGAATTGTCTGTGGTTGATGGCCTATAGTGGTGTCACTTATGAGGGCCCAGTCAAACACTAATTCACTTGTAGAATTATTGCCTGAGTCTGAGGCATTTGTAATAGGGGCTGAAAGTGGAACCAAGGTGGTTCAGAGGAAAAGATCACAGTGAGAACTAGTAATAAGGACTGGATAATCACAGTGAAGACTAGTTGAAGGACTGGAGGATCTTGGTAAAGATGGAACCTTGGTGGTTCAGGCAAAGGAATAATGTAACCTAGGTGGTTCATGGAGAAGGGCTAGCTGATGGACTAGAAAGGGCTGGATGAAGGACTAGTTGAAGAACTGGAGGATCATGGAACAGGACTAGCTAAAGGACTGGGTTAATAGAGCAGGACTAGCTGAAGGACAGGAAGATGACTGAGAAGGACTAGCAGAGGCATAAAAAGGAACAGAAGAAATGAACTTGGAAAGTTAAAGATAAGATTGAACGGAAAGAAATAATCAGAGAAAGAATTAAGGAAAAAAATGATGAAAAGAATTCAAAAAGAAATGATAAAAGATTAAGAAAAATATTAAAAAAGATAAGAAGAAAAAGAAACAGTTGGCAGAAAATTAACTGTGAATTTATAAGAAGTTGATTGAGTCAGGAGGAGCCAGAACAGACAGAAACAGAACAGAGAAACTCTGAGGGCAAAGGCTGGAGTTTTGCCAAAATCATTAAGAGAAGCAAGTAGCAGGCAGTTTTGAATTGTCAGAAAGGGGAAGAAAATGCAGGGAAATGCAGAGAAATGTTGAAGAAATTAAGGTTTGAAAGTACCTTAAGTAAAACATAGGTGGAAACACTCAAGTTTGCCAGGAGAAACATGGCAGGAATTATGGTAAACCTGTTTGAAACTCAGAGCAAGTGTTTATCCAGAGAAATATGACACTGGGTTTGAACCAGGTTCAAGAGTAAGTTGTTCAGGTAAGCCTTTTGGCAAAACCACTCAATACATATGTGTGATTGGCTGCAGGTCAAAGCCTATTTGATCAAGGTTTTTAGTGGTTAAACTGAAGGGTTTAAGCCTAAAAAACGAGGGAATAGACAGGAAAAATCTGGTTTTTAATTGGATTAAGTAAGTAACAGGGTTTAATATATTATAGAGCAGAAAAACCTGGATAGTTTAAGCCTTAATAGCCTAGAATTCTAAGGAGAAAGAACTGAAACAAGGAGCTATATAAAGGGAAGCAGTCTGAGGCATGTGAAGTATTAGAAGCAGTTGATCACAAAGGCCACAAAGACAGAACAGAGATCTAAGGACAAAGATAAAGAAGAAGGGGTCCAAGATAAGGAACAAGAGCTCAAAAAAAGAAGCAGGGGTCTAAGACTAAAGTGTAGGAGCCCAAGACTAAGCACAAGGAGTCCAGGGAATTAGTGAAGGACCCTAGGTGTTGACCAAACCCTATTGTTTCTAATACCCCTGGTCCATATACTAGAAGGTTTCTAAGAGGACCTTCATTCTGAAGCTAGTAAGCACCTATTTTAATTCCTACACATATTTATGAGTGGTACATTAGTACTTATGAGTGAATTGCCTAATATCTTCTACCCTAGCCAAGGGGAGGAAGATACCTACTGCCAAAGCTGTCAAAGGTTTGCTACTAGTAATAATTCTCAGGAGGAATGAGAAAGGTTGACTAGACACCTTGAGATGACAAATAGAGGGAGAGAATTCATTGGTAATGAATTCACAAGACTCTTAGAAGATTGTTATAGGCCTACAGAGGATCTAGCCACAGCTGAAGTACAATTACATAGAGGAGATACTAGCTTAGTAATAGGGAAAGTATTGGAAGAATTTTCTGTAATGCAAGAAAAGTATAAACTTCAAGCTAGCCACATGCATCTACTGGGGAATGACAACTCCTCTAAGCTGGTCCCTGGCTTTGATCCAGGACACATGATGGGGACTGGCAACCAGGAACCCCACAATTGGGTTAGTAACATCCACATGTACCAATAAAAATGCAACCAGAACCTGAGAAGAGCATTACAAGTATATAAGGACTTTTTAAACAAAAAATCCCTGGACCACCAATTTAAGTAGTAGACCTCGTGCACTCAGTACAAAAAACATCAGGACTACCGCCCTGTGGGCTAGCTTGAGCCCTCAACAAACAGGACCCTACAAGGTCCTACAATGCATTAGCACTGTAGAATACTAACTAGAGAAACTCACCTAATAAAATATACATGATGTATTTCATTGCTCCCTGATGTCAAAAAATTAAGGATTGTCTCTCTTACACCAGTTAGTAAGAACAACTTACCCACTTATCAAATTAGGAAGCTTCACAAGACATAAAGTCAAAGCCATTCTGGGACATAAACTCTGATATAAAAAACCACATTTTATGAACAAATTAAAAGGGTACCCAAACAAAGAGAATGCCTGGGAACCAGGATTCAATCTGAAAAATGCAGTTACACTGATGGTGAATACAAGTCCCAGAATAAATTTCTGTGCTCTGCAAGCTCAACTATGATAGAAGATGATGTCAGGGCCCAGAATACCCAAGAAAAACAGCTAGCATGCCTGGCCACAATACAAAAAACATGTGGAAACAATTACCTATTGTCTTTTAAGAGGGAAACCCCCTTAATGACTGCAAATGACCAGGGGTTTACAAGGCCCACATGCCGCAAAACCCTGATATCAATGCCAAATACAAAATTGGGTCCCTATTATATCAGAAAATAGAAAATTTTACAAACAATTGCTTGACCAATTGATCAGGCAACCAACTTCTTGTGAGTTCTATCAATAGTTGTGGTACTTTGAAAGGCTGCAGCCAAACCCATCTCTATGAAGAAGCAACCAATGTGCACCCCTCCCTATTTAAACAC
This sequence comes from Entomophthora muscae, assembly GCA_014839935.2. Taxonomy (NCBI): domain Eukaryota; kingdom Fungi; phylum Entomophthoromycota; class Entomophthoromycetes; order Entomophthorales; family Entomophthoraceae; genus Entomophthora; species Entomophthora muscae. Next base: position 184,032 of record QTSX02006483.1, read on the forward strand.
ACAGGCTTTCAAAAAAATGCTAATGTTACTGAAGATGATGTCACAGCCCTCTTGTGGCACTAGAGACTAAGTTATTCCCAGTAAATATAATTAATGAGGAGGAATACCTTTTTTATTGCTGACATCATCTGAATAAACATTTTTTATGCCTAGGACTCATTGTTTGATTGCAGGAAATGTTTATTTAGCACCAATATAACTATTCTGATAGCATCTCTATGTGAATCAACACAAAAATATTCCCACACCTTTCCCTACCTGTCTGATTCTGATCATATTCCTTTGGTTACGCCTGCTTGCGCCCTTGACTTGAAGTTCTACCCTTCCCACCACTTGGATCTCCCTTCTGGCTGTTCTAGAGGCCAGATTTCATCAACTATGAAGGAGATACCAGCCACTCCCCCCTTCCAGATGACCTTCCTGCACATGACTTCAATAAACTGGGTTTTGTATTTATTACAGTGTTGGGGCTAGTCAATCAGATTGTGCCTCACACTGGAAGTTGGCAACCCTGAGCCACTGCAGTCAACTTTCTGGTCAGGATTGCACCAACTGTGTACATGGCCTTCCAGGCCCAGCCAGCTGCTCCTGTGGAAGTCCAGTTGGACCCCGGTATGGGCTGTGACAAATGGTGAGTGTCTAATGTTTGATATGCCATGGGCTGTCTCTGCAAGCGCTTTCTGTGTATTGTGAGATACGTTGGCAGGCAGAGAGTCATTTCTGGTTGAAACACTGACAAGGACCAGACCACACTAGATGCTGAAAAAGAGATAAGGCTAAGAGTGCTTGGCCCCCAGATATCATAATAGACTTTGAGAAGCTCTTTGATAGGGAAGTGTAAGTGTGCCCCTTTCATTTCTACCAGGAAGTTACTTGCAATGTGCAAGCCAATGCTGAGCTTAATAGGTTGAGCTGCAGGGATACCTCAGTTATCTGCAAGTTTATGTTGGAATAATTCAGTGCACTGGCTTTAAAAAAGCCAGAGTAAACTGCACAGGGATTCAAGGCTCTCAGAAGATCCTTATATAGGGAAGCACAAGGACTTTGAGCATTTTCCAGAGTGCTTTGAGCCATAGTGGATTCAAAAGTGGGTCACAAAACGTTGTGAAAAGGCCAGGGTCAAGGCCTCTTGAAATATACAGTGTGCCGCCATCAATGGTAAAATGAAGGTGATATTAGTTCTTGAGGTTTATCATAAGCACCTCAAGAGTAACTTTGGGATTAACCACAAGTTTAATAAGCTCTCTGTCCTTCTCCAGCATGAGCAGGAGAAATCATCTCCAAGTGGAGTGATCTTGCCAACCAGGTCCTTTCACCAAGCCTGCCACTAAGTCAGCATTTTTCACCAAGGCCATTTAGGATGCCACCAAGTGAATTACAAGGCATTGGAAATCAAACAGCAGCTTGAGCTTATTGCTATGATCCAATTAAAAGGGGCCAGGATGAACCAGCTCAAAATTCTGAACAGGAAACATTTTGATTTCATTTTATGTTTTTACTTTTAAGTTCTTACTACATTCTTTATTTTTGGCACTAATCTTTTTGGCTATAACTGGTAAGTCTCATAAGTATTTTATAGCTGGAATCCCATGAAATATCTTATATTTTATTGTTTTACTAGTAAGGCATAGGGTATTTCCAGTCATGATTCCATGCTGTATAATGAATTGGTATCCATGTTTACAATTTTTTTGTATGATTATGTTTGGCTTTATTTTTATCTCATTGTAACTTAAATTTTATGGTAAATTAAAATAATTTTTGGTAAAGAGCATAGTTTATATAGTAAAATTAGAAATAATTGGTTACTTCTACTTATCCTTACAGTAGTTTTTGAAGCTGTGGCGACAAGAAAAATTGAGACATATGTAAGCCAGATGATATCAAATTTAAACAAAATCAACTTGTAAGAGAGGGGGGCTAACTGATTAAGTCTGGCTCCCATCCTGGAGGAAAGATCCACCTGGATACCATCCAGTGTAGAACTGGAATGGCTGCTTGTATGGGTGTCCAGAGGGAGGACACAGGGGACAACTGGGGGAGATAAGAATCCAAACCCATCAACATCAAACCACCGAGCAACCAAGGAGTACGCATGGGTGCAAGATTGGGAGGGGTCAGTTTGGGCTTGGGCGCGGAAGACTTGGGCTAAAAAGGGAGAGATACTAGAATAGCAAGTGTTTCTGGGAAGACCGTAAGATCAGAGCTAGAAGGCAAGAACACTGGATTGTTGCTGGTGAGGCTATAAAACAGCTTTCCTCCTTTGGCAACCAGGTCTTGGGCACAACCAGGAATATCCTCAAGCAAAACAAAAAGATGCAAGGAATTTCCCCTCACATAGGAAGCAGACAAAGATAAACAACTCCAGAGATCTGGAAAAGCCAACCAGATCATCAAGAGAACTGGAGCCAAGGTGAACACCACAAACTTGACTACAGGCACTAACATTTTTAAGTTGGCTCACAGGTTTTAGTGGGCTAGGTGGTTCAATAAACCTTGTCAAGGGAGTCAAGATCAAAAAAAGGTACATATCTTAAAATTTGGTCTGGGGCAGCAGGAGTCAACGAGAGGCTTGAACAGAGCATATATGGCTCTAGTACTTGATCAAAGCAAAGCAAAAGCAAAACAATTTTAAATTTAAAGTAAAGAAATGTACAAACTGCAATACTAGCTCTAAAGATCAAAGTCAAGTTTCAAAAGCAATTAAGGTAAGCTTTAAAACTAACACCAACACTGTCTTTAAGAGTTTTGGGTGAGACACTGTAAGGAGTAGGACAACATATAAGGTAAAGGAAGTATATGACTTTTAATAAAAACTTTAGAGAAGAATAGCACCAGCAAAGGGGATCCAAAAACTATAAAATTGAAAAAATTTAAAGCCAAGGACTTTATTTGTTTAAGAATGAGCAAGAAGGGGACCATAAGTCCTCTGTCTTTCTTTAAGGGACCAGATCTAAGTTTGAAAGGTCATCTGACCCAGGAAGTAAATCTGATTGGCCAGAGGAGAATTTTTTCAAGGGAATTTCAGAAGGGTTGAATGGTTCCTCATTAATTTATGAGCTAGCCCCTGATTGGCTGGTGCCTATGGAATGCTTCAGGATGCCATTAATTTCAATTTGAATGTAATTTGGTGAATTAGCAGAAGTGCACCCTGATTGTTTATTCTTCACTTGTTTTAAATGGGGAAAAACCAAGCCAACAAATAGTCCAAATTGATCAGAGATTCCTCCCAAGTAGGAACAAAACTTGGAGCGTCAGTATTTACAACCTGGGAAGGGTATGCCAACACACATCTTTCATCAAATGTGTGAGCTAACTCCTCAAGGGAATTAAGTGGTTTGACTGAATTTTGAGCTGTTTTCTTCATACATTGGGGGAAAATAGTCCTATCCAGGGCTAAAGGGGGAGTAACTTTACACAACTCAGCTCCAAACAAGATAAAAAATAATGAATTTATATTAAATTACAACAGATTTGGGTCCCTTTCTATTTTGATCTGAGATGAGTTGATTTTGTTTAAATTTGAGTTCATCTGGCTTACAGATGTCTCATTTTCTTTTTGCCACAGCTTCAAAAACTACTGTATTAGTTGGGATAGGGTTCTTATCAGTTATTTGAGGTTTTGGGGCCAACTTAGTTTAATATAGAAGTATAGGATATTTTTACATTGAAAGTTTTCAGTACATCAAGTACAGTTAGTAAAAAGTGGCAACTTCCAGAAGTCAACTTCCAAAAAACCTGAATTCTCACCTTGTTTAATAGTTACTGCCAAAAGCTAACTTTAACACAGTTGCCCCTCAACACAGTGAGCTGGCAATGGCATGTCTGTGTAAATTCCACAGCATATATTTTCTGGGCCTTTGTTCTATACAAGGTGTGACTAGTCAATAGTAACTTTCCTGTCTGAGCCTCTTACATTCTGGAACAGTGCAATTTAATTTAGGATCATCTTAGTACTTTAAATCCATTATTAGGAAACAAAAAGATCTATTTTATTAGTGTTGATGGACAGGTAGTTGGTGCTGACCTGTTATCTGGATCAGGGTAAATGATGAGTGAGTCAGGCAACTAAATTTATTCAGAATTCCTGAAACCATCTAAAGAAGAGCAGTGGTTCTTATTGATAACAAATGAAAATAAGAAAAAAATTGATTGTCAATCTGTTTCAATCTGAATCAGAGCTCTCTGAACTTGTTTAAAAGGTAGCCTTTTATTTATAACTTGATATTGCATGTGTGTTTAAAAGGTTATATGCTTGGTATCAGCATGCTAAACTGCTGCAAGATACAAATATATGGATCACCTGGAGCCCTTGTTACTAAATAAGGCTATTGGATCTAGCCTGGTATTGAGTTTTGGCAGGTCTCTTCAGATGAAGATTTGACTGCAGATAGATATGGTTAGCAAGCAAAAACATATGACCTGTACTTAAGTAAGTGGAGCCAGACTCCAGGAGCATTGATCCATAAGCCTGAAAATGATTATAATACTGGGGGTTCCAGATAATTGTTTCCCACTTGTCTTCTGGCAAATTTTAGTAACTGCTATTTTCAGACAGAAGGGTGTGAGAAAATTGAGCAAAAAGTCAGAGAATCCCAATTTTTCCCAGTGTTGTTGCAAAATAGTTTAGGATTTACACTCTGTGGTGATATATTAACATGATTGCAGTGTGAGTAAATATCTGGTTGTATTGCTTTGGGCGCCCTGTGAGAAAATGTTGGAAGTCATATGGTGTTTGAGGTGGATTCAGGAAAAACGTGAATAGCTTTAATCGAAAACATGGCTGTTTAGTAGCAGAGTTAACTTTGCCTGGGCTATGGAAAAATAGGTTTGAGGTCCTAAATAAGTTGCGGCAAGTCAAAGACAAAATAAAGCTTACGCGAAAAATAAGAGAAATTCTCCGGGAGTTTTCTAACCTGCGTCCAGCAAAAGTCCTGAGATGGGGATCGTTTGGTATTGCATGAGTAAAGTTGTATCTGACCGAATTCCTGGAAATGTTAGCTGAACTAGCTATGCAAGCTACCTTTGAATGTACAGACAGTTTTTTGGGGCAAGGACTTCGAATTTAAGACCATCCTGTTCCTTTAAGGGTTGGAATTTGATCACTGAATCAGACACAAGGCATAGTCCAGCTATGACTGAGCCGGAAAGCTTTAAATGTCATTATAAGACAAATCATAACTCACCTCTAGATTGTCGACATGGGGTTTAATTATCCCGTCATCATTCAAGTCTAATATGATAAATCCACTATCAGAAAGTGATGTTGCAGTTTGCTATATTGTATCCATCATATAGTTCATAAATGAGGGAAGCAGCTTAAGTTTCGATGAAACAAGCTTAAAATAGTTTATAACAAGAGGTATATACTCGACATTAACTACTTTCTGGATATAGAAAGAATCCTTATTAACTAAGCTTGAAATTCAAACTATTGATAAGGAATAATATAATGGCTCTCGAGTATTCTTTGACAATATACTATAGTTGTGGTGTAGCTTGAGTTGACCTTTTGGGTACTTTCCTAATACCAACAAAGGACAGCTGTCAGCATAGACTAAGTTAAATAAACCGGACTAAAAATGGTAGTGGCTTCAGAAACGTAACAATAACTGCAATCTTTCGACTGAGTCTACTACCTTCAACATTACGAAATACACTTAAACCTAAAACAAAAAAAACCAAACATTTTATGGAACTAAGACTTTGTATTCTTTACAGCAGTTTTTGTAACACATGTGATCTAGTATACGGTATTTGGCAGATGCACTGAATATTACTTAAGAACACAAACCACTCTTAAAAGTTATAATGTAGCCAGTATAAAAAACAAGTAAACCCCCTACAAGCCCAATTATTACCTAAGACGTGGGTAGGGAGAAAAGTGATATCTCTCGAGAACAGGGCCTTGACCCGATCAATAATTGGGTTGACGGCGATTTCGTGTGGGAACCAATCTGAAACCTGGCACTCACGATAGTTATGGATGACGTTATCAATGTGGTCGCTATCGTAAGTCGCCAAACGCTTAAGCTTCTTCTCAGAAGCCTTGACTAAATCATCGTGCTCAAGCTCAGTGATGAAATCCGGGATCACTATGAAATCCTGGCCCAGCTCTGAACAATCGGCCCCCGAGACGGAGGTTACGGCAATATGGTCCGTTACCCTTTTATCCTTTAGTAAGCAGTCGCCAAGCGTCTCCAGCCGAGGGTATGTTTTTCTAAGGGCTGAAAGGGTATAAGGTCGGGTAGACCCTTGAATAGCTTTGAATAACTTTCTGGAAACCATTAAAAAAGCTGGGCTATTCCGTAAGAATTACCAACAGATGCTAAACCAGCCAACCTTCAAGGTATTTACGGACTTCAAGCTCCACTCACTGGATAAAGCTATGCTCCACCCTTAGCTCCAATGTGACTGGCCATGCTGCTATTATTGCTTAGCTTGGAACTGCCCATCTCACCTATCAGCTTTAAAGTATATCGTTGGCCAAATAAACGAGAACAAATTTAAAGCCTGACAAAACATTCAGCCTGGTCATAAATAGACCCCATAACAAAAATTGGCTGGGCATAGGGCTGCGGCGGCTCTTAAATGGTGGCTGCTTTATTAAAAAGCAGCTATCCGTTTAAGATCCGGAACGATTCCATAAAATGGTACTGGCTACAATTTTTCCAGAGTCGTTTCCATACACATCCACAGAAGGATGTGATTTTGCGGAATTCTTATTTAAAAAATTATATTTTATTTTTTTCAAATTTAAAAATAAACAATATATCATTTTGGTTTCAACTTTTGCTTTAAAAAATAAAAATAAAATTATTAAAAAAATCTTTAAATCACTGGCACATCCGGAAAACAGAAAGCCATAGATGACCAATTTTTTAAAAAATTTGGATTCCCCTAGGTAAGGGGAATCTGAAACAGTGGCAGCTTGGGGCATTTTTAATCTGCTGCAGCCCTAGTTGGACACCAAAATGGGTATATTGTATACACTGCTCAGCCTACACCTGTCAAATCCTGCACAGTGGTGTTTACAGCTGTGGAGATAAATGAAATCAACTCAACATGGAATGAAATCCAATGGTTGGTGTCAGGGATCCAGCCTGTGGGGGGTCTTGAGAACTTACGGGTGGACGGCCCGCGGGTCCTGCGGGAAGGGCCCACCACAAGATTGGAGCTAACTTTATAATATAAGATAACAATTTGCCCAGGAGAGCCCAAGGTCCTCTGGAAGGTACCATAGAATCTATCAAGCCGGTGAGGGTGATGTACATCACCCCAAAAATTTGTGTGGAGGTGGATTCATTGGTTGCAACAGATTCCTGTGGGTGGCCAGGCCGCGGGGTGAGAGGTGGTGTCATTGGAACTAGATAGGCGGGCAGGTAGTTGTACTTGTTGCGGAACAGCGGAGGAGGTATGGTGACCCAAGTTCCTTCTCTACCAATGGTTTTGGTTTCTCTAGTTCTGGCTTCTGGGTTGTAGATTAGGATTTCCTCTAGGGTGATGTAAGAATAAAGTGGCAAGATGCGCTATTTAAAGACAAATGATGAGGATAAATTAAATAAATTGTCAACTGCTTTAAAAGTACCAAGCCAAATTGGGAGGAGGGACTGATGAATTTTGCGCCAAAATCAGAATAGCGGAACACAGACATGAGCACAGAAACAAGGAGCAGCATTTTAAGAGGTAAATCAGAAAAATACGACAGCTGTAAAGCCAGGTACAGGGCAGGCCACTGCATGGCAAGAGACTCGGTAGCCAATGTCAGAAAGGAGGTTATTAGACTGTCAACAACTGGGACTAGAAGGCCCAAGTGGTCAAGCATAATGGGGCTTGAAGGAAATTTAATGATTTTATTTTCTCAGTGATAATAAGCTATCTAGAAACAAGTTTCTAGAGTGGGATAGGGGAAGTCTTAAGGTGCTTCAGGATGGGGGTGGTGGGGTTTGGCAACATCTGATTAGTTGGCAAGAATATTTTCAGCAGTGGGAGGGCCTGCATTAGAATTTGAGTTGATGATGTCATAATTCAAAAAAAGTTGGCAACCAGCAGGTCAAGCGCTGCCATCTCCAAATAGTGTATAATGCATAATTTTTTTGTCATAATTATTTGGATAAAAATATGGCAGGTCCAGATTTTCCAGGGCTATTTGAGCGACCCCAGCCTTGACCCATTTTTTTGTCAATAATGGCATTCAAGTTGTCTATTTTTCTCAAGGGTTTGGCGGCGGTTCTTTGCTGGTTTCTGGTTTTGCAAGGGCACACTATCCTTTTCACCTGATTTTCTATTGTAACAGGTGAATTCCAAATACATTGGGTCAGGAGGGTATTCTGTGAAATGTACCAGGCCAAAGGGAGCTCCTGGTGGATAATATAGTTTGGGCAGTTGGTCTGCAGTTTCTTGGGGTTGTTGGGTGTGAGGTACAGAACTACAGGAGGTAGACTGCAAATGAAATAGAACTAAAATAAAATATGGAATAACCTGGTTGAACCAAAGGTTCATATCACTTTATATCAAGAATGACAATGGGCAACTTCCTGGCGGCCCAGGGTATAAGTATACCCATCTGCCATGAAGAAACTTTTACAATTTCCTTCAGGCCTGGTGATACTGTCTACCAGGGTTTTGCAGCCCTCGGTGGCATTTATTGTGGGAGATATTTCATTGGCTGGCTCAAACTGAGAAGACTCAAATGTCTCTTTTGGGTAGCAGGGTTGGTCATCCTTGGGTGGCCTGCATCCCACGGGAAGTTTCTTTGCTTCCCCTTCCGTGGTGGCCCAAGTTATTTCAGGATCCTTGGCTTGGCCTGCTGTCAGGAAGCCAGGCATAGGTAGAGGCATTGGTTAACTCAGGACGGAGTACGGCTGGGCCAGTGGGTAATGCCCACCATAGGATGGGTGCTAACTTAATAATATAGGATATGGATTGCCCAAGCAAAGACCAGGGCCCTGATTTGGGCACCATAGTGTCTACCATTCCTGTCAAAGTAATGTAGAGTACTCCAAACAGTTGAGTGAACGTGGTCTCTGCAGCGGTGGGGGGGTTCCATTGGGCGATAAGGTTGCGGGGTAAGGGCAGAGTCATGGGGACAAAGTAGGCAGGCAGATAATTGTACTTGTCTTTGAACAATCTTGGCAGCCTCTTGTACCACTTTCCTTCACGTCCTATGTATTCAGTTTCTCTAGTCCTTGCCAAGGGATCAGCAATGAGAATGGTTTCCAAGTCATACTCCAAGTAGGCGGGGCTGGGCAGGTATTTGGTAAAGTGCACAGGTCTAAAGGGGGCTCTAGGGGGACGGTATAGTACCTGAGGAGGGTTGGCAGGTTGGTCTCTGGATGGGATGGTTGCCTGATGGTCTACTTGGCCGGAGTTAAGATGGAAGATCACTAAGACTAGATAAGGTAAGATTTGTTTGAACCAAAGGTTCATAAAATTTTATTATCAAAAATGACAATGGGGTCATCCCCATACTGCTGGGGTTCTTATACCAGGTGGTTTTGCTTCTTCACTTTCTGCAGACTTCAGGTCTGGGGACAGTTCACTGGCAGGGCTCAGTCCTTAGCTTCTGGTTTTGCGGGCGGCAGATCCTAGTTGTGTTTGTTCTGATGAACAGAAGTGGCAATGCTTCATTCCGCTGCTACTGTTCACCACATCACCTGAGCAGTCAAATTGTATTACCCATTCTGGACTAGAGGCTGGCATTGGCTGGTGATCATTGGTGGGACTGGTAGGAGGCCTTGTTGTAACCTCCTTTAGGCAAGCTACAACTTCAGCATAGGTCTGGATCTTTGGTGGCACGTGGTTAATAGCAATCTGATGTCCATTTGGGGAATTGTCTTTAAGAGTCTGGCGGGTCTCAGGGTAATTTGACAACTTGGGTCTGCAACTTAACAAGTTGGCAGGTTCCTGTCCATTTTGTGTGACTCAAGTAGCCTTTGGAGGATCAGGGTTTGATTCAAGGGTCTCCAATGTTGATTTCAAACCTCCAGTCTTGACACTTGGCAGGTTGGCAGGTTGGCAGGTTTCTGTTCCTCCTGGTTGGGGCAAGATATCTCTGGTGGTCCAGGGTTTGGCCCAACTGGCAGTCTGGCTGGCTCCTGTCTATCCTAGTCATAACATGGCTTTTTCTGAGACCCAGTGTTTGATTCCCAGGTTTTCAATACAAGTATTGAAACGTCATTCATAACAGAGGCCCCCATCTTGGTGTATCCTGGCTATGATAAGGAGTTCATCCTTTACACAGATGCTAGTGACCTAGCTATTGGGGCCATCCTTGACCAACTAGACAATGAAGGAGTAAATCACTCTGTGGCATATACATCTTGTGTCTTCAATAAGCATGAGAAAAACTTCAGTGTCACCAAGAAAGAGTGCCTTGCTGTACTACATGCTGTTAAACATTTCCACTATTACGTTTACAGCACTCATTTCACTGTAGTTATTTCCATGCCTTGCTTAAATGGTTACAACAACTCAAGGAGTCTGAAGAGTGTATAGCTAGATGGGCTCTTTGTCTTCAAGGTTATGAATTCACAGTATTACATCACCCTGGAATCCAGCATCAGAACACTGATGGGTTGTTATAAATGCCTATCCTTGCTCTGCACCCTACAGAGGCAGACCAATTGTATTAATTAATTAGGTATCCTTAATCCTGGGATAATAAGACTGAGAAGATTCAATCAGCCCTGAATAAGCTTTCCAAAAACACCTTCATCTGCAACAATCAGCAATTTGAGAAAGTTTGTGACCAGTACCTACCCTATGTACGCCCCAGTCTTTGCCTTTTGTTAGTGCTCCAAGCTCACAAAGAGACTGGAAATGGGGGCATTACCAAGACCTATGACTGGCTCCAGAAGAACTATTATTGGGAGAGCCTCCGTCTGCTGATACCTGATGTCATTGCTAGTTGCCATAACTTTCAGCTACAACGCCCCTGGGCTGCATCCCATGAATTCAAACTATTTCCCCCACAGCACGCCTTCTATACAGTCAGCATTGACTCCTTAGGGCCTCTTCCTTGTTCACGCTCAGGCTGTTGCTTTATATTGATTGCTGTTGATCTTTTCAGTAAATGGGTGGAAGCCTGCTTCACTAAGGACATCACAGCTGAAACCACTACTGCCTTCTTACTGCAGGATGTATTTTATTGTCATGGCTGCACTCAAGTGCTACTGCCAGATAATGGATCTAACTTCAATGGAAATCTAGTGACTTCTGTCATAGAGGACTTGGGATATAATCATTCCTTCTCAGCACCCTACAATTCTTCCACTAACAAGGTTGTGGAGCGCACTAACTCAACTTTAGTTTCCATCATGCAGAAATTAACCTACTCTGATGCTGCAAATTGGGATCTATACCTGCCCCCTTCCCTTTTCTACTATTGCCTTGGTAAGCATCATGTCACTGGGTACTCCTCTTTTGCTATGTTGTATGGGCATGAAGCCACCACTCCATTGCTCTTGGGGGCCCTACTCTCTTCTGATGAAGCCCTAGATTCTGACGCCCACATCAAGAACTTGGTCAACTTCATAATTGACATCCAAGCTACTGCATACATGTCTGCCTATAAGACCAAGTTGCTAGAGCTCTCCCCTGATAATGCCAGACGTTCTTCTTTGCCAGAGTTTAAAGTTGGAGACCATGTCCTTTACTACCAACATAGAAAAGGAGGAAGAGCTCATAAGCTGGATACATTATGTATTGAACTGCTAGAATTCTAATTCAAATGTGGTTCAGAATACACAGTGAAACCCCTCTCAAGTGGTTGTCTGTTTGCCTGAGTGCACACAAAGTTTCTCCATAAGTACCACCCCCTAAGGCCAATCTAGAAGGAGGCAATGTTGTGAATGCCAATATTCATACTCTTTTGATTTTTCTTTGTTGGGTTCTTTTGAGTTGAATTCCTTGCTTTTGCCTTTGCTCCTCAAAATGGGTCTATTTCTGAAGATGGAAATTCATCTGTTTGTCTTCCTGATTCTGCTCAGATCACTTTCCCCAGTCATTCTTATGGTAAGTGATCCTACTGACCTTGTATTGTTTTGTGGTAACACCAAACAATATATATTCCAATTCTCTATCTTCAATAAAGGTTAAGTTCTATTCACATTTCTGTCTTTGTTTTTTCAAGTACTTTGGCGCCTCTCTCTAGCCATAACTAGTAGAGATTTATTATTCAGGTCCACAAGATGATTGCTTCACCTTCTCTACCAACTAACCAAGACTTAGTATAAATCCAATCCTAAGGTTAGGATTTCCTATTGAGTGCATGCGCCACGCCTCAGAACACAACAAAGACTGCCTTCCAAAATGCCTATAATTTGATAACAATTTACTTTTAGATGCCTCCTAAGCCCAACCCTAAAGCTACACCCAAGGCCTCCAAGATCAAGGCTTACCCCCTAAGGCCAAAAAGACCAAAACTATCCCCAAAAGCAGCTTTCTGAGCTTAAAGCTCCCCTAAGACACCCTCATCAGAGCTAGAGGAAAACTGTCCTACTGTGATGGTCCACATGAAAGCAGTTTTGCAGGCAAGGGTTGATCTGGCTTAAAATAAAGAGGCTATGTTGAAAGTTGGTTATGGATAGTACAGTAGTTTTAAAAGCTATGGCAACAACCAAAAATACTTCAGATTTAAACAGAATGATTTCAGATTTAAGCAAAATCCAACTATCAGGTTACAATATACACACTGTTAAAAGGGATTTTTGGCGTTAATAGACAAAATGAGTCAACACAGCAAAGAAGTGCTCACGCGCAAAGGAAAACTATTCAAACTACAATCCAAAATACATTGATTCAAAAACAAAATGGTGTGAGTTGACTTTCAGTGTACATATGGGTCATTATTTTAGGGATTAAGCCATTTTCTAATGCACATGCTGCTCAAGTTGCAGCATAACACAGTTCAATTTTGAAAAAGTAACTAATTACATATTTTATATTTAAAACATTGATAACTCAATGAAAAATTAATTTTTTTCACACTGTAAACTATCAAAATGAAGCTAAGAATTTTATCTTTCTATTGGTGGAAATATTTTAATATGTATAATATGCTCAATATTAAAGCAAAAGTAATTTAAAAGAGTATAATCTAGATTTTATTATATGATTATATCTAATGATATAAAGTAGATCACTTCAAAGCTAATAAATACTCTTTTTTTATATACAATAGCTTTTTTATTTAATAAAATTAAAGATAAGATTGAGAGCTTTATTTTTGCATTTTATTTTATTTAAAAAGCTCAATTATTTAGGATTTTATGATAGTTTGAAGTTAGGGTGTTTTTATCACTGTTTAGATTGATTTTAAGGTTCAAGTGAGCTTCAAACCTCAAATTAAGCATTCTTTAAATGTAATTCTTTAATATTTTATCATTTTAAAAATATGCAGAAGAGTTACAGTTAACTGAATACATCATTTTAATTGATTTTCATTGATTACAAAGAGGATATGATGTAATAATAATGTTTAGCTGCTTCACATGTATCACTTGTGCATGAAAACTGGGTATTTAATCAAATCTGCAAACATAAATTCAAGTTCAAACTATAATAAATGCTATCACACCATTTCTTTCAGAATGGTGTCATTTAGCTTGGTATATAAGAGCTAAAGCACCACAAAGCTTCTAATCCAAAAGACCCCATTCAAAGGCCATATTCTGATCATAACTACTCCAACATTAAGGCGCATTTCAGAGATCTGACCTAATTACAGATTCAAAATACTACCATGTCCTCAGTTAAATTCACTTCTGCCATGCTACCCTTTTTTTCCTTGGGAGCTTCAACAAAAAGAGAGAGAATTTCAATGTTAAAAAAGGCATTCCTCTTTATTGCTGGTGATGATCTTGATAATTTCATCAAGCACTTCCTTACTCTTCTGAATTTGGGAAAGCTCAGTTCCTGCCAACTATTTGAATTCAAAAAGACAATAAGTTCATTGAAAACTTAAAGGCTCTCATGAAATCTTCTCCCCAAAAACATCTCCCAGCCTTGTGATCTCTGGTTACTTCCAGTTACTCTTTAAAAGAGCTTAGTAATATGGGTTTTAATATAACCAAAAGTGAGTTTGAATACTCAAGAAAAATAAATAAAAATAAAAATGTAAGTTTAAACAAAAAAGCCAAAAAAATAATAACTATTCATTAAAAAAAGAAATAACTAAAAAAATAATTAAAAAATTGCTGGAAAATTCTTTTGAAACAAGCCAGTTTACAAAAAAAGTGCCTGAAAAAATTTATAAAGATATAGAAAAAGAGATGAGTAATTACTCAACTGAAATTAAATACTCTCTACTTAAAACAAAAAAAGAAATATATGAAAATATGAAAATAAAAAATGAAATTTTGGTTTCAATTTCTACTTAATATAAATTAATCCCTAAAAATATATTAAAAAGTAAAAAACAAACTGATATGTGCAATATTTGTAATTTAAAAAATTCACTAGAAAAAAAGAAGGAAGAATGTGAAAGTAAAAACTTGCCATTACCAGAATCTATAGACAATGACTTAAAGACTATTAATCAGCACCAAGACTTTTATGTTCATCAAAATTGTGAATATAAAAAAGATATTAATGAATTAGATGATAAGTCTTGTGTTGTAGTTATAGATTATAAAGAAAACTTAAAGGTTGGAGGTGGTCCAATTGAGACCAATAATTGTTTTTCTTCAAAAAAACCAATCTCATTATTAGGGTTTGCATTAGTTTTTAAGAAAAACAATAAAATTAAATATGAATATCATGATTTTTTGTCTCAAATATTATCACATGATTCTTTATTTTCAGGTGAGTGTTTTATAAAAAATTCTTAAATTAGATAGATTTAAAAAAATAAAAATATAAAAGTATGGACTGATAATGGAAATCATTTTAGATCATATGAATTTTTATATTACTTATTTAAAGAGGCACCTAAATATATTAAGGGTTCTATAAAATATAATTGTTTTGTGGAATGTCATGGATAAAGCATTGTTGATGGTCACTTTGGTGTAATATCAAAAACATTAAAAGAGAAAGAAAATCATTTTTATATTAAGAATATAAATGATATTAAAAATATTTTTGAGCAAGAAGAAAAAAGAAAAGAGTTATATAAATCAGCGCTATCAGGCTCAAATATTTCTCAAAAGTCATTCTTTTATATTTATGAGAGAAAAGTTAGGCCTATAAGGAAAGAGCTTGAAGTTAAAAATCTGTGCATTAATCTTTCATATTTGATGAAAAATGGGAAGTTGTATACTTCACCTTTAACAGTTGAAAGTTTCTCAGAATATTCTGAGATAACTTATCATTTGAAATCACATGATGATACCAGAGAAACAAAAATATCAGAAGATGCTAGTGGTGCACTAGGGTAAGTTCATGAAGTAGGGCAGCTTACTAGAGGGTGTATTTTGAATAGAGTTATCAGTCTTTCAAAAACGACAACATTTTTTCTGAAACAAACTAAGAATATTTATGATGAGCCAAAGATAGGGTAATAGCATTTATAGCTTTGGGGCTGCTATTACTCTCCCATGCAACTCATCATAAATATTTTTGGTTTGTAGTTTGTAGTAGCACTTAAGATATTTTCAGTAATACTATAAGTTGCAGTTTTCAATTCTAAAATTGATGATTTATTTTTAAAAAAATCATCTAGGCCCAAGATCAATTAAAGTTTTGGAATTTGTTGATTGTATTTTAGGATTTCTGAATAATTTGAATATGAATAATGCAATTAATTTATAAAAGAATAAAAATGGCGCCTAGGCATAACAAGAAAAATAATGACCCATATGTACACCAAAAGTCAACTCACACCATTTTGTTTGTGAATCAATGTATTTCAGATTGTAGTTTGAATAGTTTTGCTTTGCATGTGAGCACTTCTTTGCTGTGTTGACTCATTTTGCCCATTAACACCAATAAACCCTGTTAACAGAGTGTATATTTTAACCTGATAGTTGGATTTTGCACAAATATGAAATCATTTTGTTTAAATCTGAAGTATTTTTGGTTGTTGCCATAGCTTTTAAAACTACTGTACAGTAAGCACACTAGGAAGCACCAATCCTAATCAAGAAGCTTCACCACAACTAAAATCAAATAAAAAATTTAATCTCAATAACCATGTTTAGACATAAAAAGTTATTAAACTTTAAAATCATCCAAACCCAGAAACTATACAATATCATACACTTCAAATCATGAATAAAGAAATTCTGTTACTATTCAAGGCTAAATCAAGAGAAAATAACTACTCACAAATAAACCAAAAACCCAAATAAATACATATTTAATCTAAAACATATTTTTTATTTTGTTTTTATGGACCATCAATTGCATTCTCAACCAGCTCCTGCACCAGTCTGTAGGGCAGCCTGTCCACAACGGCGTCCCAGAGAGTCCAAGAACAGACCCAGAACCCAACTCAAGGGGAGTCATGCCAACACACAGGCCTCCCAAGGCCTTATTGCCAGTCAACCACCTCCTGCATACCAAGCCCAATCAACCAGCCTGAATCCAAGACAAAAGCTGCTCTCAAGGCCTGTCATCAAAGTCTTCTACACCAGGGTCACCAGGAACACTGAGGTTACTTACACCTCCACCATGTACCCAGTTGTCACCTGGCCCTGCACTTTTGATCCAAGAGTTGTCACTTGTTGCTCCTGCATCATTGAAACCACCTATGAGCCATTGGCCACAATTAAGGAGCCATCTGCACCTGTGTTTTATGCCACCATTGACGGCGCCAGCGCAATCAGCATGATTTCACCTTCTACACAAAGGTCCCCATCCCCTATGTTGAGTCTGCTAGCCAGGATGCCGCAGTACCTGCCAAGGGCCGGTGTTGGTTGATGGATAATGTGCGTGAAGCTCTCCTCAACTGCTTGAACAGGGGAATGGCAGTTTGGGATATTGTGTCCTGATTTGGTGTCACAGCCAGATATATTGGCAATATCAACAAAAATCACAGTAACACCGGGAAAATTGCCAAATCTGTCAAGGCTAAGCAGCAGCCAAAACTACTTCAACCTGTGCACATCAATGCAATAAAGTAGTGGGTAGCCAAGAATTGCCACCTGGACACACTTGCTGTCCAATCAATGCTGGCCACGGAGTTCAGGCTTTTGGTTTCAAAAACCCTTTTTTACAAGACCATGGTCAATCTTGGCTTCTCATGGAAAGTACTGGGTGTTTTTCTGTACAATAGTAACAGTGAAAAAACCATCAAATATTGATAAATTTATGTTGAGACTTATCTGGCCCTTAAGAAGACTGGGAATTTCCAGTTCTTCTATATTCACAAATTGTTGTTTTCCTCCTGACTCAGGTCTAGGCATGGGTGGGTCAAGAAGGGGTCCAAGAATGGTGTAGCCCATTATGCAGCTGTTTGTTCCCAGACCTATTCAATGGTAGTGCTTCTTGGTCCTTGAAGTTTGGACCAGTATCAGATGATCAAGGGTTCCCATAATAGCAGGGCATTCCTTGATTTTCTCAGAGACATGAAGGAATACCTCCGGATTAATTACAGCGGCACAACCAACATTGTTGTGCTGGATAATGTTGGGCTCCACAAAGTGGATCTGGTTGTGTCTGAGTTCCTCCTATCAACAAAAACAGCCACACCTCCAGCCACTGGCTTACCAATTGTCCAATGAGACTTCTTTTCCTCCTGCCATATTCCCCATTCCTGAATCTAATTGAGGAAGTCTTTGGGTGGATCAAAAATAAGGTGAAGAAAGGCCTCCCTCAGGACATCAAGGATCTATTCAATATTCTCAAGATTAGCTAATTTGAAATGCCACCCAATGTGGTGGCGGTTTTCTATGAGCATGCAGAATCCTTCCTCCCCAAAGCCCTTGCCTCTGAGCCAGTCAGATAAATGGGCGCTCTGGGTTTTATTTATTTTTATTTATTTTGTTTTTAATAGGACTTGGAAAATATTATTTATATATAATGAATTGACATTAAATTGTATTATAGCCATATAAGAATACGTACAAAAGTTAAGTGTAATTAATTATACTAGATTTGGGGACACATATTTTTATTATAATACACTGAATATTGTATTGACTGTTGAGCTAACAAATAAATAGATTTAAAAAGATAGAAATAGATTAACTTTATTTAAATAATTTTGAATCCTTGTTGGTACCTTGTCTTTTTTTAAGCCACAAAGCAGACCTTGCAAGTCATCATATGATCCTTATTATTTCAGTGCCACTATAGCCACACAACACAAAACCAATGATTTTCATGTTTCTCTTACTAATTAGTACTTAGGACGCGGGTCAACATATTGAATATATTTATCAAATTATATTACAAGGGAAAGGTAATTTGAGTTCTAAACAATCACTTGTTTAGAATATAAGTGAAGCAGGCTGTCTGTTGCTGTCAGGGATCCAGTCTTGGGCGGCCAGCCCATTGTTTTCAGGGGTAACTTGGGTCAGGTTTTTTGTGGGCAATGCTCACCACAAGAGGGGAGTTAACTTTAAAAGGTAGGAGGCAGACTTCCCCACCCAAGACCACAGGCCAGCAGCCGGAATTATAATGTCAATCACCCCTGTGAGGGTGATGTACACAATCCCAAACAGCTTGCCAGAATGGTTGGTTGGGAGGTCAGGCAAGGAAGCAGGCATAGGTTTTGGGGTTACAGGCAGTTCCATGGACAGGTTGTAAGCAGGGAGATAGTTGAATTTACCTCTTAACAACTTGGGTGTTGAAAATATCCACGGGCCTTGTTGGTTGTATCTAACTGCAGATTGTATGCAGGCCAGGGGATTGAGTTTGAGTATCTTTTCCGGGGTGGATTCCTTGTATTCAGACTTCAGAGGGTAGTTGGTAAAGTGGACAGGTCCAAAGGGTACACCAGGAGGACAGAAAACAGCAGGCGGTGGGGCAGGAGGGCCAGGGGATCTCAAACTGAATTGGTAGACAGCAAATATAAAATAAGGCAATAGCTGAATGAGCCAAATTAACATAACCTTTATTCAAAAATGGCAATAAGTTTGGAGCGTGGGGTCCTTGGGTCTATATAGTACCCCCCTCCAAGCTTAAAATTTTCCATGGGGGGTTATCAGGGCATTGGGAAGGCCAGGGCCAGGGGAACTGGGTGCTTGGGTCTAAAGGCAGTAAAATGGCACTCAGCCCGGGAGTTCTTTCATTGGTCAAGAATCTTGATTTGGCTGCCTGATTATCTTGATTTAGTGTTGAGGTCATGGGACCGGGTTGCGTGCCCGTGCCTCTTTCCTGGGTTGGCTCTTGATTGGTTGCTGATGTAGACTTCAAGTTTATGAAGCTAAGAGTTGCCAAATCAGTGCCTTTATTAGGTGCTTTGATTAATCCTCCATTTGGTGCAATGATTTCTTTGGTTTGGTTCTTTTTATTGCATGGGTCAACATTCTTGGTATCAGCTTGTGGGGGCTCAATCCCAGAAAAACATAGGCAGGCGGTCCCGCAGTCCACAGGCCCAGCAGCCCAAAGGAATCCAGGGTCAGGGTTCAATTCCTGCTCCCGGGCCTGGGTTTCTAGAGAGGAAGAATTGTCAATCCTGACACCATCCCCTTCTTCCCCTGAGGGCCCTCCCTTCCAATTCTTCTTGTTCAGGTAGAGTTGGACGGCTTCTTGGGCATTAGTCAGGTTGCTCAGCGGCTCCCAAGTACTTTCTTCTAGTGGGTATCCTTTCCACTTGACGTAATACTGGGGTTTTTGGTAGTGAGTTTGGTTGCTGTGTATGTATTCAACTTCATATTCCTTAGCGCGGCCTGTTTGGATGGGTGGGGGGCTGTCTTAATCTGTTGGTGGGAAAGAAAATTCCCATCTTTTTTAAACAACAGGGAGCGGTGGAACACATCATGAATCTTCCAGAAGGGGGTAGGTCTAGCTTGAAGGCAACCTCACCAACTAGTTTGATGATTTTGTGGGGACTGCTTCTTCTGTGAGCTAATTTCCTGCAGGGCACGTGCAGGGGTACATTCCAGAAGTCTAGGTATACTTTGTCTCCAACTTGTAAGAGTTGGCCTGGGATTTGTTTGTGGTCAGCAAAGGCTTTGTAGGTTTGCACTGCACGGTTCAGGCTGGTCAAGCATGTTTTTTGTGTGTCATGAATCTGTTCAATCCAGGAGCGCCCAGTGGTGTTTGATTCATTTTTGCCAATCTGGGGGTCCCAGGTGGGGTCAACCCCATAGTTGGCTTTGAATGGGGACATGCCTGTGGAGGCGTGGTCCTTACTGTTGTAGGCAAACTAGGCCATGGGGAGTATTTTGGCCCAATTGTCCTGATCAGCGTTGGCATAGCATTGAAGGTATTGTTCAAGGATCTGGTTCACTTGCTCAGTTTGGCTGTCTGTCTGTGGGTGGTAGGAGGTAGATACACATCACTTGATTCTTAAGTCTTTCATCACCTGTGTCCAGTAGTTTGACGTGAATTGGGGTCCTCTGTCTGTGATGATTTCCTCAGGTGTTCTGTGTTGCGTGAGGATGCGGTTGTGGAAGTGTTGGGCTGTTTCTGCTGCCGTGCAATTGGTGGTGGTTAGTACAAAGTATGCCATCTTGGTGAAGTGGTCTACCATGACCAGGATTGCATTGTACAAGAGGGATAGCGGCAGTTCCACATTGTAGTCCATGGAGACAGATCTCCAGGGTCCATGGGGTATATTCAAGGGTCTTAGAAGTCCTTCAGGTTTGTTTCTACGAGTTTTGGTCCGCCCACAGGTCTCACACCCCTTCAGGTACGCGCTTACGTCTTGATCCATTTTTGGCCAAGCAAAGTTCCTTCTGATGCTCTGGAGCGTCTTGAGCCTACCTGGGTGTCCAGCCATCTCAGAATTGTGATAGTCTCTCAAGAAGTTGGTTCTTATTTCCCCTTCTAGTACAAAGATTCTGTTGTGGAGCATTAGTGTGGTTCCCTTCAATGAGTAGCCTTTTTGGTAGTGGGCGCTATCCAAGGATTTGGAGAGGTCAGAGATCAAGGTCTTGGTGAACTTGTCTAGTGTTTGGGTCCTTAGTACTTCTGGTTTGCTGGCTCTGATTTTCATCAATCCCAGGTGAATGCCTAGGCTTGCTGTGTCCAAGAGGACTTGGGTGTTGTGGTTGCGGGTTTCTAGGTGGGTAGGCACCAGGTCAGTTCTTCTACTTAGGGTGTCGGGTACCACGTTCACCTTTCCTGGCTTGTAGTCTATGGTCAGAGTGTAGTCAGCCAGTTCTAAGGCCCATCTTGCTTGTTGTTGGTTAAGCTGGAGTGGTTTGAAGAAGTAGACCAAGTTCTTGTGGTCTGTCAGGACCTTTACTAGATATTCAGCGCCACATAGGTATTGGCACCCAATGTTTCAGGGTCTTCATTATGGCTAGCATCTCCTTGTCATATATTGGGTAGTTTTCTTCTGCGGGTAGCATCTTCTTGGAGTAATATGCTACAGGATGTAGCATACTATCCCCCCTTCCTGAAGAAGGACCCTGCCCACCGCAAAGTCTGATGTGTTGGTTTTCAGAACAAAAGGTTTGGAGGGATCTGGCATGGCCAGGACAAGGGCAGAGGTGAAGGCAAGTTTCAAGGTTTTAAAGGTGGTGGTACATTCCAGAGTCCAGGAAAAGGTGACCTTGTCAGAGAAGGGGAGGGTAATGTGAGAAAATTTTGGATAAAATCCCTGCAATAATTTGCCAGGCCCAAAAAACTTCTCACATCCTTCCTGCTTTTGGGCACTGGCCAAGATGTTATTGCTTCTACTTTGTCTTGTGCCATGGCAAAGCCGCCAGTCTTCACTACGTATCCCAGGAATTCAACCTCAGGCTGAAAGAATTCACATTTCTTAAGCTTAGTGTGTAAGTTGGCTTGGGAGAGTTTCTCCAGTATAAGGTCTAAGTGGCGCAGGTGTTCCTTGTGAGATTTACTGTAGATGAGAATGTTGTTCAGATATGCCACACAAAAACGGTCAAGGTATTCCCCTAGGATGGTATTGCTTATCCTTTGAAAAGTGCTGGGGGCGTTGCAGAGGCCAAAGGGCATTACAAGGTACTTGTACAGCCCAAATTGGGTTTTGAAGGCCGTCTTGTACTAGTCTCCATCCTTGATTTGGATTTGGTTGAACACATCTTGGAGGTCAATTTTTGAGTACACCTGGGCTCTAGTCAGTACATCACAGAGGTTCTTTGGCATTGGGGATGGGATAGCAGTTCTTCACCGTAATGTTGGTCAGTTTTTGGTAATTCATGCATGGACATATCCCACCATCTTTTTTTCCTACAAACAGCATGGGTGACAAGCAGGGGGCTTTTGACACCCAGATGAACCCTTTTTTTGTCATATCCTCAAGGTATGCTTTCAAGGCCACTTGCTTGCGGTGGTTACAGCTGTAGATGGGGCCATGGTGTGGTTGATTCCCTGGCATTAGGTCTATGGTGTGGTTGTAAACTGAATGGCTGGGTAGTTTTGTGACTGCTTCTTCACTAAACACATGATTCCATTTCTGTAAGGGAGTAGGTAGTATCCCGACACTAGGTTCTATCTTCATAGTCAAGAGTTTGTTGGTAGGGGGTTGGTCATGGCTCATGCAAAAAGGAACAGTGTCACAGGATCCTAGTTGGCCCAACATGACAGTTTGCTTGCGGTAGTTCAGGATCAGGCCATGTCTGTTGGACCAGTAGTCACCCAGTATAAAGGGGTGGGGTAGTCCTGGCAAGAGGATCAGGGACAACGGGTATACATTGTGTCCAATAGGCAACAGGAGTTCTTGTTCACACACATAGCTGGTGTCCAAGGAGCTGTTTCTCATGATTACTTGTAGGCTGCGCTCTGAGGCTGTCAAGCCTAATTCTTATGCTAGGCTGGCGTCAATAAAACTTTCATCTGCCCCTGTATCAATAAAGGCTTCAATCTTGCGCTTGTTCCCCACTACTTCTATGGTAGTTTGGATGAATTTGTACGGCTGAGAAGAAGTGTTTATTTGTGCCAGTAAGATTGGGGCAGTGTTCTTCTTAGGGCAGGCTCTAGTCAAGTGGCCCGCCTTGTGGAAGTGGAAGCAGAGTCCTTTGCGGTAGTGTTGTTGGAGCTCTTCAGGGGTCATCCCTGTTCTGTTGGGGGTCAGTGTTTGGGGTTGGCGGGCCTGGGAGGGGCCAGCATTCTCTTGGTTCATGCTAAGACCCTTGCACAGGGGAATTAGCTTGTCTAGGCTGAGGGTGGGTGGATGGTGCTTCAACAGGTCCTTCATTGCTAGGTTGACGCCCTTTTGGAAGATAATGGCTGCCAGTTTGTCCTCAAGTTGGGTGTGGGTTTTCATTTTGAGGAATTTGTCAATATACACTTGGATGGGTTGGGGAACTTATCAAATTTCTAGCAGGGAGTTCAGGGCGTAGTATCTAGTGTTGCGTTCTTCACCTGTGGCCATTAACTCAGCCTCAAACTTGGCGTAGTCTAAGCAGAATTCTATGTCCTCAGCCGTGGCCTTGCCAAATCAGTCCAAGGCGTCTCCCAATAGCATTGAAGCAACCCCAAGGATCTTCTCAGTGTCACTGGAATAAGAGGGGGCGTTGGTATGAAAATGCAGGTGGAGGACCAGCATGGCACGTCTAGCTTCCTCAAGCGTGAGCTTCCCCATCTGAGACATCTCCACCTTTGTGAGGGACTGGTTCACAATCATTTTTTGCACTTGGGAGGACAGAGCTTTGTTGGCGTCAGCGGTATTGGCATTGGTTCACTTTGGGTCATTAAAGTTTTCATTCTTCCACATGGAAGAGATCAGGTTTGTGGTCATCTTATAGGTGTAATAAGTGATTATCAATAGCAAAAGCATACAAGATGCCCCAAGAAATAACAACATCTTGGGGCTCAGGGTATCAGGTTTAATAAAGATTGCCATAATGTCAGGGATCCAGTCTTGGGAGGCCAGCTTGTTGTTTTCAGGGGTAACTCGGGCCGGGTTTTTTGCAGGCAATGCCCATCACAAGAGGGGAGCTAACTTTAAAAGGTAGGAGTCAGACTTCCCCACCCAAGACCACGGGCCAGTGGCCGGGATTATAGTGTCAATCACCCCTGTGAGGGTGATGTACACAATCCCAAATAGCTTGTCAGAATGATCAGTTGGGAGGTTGGGCAAAGAAGTGGGCATAGGTTTTGGGGTCATGGGCAGTTCCATGGACAGGTTGTAAGCAGGGAGATAGTTGAATTTCCCTCTGAACAACTTGGGTGTTGAAAATATCCACAGACCTTGTTGGTTGTATCTAACTGTGGACTATATGCGGCCCAGGGGATTGAGTTTGAGTATCTTTTCCGGGGTGTATTCCTTGTATTCAGACTTCAGAGGGTAGTTGGTAAAGTGGACGGGTCCAAAGGGTACACCAGGAGGACAGAAAACAGCAGGCGGTGGGGCAGGCGGGCCAGGAGATCTCAAACTGAATTGGTAGACAGCAAATACAAAATAAGGCAATAGCTGTATGAGCCAAATTAACATAACCTTTATTCAAAAATGGCAATAAGTTTAGAGCGTGGGGTCCTTGGGTCTATATAGTACCCCCTCCAAACTTAACATTTTCTATGGGGGGTTCATCAGGGCATTGGGAAGGCCAGGGCCAGGGGAACTGGTGCTTGGGTCCAAAGGCAGCAAAATGGCACTCAGCCTGGGAGTTCTTTCATTGGTCAAGAACCTCAATTTGGCTGCCTGATTATTTTGATTTAGTGTTGAGGTCATGGGACTGGGTTGCGGGCCTGTGCCTCTTTCCTGGGTTGGCTCTTGATTGGTTGCTGGTGTAGACTTCAAGTTTATGAAGCTAATAGTTGCCAAATCAGTACCTCCATTAGGCACTGTGATTAATCCTCCATTTGGTGCAATGATTTCTTTGGTTTGGTTCTTTTTACCGCATGGGTCAACATTCTTGGTATCAGCTTGTGGGGGCTCAATACCAGAAAAACGTGGGCAGGCGGTCCTGCAGTCCACAGGCCTGGCAGCCCAAAGGAATCCAGGGTTGGGGTTTGATTTCTGCTCCTGGGCCCAGGTTTCTAGAGAGGAAGAATTATCAATCCTGATAGTTGCAGATAAATTCAGTTCTGGATGTTTAACTATGTAATAAATGAACCTGTACTTGACAAGCTAGTAAATATTTTTTTTTAATTATTTGACGTGTTTGCAACTATAACTAATGTCTTATAATATATTTAGATATATTACTATTATAATTTAAATATTCAAATTTAAATATTAAAATTTAAATATTAAAATTTAAATATTAAAATTAAATATTAAAATTAAATATTAAAATTTTTAGTTAAATTTAATATTTAAATTTTAATATTTAAAATAAAAAATTAAAAAAATAAAAATTAAAAAGTTAAAAAGTTAAATTGCAAGGGAATATAATTTATTAGGGAGATGCAAATTGCAAAGGGAATGCCATCATTTGGGGAATTATACCCCAAAATCAAATTTTCAGCTAGAGCATCTAATTAGATCCACGTACTCTTCTGTATGTGGTGGACAAACCTGGATGTGATTGCTAGATGGGTGGCACCCTGCACCCCAGTGGTTGCCAAACACTTAATAAAAGGTAGTCAGGTAAGCAAATCAATTAGCAGATTCTTTTCAGGAGGAATATAAAACCCATACATCAATGTCAGTGCAAAGGAGTTGTACAGGACGTACTCAACTGTCCTGTATCCCTGTGGTGTCTTCTGGCAGTTGAGGGCTACGCGGCAAATATCCATTTGAATAGGTACATCCTCCAACTTTTTGACGTTAGTTTTTAATATGCAATGTAGTAGGATTCCTAGGTATACTGCGACGTGAATCCTTTGTGAGGTATATTTTTCAGAAAATATGCATAATATCTTGCATAATTGAACTAATCTTTTGATATAGGATGTTTGACTGAACTTGAAGATGGTTCTGGGGGGCGCCCAACTTGTATATGCCCCCATGCCTCGGCAAACAAAATAACTAAAGGTTTAAATGTATTCACAAGGACTGCATCACCAACTTTATTTGATAATGCTTTGAATACTTCATTGAAAATTTCAGTTTTTAGATATTCAGTTCCTATTTGAAAGTCAGTTTTTATTAGATTTTTTTCATATGCATTGATGTTTGAAAAGGGAAAACATTGAATATTTTCATAAATATATTCATCAAAGTTTATTTTGATAGCCCTGCAAATTTCAGTCATCTCTTTGAAATTGATATTTGCTCCTATTTCATATGCTTCCCTAATCCACGGCAAGCACCCTACAGGTGGTAAATATTCCTTGGTTTTTGCTTCAATATTTGTGAAATTATTCATATTCATTTGAATTATTTTTTATTTCATTTTTATTTATTTGCTTTACAGGGGCTACCAGTGAGTGGTAACCCCCGTAAAACCAACTCGGCGTAAAAGCCGCCACTTCTGCAACCTTGTCCCCATTCCTAATTATAACTAAAGTAAATATAAGTAAAACATAAAAAAGACTTACTAATTGTTTCCCCTGCGGCCCCCTCAGCCACAGGCGCCACCTCAGCAAACTTCATGAGTGTTGGCTGCTCTTCATCTATTTTTCTAGGCTTGATTTTCCTTATCTTTCTTGCAACTTATGCTTCCTCTTGATTTTCATTTGGTAAATTTTCAGTATTTCTTGAAGCTCTCCTGCTTCTTGCTTGTGTTTTGTTTTCATCTGTTGCCATTTGGTCAGTTTCCTCTATATTTGTGTAAATTTCCTTTGAGCTTTCATTTCCTTCAATTGGTTTGATTTTTTGAGTATTCTTTTTATTGGTTTTTGCAAATTCCCACAAGTTGTAACTTTCATTTTTGAAATCTAAACACTTGAGTATTTCCTTTTGAAGATTTAAAACTATTTCCTTATGTTCTTTGTTGACTATTGTTCCTAGGCTATTTTTTGCGGCTTGTTTTGCTGGACCAAAGCCCTTCCCTCATTTCCCAGATGATTTACCACAATTTCCCTTATGGTATGTTCAAGCTCAACAACCTTTTGAAGGGCTGGCTCTAATTTGTTGATAAGGCTGTAGATATTTGACATTTTGTTTGAATTACACCAAAAAACTGGTTTTTATAGTACTACCTTCAATGCATGAATATTCTTCATTAGCAATAATAAATCAAGGACCACAAATATAAATGTTATATTAGAATATTGCAGGCATACATCAACTCTTGATATTTTGATATTATGTGCATAACTCAATGCATATTGTTTAACAAAATTCATTGTAAACAAGGTCTTTTTCATTGTAAATTATTTAAATGGACTGTGTTTATATTAGAGAGCCATTAATGCTCAGTACAAATATTGATACTTAGTGCATTTTACAGCCTGTATATTTACCTATTGGTAATAATTCTGTAAACTTTTCAATCAGATTTTGTGAGGTAATAAACAGTAATTTATTAACCCATTACATTATTATTATCTCGCAAAATCTGATTGAAAAGTTTACAGAATTATTACCAATAGGTAAATATACAGGCTGTAAAATGCACTAAGTATCAATATTTGTACTGAGCAGCAATGGCTCTCTAATATAAACACACTACATTTAAAATTTTTACAATGAAAAAGGCCTTGTTTACAATGAATTTTGTTAAACAATATGCATTGAGTTATGCACATAATATCAAAATATCAAGAGTTGATGCATGCCTTCAATATTCTAATATAACATTTATATTTGTGGTCCTTGATTTATTATTGATAACAAAAAATATTTATGCAAATAAGTTTATGTTATTCATAAAAAATACAACATTTTATTGATTATGAGAATGTCAATTATTTAAAAAGAATATGCTATTAATTATAAATCAAAAGAAATAATATTAACTTTAATAAGTTGTCTTAAAGAAAAGTTTTATTTTACTGACCAAGGGACAAGTGGGGGAGGGAATGGGCAGAATGTATGTTGCCTTCATCTGCGCCTGTGAAAGAGACGGCATCAAAGATAGTGGGGAGGGAATGGCTGGTGGTCTGGGAGTCAGGGTTGGAAGGCGGGTGGCTTGGTCTTGATGGGGGAGTCAGGGAGGTAGGGGTTGTTGACTGGGAAGAGGCAACAAGAGCTGATTGATTCAATTGCTCAAATTCTTCTTCTGTCATGTATGTGGGCTTGACAAACCAAATGGATGGGTGTGCGGGGAGGCAGGAGTACTTTCTGGACTTATCACTATCACTTGCATAGAAGATGATGAGGTCTGATAAGTCCTGGACAAATACGGAAGGGAAAAGCTTGTACCTCTTCTCAATTCAGGAGCACAGTTCATTGTAGGTGGCAGGCTTTAAGTGCCTGAGAGCTGAACCAAAATTGTAAAGACATATATCTGCAAGATGCAAGTCAGCGTGGTTGGTGGGATAGGACCAGCAGGTATGTCCCATAGCCATAATTTCTTTGGTTGCCCATTCCTGCTGCTCCATCTCTGCACTCAGTACAACTGTGTATACAGCTTGTTTGGTAGCCCGCTCCTCCAGCATGTCCTTGAGCTCCTTCTGGTAGGCATACCCATCTGTGGTGTTTGATATTGCCAAGTAATGATTGACACCCAATGGGGAAACTGCTAACAAAACCCCAACAAATTGATACAAGATTGGGCTGCGCTTGTAGACGTCATATTGGATGTGCTTTTCCCCAAAGTCTTGGATACTTGCCAAAATCTTGGCATACAGCAAGAAAATGACATCATTACGGGCCCTCATTGCCCTTCCTTTGATAAAATTAATATTGGTTGCATTGTAGGGGTTGGTATCCACCAAACTGGGACCACTGAGAACTTATTGGAAAAGATTCTAGCAGCAACCAAAACTCTGTGCATCCACAAATTGACTGTTCTTTTATTGGTGAAAATGCCATGAAGTCCCAGTTGGAGACAAACCTGGACCAGGGGCACCTGCAGGTCACATTCCATGATGGCCTTTATAAGGGGATGGCTTTTTTGCTATCAGTTGACGTACAGGCTCCAGTTGGGGTCTTCTTGGGAAGGGGCCACAGTTGGCATGGGCTCGCAGGGTTGCAGCCACAGTGGACTTTACAAAACTCATCACGGCCACAATTTTCCTGAGGGACATAAGCATCCCTTGCTTTCCAACCATTTCAAGAACAATGTCTGGGGTGATCAATTTTCTTCTGTGTCTTGCAGGCTGATTGGCTGGAGGTGGGATGTGTCTGTCTTGTGAACTGGATGTTACCATCTGATTGGCTGTTTCTGGATTCTGGCTTCCATGGGTGGCCCCTTGGCTTAATTGACTGGTTCCAGATGCCATTGTTGATACATGATTTGGGTTGGCAGCTGCATGTGCGTGATGGGCAAACAGGGCCATGCTTGAGGATGCAGGAGAAAGAACACACTCCTGGTTAGTGCTTGCGGAGGGGCCTGCAGATTGGGAGTGGCCATAGAGGAAGGCTTCACCGTTAAGAGACCCAGTGTAGCCCTGCATGATTTTTCCAAGGCCAGGGAACAGCTTGTTCACTTGGTTGTTGTTGAAAGAAGACATAATAAAAATTTATTAAAAAAACTTAAACTCAAAAAGAGGAGTGTATATTTTAGTCAATTTTATTGTTAAATATGTTAATTTTGTGAATAGTAGGATCTAAATTTTAGCCGCACTAAAATGGAATAGGGTGAATTTTGAGAATGCCTGTGATTCCTAAAAGAATCAGCAAAAATCCACTCTATATTCTTTAACATACTTTTTGAGACATCCATAAATTATATTTATTTCAAATTCACCACAATTATGATTTGAAACTTGGTTCTTGGATTTGACAATCCCGCAATTTCAGATTTGTTAATTTTTACATGATGCCTATGATTTGTTTGACATACAGGAAATCTCAAATTTTGCATAAGAATCCCACATTTCTGATTCATGTATCCTGCATTTTTTTGCTGAGTTTTGTCTTTTATTAGTTGAGTTATCTGCTCAAGAGATTCAAAATTTGCCAATTTAAATAAAACAAAAAAGTCAAATTAAATGTTTGCTTTTATTAAATATTTTAATTTTCACTCAGCTGAGTTGCCCGCAAAAGTGATTCAAAATTTGGACCAAGGATTTGAAAATCCTGCATTTTTATTTTCAGGTTCTGAATTTACAATATTAAAAGTTAATTTAGATAATATCAAATCAAGTCTATATCTTTGATTATGACGTGAACCCAATTCCAGCACTTAGCTTTACATCTCAGCATATAAAGCAGCTAGAGCTATCATGTTTGGTACCATTTTGATTGGAATCATCTGAAAAGTTGATCTACACCCTTTAACTTTCATGAAAATCATTATAATGAAATATAAATTTATCATAGCCAGTTTACTCCACTGATGTTCTTTTGAGATGAAGATGTGGCAAGCAAGGTTTACACTGAAACAATATGCAGCCACTTGGATCAGCTGATACATAAAGTGGAATATTCTATTATTTCACTTTGGAATAGATAGATTTGAAATTTCCAAGCCAACCATTCTGTACTTATACTAAAATTTATGTATCTTTTTCAATTAAATATATTTAAAACTGATCAAGCTCTCTTTTTATTATTCAATTCAATCATCAGTAGGGTTTAAACATCCAATCATATAAAAGGATCTTAAACAATTGCTGCTTCCTTTATAATTTTAATCCACTCATTCTAGAGTTGGGTAACCTATACAGATAAGCCACTTTGATATGGTTGAATGGGGTTAGCCACTAATTTAAAAATCAAGTAATTATATACAACTTTATTAAAGTTTGAGTGGCTTATATTTCAGTTCAACATAATTTAGACCACACTCCACTAAATTATTTCTGTGTACTTTCAAAGATGTATGTAATGGATTGAATGTAAGGATGAGCCAAATTGAGCTTTTGGCTTAACAATCAACTTTTAAAATCAAATTTAACTGAAAATCAATTCAGTCAAATCCCTTACGGCTTGAGCCCACTTGAGGTGTCATTGCAGACAGATAGACAGACAGACTCACTTTTATATATATTAATAAAAAGAGAGAGGAAAAGGAAATGATTCACAGAAATTGGATTGTGAATTTATTAAGATCTGATTGAGTAATTGGAAGCCAAATAGGCTAAAAACAGGACAGAAAAACTGTTTGGACAAAGGCTTGAGTTTTTGCCAAGATGGTTGGGAAAGGCAAGAAGCAAGCAACGGGCAATTTCAAAGTGCTAAAATGTTGATAAAATGCAGGGAAACTTGGAGAAACGTTGAAGAAATAAGGGTTTGAAAATCCCTTAAGTAAAACATATGTGAAAGCACTTAAGTTTTGCTGGAGAAACATGACAGAAAACATGGCAAAATTTTTTGAAACATAGAGCAGTTGTTTATCTGAAGCAAGACAGCGCCAGGTTTGAACCAGGGTCAAGAGCAAGTCATTTGGGTAAACGTTTTGGCAAACCTGTTTAATACAGGTGTTTGATTGGCTGTAGTCCAAAGCCTATTTGATCACTGTTTTAAGTTCTTTAACTGAAGGGTTTAAGCCTACAAAATGAGGGAATTAAGCACAAAAAAGTTGGTTTTTAATTGGCTGAAGTAAGTTAAAAGGTTTAATATATTATAGAGCAGAAAAAACTGGATATATTAAGCCTGGAAAAACTAGATTTCTGGGAGAAATAAGGACTGAAAAAAGGAGCTATAAAAGAGAGTTCAATATGAGACTTTCAGGGACTGGATCAAGTGGAATAACAAGGCCACTAAAGCTATACAGAGAGCTGGAGACCAAGATAAAGGTGCAGAAGCCCAAGACAAAGGTGTAGGAGTCCAAGATTATGGAGCTAGGGCCTAAGATAAAGGAGTTGGGGCTGGAGCAAAGTGCAGGAGCCCAAGACTCAAGAGCAGGAGTCCAAGACCAAGGAGAAGGAGCCCAAGTCCAAGTAAAAGGAGTCCAAGAGATGGTTGGAGGACTCCAAGTATTGTCACATATCAATGGTTACCTTGACCCCTGGGTCATATACTAGAAGGTTTCTAAGGGGATCTTCCTTCTGAGAGTGAATAAAAGCCCATTTTGGCCCCTATACATATTTCTGAGATACATTTTCCCATACTAGATAATGAAAACTCCTTCCAGCGGTCCCTGGCTATGACCCAGGACACACTATGAAGACTGGTGGACAGGAAACTAACACCTAACCATCTCAAAATCCCTTTGTCTACTGCTCATCTGATCCCCAAGAGAAGCTCTTTGACTTTAAATGTTAAACTGACCCCACCTCAGAGCCTGAGCAGGAGCAAGAATATGAGCCTGATGCTCCAACTGAGGACTAAATCATATTGTGGGATGTGAACTCTGTTCACAACATTTGTAACTGCAATGGAGCCTTTGCTGTGCCTGCCACTTTCCCTGAAAGTTATCCCATAATGTCCAAGAAGCGAGGTTCTGGTTTTGTCTATAAGGGCTAAAGATTTAACTGTAACAACAAAAAGCCTATCTGCCAACATAACTAAAAAATATGATACCTTTGGCTTCCCAGCAAGGCTCACAACTTATGAATTTACAAGATTTAAGACATTAACTATAGGCCACAAAAGCAGTAAGCCTTTTAATCCTCCGTATCAAATTATACACTGGTTTCTTTGTCAGGTTATCCCCATCACAAAGCACAAACCCTCCACTGAGGTAGTAAATTATGCCTTTCTGAATGTTAATGATTCCCAACTTTCCTCTGTTGGTGACGCTGTTAAACTACAGAGACACCTCACCAATCAGAGGTATGCTCTAAGCACTGAAGGCTTCAGTGCTATCTCCATTGACCAATTGATCTTAACAGAGGTGTCAGGGTACCACATCCCAGAGGAAGGTCTGTTAGCCTTGGCTGCCAACTTTCTCTATTGGGAGGAGGGTAGAGCTCACCATAGGAGGGGTGCTAACTTGATGAGATAAGATACTGATTGGCCTACTAAGGCCCAGGGTCCAGCGGCTGGAACCATTGTGTTGACTAACCCATCCAAGGTGATGTAGGCAGTGCCTGCATATTGGTTGGCTGTGGGAGGAGTCAGACTTGGGGTGGGGTGTAGGCAGTCAGGTTTGAGTGTTGGGGGTGCTTTCATATCTATTTGATAGGCAGGTAAATAGTGGTACTTTACACAGATTTTGGAGGCTGGTTGCTTGCACCAAGCACCTTTGTGGAAGGCTGTTTATGGGGTTATCTGTTGGGCCAGATATCCTGCACAGGGGGTATCTTTTGCGGTAAATATCATGTACTCTGGTTTAAGCAGATAGTCAGAAAAATGAAGTGGGTCAAAGGGTGCCCTGGGAGAATGATAAAACACAGGCTGAGTTTTGGGGGCTTCCTCAGGAATACGGGCTGTCAGCCCAAGATTTTCTGTTGGAACAGTAGTAAAATGGAAAACAACCAAGACAAAATAAGGAATAAATTGTTAGAACCAAGGTCCCATAATCTTATTTTTATTTCAAAATGACAATACCAATTTTCAAGACTTCATGGAGTTTAAATACCATTTCAAATGCTAAGTGTGGAATCTAGCCCATCACCTGATTGCTAAGTTGCTCAGTTTCTTCCAGCCTGAGAGCTCTGGCCCCATCCTGGATTTTCTGGCCCGTCATTTCTTCTTCTGGAATGAATTCCATCTGACAGTCCATAGATAATATATTCATGGCTTCATCATTACCACTGGTGTTCCCGTCATTCTGGATCAAGTGACCTTCAGAAACCCTATACCAGGTCAACCCTAGTCCCATGGTCTGAGCATCTCTGGGAGTCACTTCAGAGTCACCAGATGCCCAGAGATCATGTGGCCCAACAGCCCAGACTTCTAGCCTATCATATGAGTTTCCTTGAGACTTCAACTTATCAGGCTGAGCAGTAAATTCCTCTCCAGATGACCCATCAGTTATTATAGGATTGTCAGCATGTTGGTTCAGCGCTTCTAGCAATCTAGACTGGCCTGGATTGATCACTGAACTATGACGTTTCTCCATACTTTGAAAATTTGTGGCCAGGCTAGCCTGCAAATTTCCCTGATTAACCAGGTTTGAATCACAGCTTGTTCTAGCTCTTTCATTGGCTAGCCGCAAAAAACACAGGCAGACGGCCCCAGGGTCTGCGGGGTCCTCACAACTATCAGAGTCAGGTCCCAAGCTTGATTCTCCTAGTTGGAGTTTTCCACTTATTTTAGGAGAAATGCCATTCATGACAAGAGGAGCAGAAGTTATCTTGTTGTGATGATTGCTTCCTCCTTCATGACAATGACTCAAACAGAAAGGAGAGTATAATCTACTTTGCAACCTCCCAGGATTTGTGCAACCTCCTGAAATACAAAACAAGGCTTGCAAATGGCACTTTCTCCAGCTGACCAAAGCTCTTTATCCAGATTTGGAATATCCATGAGCAGTTTGGTAATCTAGTTCTTCTCCTGGTCTTCTTTTTCCTCCCAAATAGGAAGCAGGAAACATATGTCCGTGCTCTTACAATTTTGAAGAACAAGCTTGAAAAAATCCTCCTAATCATCAAAGAGGAGCCCAAGGAGACCAGAGGGCACAAGAAGAAGACCATCTCCCAAGAAGCAGCCAGAAAGCCTTCCCTATCATGAATATCTGGTAGTGGATTTTGAGTAGGCTCAGGCAAATGCCTTCATCAAAGTCTTTAAGAGCTCCCACCATGGATTCTACTTTCACTTCTGTCAGGCACTCTGCTGCTGTCTTCAGAAATGCTCAGATCTTCATGAGCTAATCAATACAGAAGGCACAAAAGAGGCCAAGGACGTCTTCAACTGTTTTGCTGCCTTTGCCCTAGTGAGAAAGGAGGAGACTAATGCCTTCTATGACACCCTCCTCTGCCACCCCTACATCATTGCCAACCAGGCAGCCTTTGAGGACTTTATTGAGTATTTCAAAACTCAGTGGGAGGGTTCTTTCAAGGAGCACACCATATCCAAAAAGGCAGTGAATCAATCAGCTGGAGCTGCCTTAAGTTCAAAGAAAGGTTAATCAAGACCACCTCTTCCCTTGAAGGGTGGCATAGTCAATTTGTTACCAGGGTCTGGATTAAGGAGCCCAAATTTAACATGATCATGGTGCATCTCAAGACCCAAGAGGACATCTCTGGTTGCCTCTTAAAGACTGGCAACAAGAACAAGGATGCCCCCCAAGAAGACCAAAGCAGTGAAAAAATATACTGAAATCAGCAAGGTGGTTCTTGCATACTATCTCAAGGATAGAAAGCTTGAGCATCTTCAGGCAACTTAATAACACAGTCAACCAGTGTATGAGCCTTCCTCAATAAATATTTAATATGCTTTTCTCTTCTTTCTTTTGATTTTATCATTTTTTGACTTTTCTTTAGAACTTAGTACTATTATATGCATCTTTTAAATATATATCATAGTTATAAGTGATGAAAATAGCTGTTTATTTTTTTTTGGGGGGGGGGGGTGTTTTGACTTTTGGGCTTTACTCAACCTTGTTGCCTCCAATTGATCCCCATTTTGCAGATTTGAAATCCTGAGGCTTTTTAAGCCTAAAATAGATTTTTTTAATTACTTTTTTATTGTTTTTTATGTTATAAAATTTTGAATTTGAAAACTTGTTTTTCATAGTTGTGATGCTGTAAATAAAAAAGCAGTATATAGAATAATTTTGAGGTAGCTAAAATTGAGATAGCCTAAATTGAGATAGCGTTTTTTGGGATGTTGTTTTCAAGATAGTGTGTCACAACTATTAGCAGTGAATCCAGACATTTCATATTGAGTCTGAGCCTTTGATTATATTGAAAGCTCAATTTCAGTACTTCACTATATATCTGATCATCTAGAGAAACTAGAGCTATAATCTTTAGTACCATTTTTAAAATTATCTGAAAAACTTATCTATATATTGTTGTAACATCTTCAATCACTCCCTCTCAGGGAATTAACACCCCAATAGTTCACCAAATGAGTCACCAAATAGCTCACCAACTAATCAATAAGTTGGTGGCACTCCTATCATTTGACCATCTATTACAGGGATCACACAATCCAGATCCTAAGCGAAACACAACTTGAGTAAGCCTTGTGACTTAAGAGGAACATTACTCAGATAAGCCCCATGACCTCCATGGCTTACATGGATAGTATGTGGCTTTACATGATACTATATAATATTCTATATTCTACCCAATAAAGTATCATTCTTCTCTTAATTTCCCCCTTTTTCTTGTTTATTATACTTCCCAGAAGTATAATCTCAACAGTGGTAGCACAGGTAGGTTACCTATACCTACCCAACTCAAAGAAAAAATTCATCCTAAGAAAAGTACCCAAACAATGATACTCACTAATGGCTGGAGAGACTACAAAGAAGGACAAGATGTTCCTGCAGGCCCTGTTATCTACAACAATGTCCTTGTACCTGTTGAACAATACAACACTCTCAAATCCCACAGATTGTTACCCACAGCGCTAACTGCAATGGCACCACAGCAGCCTAAGATACCCAATCTTGTGTTCCAGCGCCTACATACAGCTGAAATTGGCGCCTTAGCAAGACTACATCTGGAAAACGCCTCTCTTTGGATCAACAGTACCAAAAGCAAGTTTGAACAAGTAGAATACCCCAGCAGACTCTGGGTCAGTGAGATTGCCCTTTGTGTCACAGGAACCTCATCATGTTTTTTAAGCAGATGTCTAGCCCAACAACCCAACCAGAAGGAAAACTGGGAGCTATTCAAGAGTGCATTCCTCAAAAAGTTCTCCATGAAAGATTCCAATGTAGTAATCATGAGAGAACTCCAAACCTTCAAGATGACAGGAACAATCAAGGAGTATATGGCTGCATACAAAGACCTACGTGAATGTGCACCTAAAACCATCAATCTTGATGAACCTGGACCATTCTTGGACTTCTACAATGGCCTTCCCACACACATTAGACATCAGTTTGACATGACCTGCTGCAAGAACCTTGAGGACATATTCTTGGAAGGAAAACACACGGCACAAAAATCTGACAACCTACACACAACCAACAAGCGCAAAGAGAGCCCTTCAGTCAAGAAGGATCCTCAACTCAATAAGCAAAACAATTGAGCCAACAACACCCATCCTTGAACTGGGAACTGTACTGCCCAAGCCAACCAGGCAAGCACCAAAGATACCAATAAGGAGGGAAAAGCTCAGGGAAGTGCTTAGGCAAGCCGCCCTCCCCCAACTCACAAGACTCGTTGTCAGGGACCCACTTTGAGGGGAACAAGCCCCAAGTTGGTGAGCCAAGGCCCCTAAATTAAGCCCTGCAATGGCTGAACTAATGGGCACTGTAACCATGGTGAGGAGGCCCAAGTGACCTAAGTATGCCAATCTTCCCATCAGGGAGCTGAAACAACCCAAAAGATAATATCCTATCAGGTACAACAACAGATAGAATGACACATGAGGCCGTACCAACAAGGGTTTGGCAGGTGGAGGAGTAGAATGGCAGCTGTAGTGGAACTTTTGTCCCCAATGACCAGAGGGATACTTGAACCATCTGTTGGCTAAGGACCCCTTCTGATGGGCATCATTTGGTGAGGATTTTTGCCAGTTGGTAGTGGGAGTGGGATTCTCAAGACCTTTTACAGTTGTAAAAAGAGAGACTAGAAACCACCACAGGAAATAAATCCCCTTCATGGCTTCAAATAAGTTTAATAAGAAATGAATATGACAAGATAGGATAAGATGTATTTTTTATTGCTGGAACAATTGGAATGAATAAAAATTGGGCACTTAAATAGCCTTAAATTCAAGGCTGAAATATTTGAGTGGAGTTTGGGGAATGAAGGGGATTTGCATAAGTGTATCATTTAAAACATACCTGTTTCAAGTGGAAGATAACCTGCTTCTTAATGATTGTCAAACATATTTGGTGCAGGAAGAGAAGCCACAAAGTTGCCACAAGATTAGTGTTAATTAACCGTTGTAAAGCCAGAAAATCAAATATCTTATTGTACGGAGCTTGGTCCATATACTTAGAGAGCAGGTCATTAATTGGACAATAGGCAGCAAGCAGCCAATCAGAACCAGAGCGGTAAGTGACGTTATCACTTTTAATACTAACCTTTTTGCTTTTGAAAGGGTTTTTGAATTCAAAATCCAATTGAATCAATGGATAATAAATAGGTAGTTTAAATGAATTCCCTGGTTTTGTTCTAATGTTTTCTTCCTGATTAGAGTCCTGGGTTTGATTCTTGGTCTGGGAAGGGTTGAAAAGCCCAAAGGTGTTAAAAATGTTGTTGTTTTGTAATTTTTGGTTGATAAATAAAGACCCTTCAGTCAAATTTAAAATGGAGTCAGGAAAAGGATTTCTGACACTTGTACAGGGACCAGGACGTGGACTCAATTACCATGATCCAAGTACCCTCCAGCAATCCTCTACTGTCTGCCGCCCAAACTGGAAATAAACCCCTTACTTATTCTTTCCGCTTTTGCAGATACCAGGGCACAGCACTATTTGATACTGGAGCAGATCAATCCCTTGTTAACAAAAAATTTGCCAACCTTATGAAATTACCAACAGCTCAAAGCAGTGTCAAGAGAGTCATCATGGCTGACAACAGAAGCACACCAGTTATCCACAAGGCAAAACCTTTCTGCGCCCAAATTGGAGGTGTACAAATGACAATTAGCAGCCCCATCATACCAATCCCCAAATACGACATAATACTAGGTCTATATTGGATGCGGAAAACCAAACCTCACATTGATTGGGACAGTGCCACTCTCACTATCCAGTGCGGCAAAGTACACCATCACATCTACCTGACTCACCTTGACACTCTCATGCCCAACCATGTGTTTGTAAAAATAATGAAAAAAGAAGAGGAGATAGACCCCAGCAAGATTAATTGGAATACCTGTAGATATGAAGTCATTCACTTTAAGAACACAGAATCTAGACGTGAACAGGACTATATCCATGATCAGCTTGTCAAAGAGTTCCCCTCTGTTTCCCAGGAAACACTACTGGGGTTACCACCTTACTGTGGCATACAACATGAGATTGACCTTAAAGGAAGTGTACCCAAGGCACACCCCATCTATTGCCTAATGTCAGGATTGACAATTCTTCCTCTCTAGAAACCTGGGTCTTGGAGCAGGAATTGAACCCCAAAGCTGGATTCCTTTGGGCTGCCAGGCCTGTGGACCACAGGACCGCCTGCCCACGTTTTTCTGGGATTGAGCTTCCACGAGCTGATACCAAGAATGTTGACCCATGCGGTAAAAAGAACCAAACCAAAGAAATCATTGCACCAAATGGAGGATTAATCAAAGCACCTAATAAAGGCACTGATTTGGCAACTCTTAGCTTCATAAACTTGAAGTCTACACCAGCAACCAATCAAGAGCCAACTCAGGAAAGAGGCACGGGCCCGCAACCTGGTCCCATGACCTCAACACTAAATCAAGATAATCAGGCAGCCAAATTGAGATTCTTGACCAATGAAAGAACTCCCAGGCTGAGTGCCATTTTGCTGCCTTTGGACCCAAGCACCAGTTCCCCTGGCCCTGGCCTTCCCAATGCCCTGATGAACCCCCCATGAAAAAGTTAAGCTTGGAGGGGGGTACTATATAGATCCAAGGACCCTGCGCTCCAAACTTATTGCCATTTTTGAATAAAGGTTATGTTAATTTGGCTCATACAGCTATTACCTTATTTTGTATTTGCTGTCTACCAATTCAGTTCAGGATCTCCTGGCCCGCCTACCCCACCACCCGCTGTTTTCTGTCCTCCTGGTATACCCTTTGGACCCGTCCACTTTACCAACTACCCTCTGAAGTCTGAATACAAGGAATACATCCCAGAAAGAATACTTGAACTCAATCCCCTGGCCTGCATACAATCTGCATTTAGATACAACCAACAAGGCCTGTGGATATTTTCAACACCCAAGTTGTTCAGAGGTAAATTCAACTATCTCCCTGCTTACAACCTGTCCATGGAACCGCCCATGACCCCAAAACCCATGCCTGCTTCCTCACCCAACCTCCCAACTGACCATTCTGGCAAGCTGTTTGGGATTTTGTACATCACCCTCACAGGAGTGATTGACACTATAATCCTGGCCGCTGGTCTGTGGTTTTGGGTGGGGAAGTCTGCCTCCTACCTTTTAAAGTTAGCTCCCCTCTTGTGGTGGGCATTATCCGCAAAAAACCCAGCCCAAGTTACCCTTGAAAACAACAGGCTGGCTGCCCAAGACTGGATCCCTGACACCTAACACCCCAATAAGACAACACTCTAAAAGCCTATCTTGACAAAGCCCTCAACAAAGGCCTCATTAGACCCTCAAAATCACCCTTTGGTGCTGCTGTCTTCTTTGTGGCAAAGAAAGATGGAGGACTCCACCTGGTCATAGACTACAGGGTGCTTAAAAGGTCACAATTAAGAACAGGTATCCCCTGCCCCTGATTGACAACCTTTTTGATGCCCTGGGGGGTCCCAAATCTTCACAAAAATTGATCTGACAGCAGATTACCACCAAATGCGCGTTAAACCTGAAGACATCCCAAAGACGGCATTCAGAATCAAATACAGATCCTTCAAATGTGTTGTCAACTTTGGCATGACAAATGCCCCCAGTACCTTTGTGACTTTCATTAACAAGGTTTTCAAGGAACACATTGGGAAACAAGCAATCATCTACCTGGATGACATAATCATTTACAGCCCAAACTTGAAACAATACTGGGAAAACGTCCACCTGGTTCTCTGCACCCTCAAAGAAAACCAACTCATTGCCAAACCATCAAAGTGTGACTTCTCATCTGAACTCCCTTTCCTTGGCCACATTGTCAGCAAGGACAGGATCAAACAAGACCCAGAGAAAATACGTGCCATAACCAAAAAGCCAGCCCCCAGAAACAAGAGTGAACTCCACACCTTCCTAGGCATGGTAACCTACGTTAGAAGTTTCATCCCTGACTGGGGCGCTCTGAAGGCCCCCTTATCAGCCATTACAGGCAAAACAACTAAATTTGTATTTACACTGTTACAAGATCAACATTTCTGCCAGTTAAAAGAACAAATGGTTACTCCCCCCATCCTCCAATATCCAAATTGTGAAGGGATATACAAACCAGAAACCAACGCCTTTGACTGCACCATAGGAGGAGTACTCTTCATCCAAACAGCAGAGAAAGACTTCCTATCCGTGGCATACAAGTCAAGAAATTTATCTGACAGTGAGCAAAGATTTCCCATTCACGACAAGGAATTGGTGGCTATTGTACACTGCCTTCTAAAGTGGTGATGCTATCTGGAAGGGGCTCAGACGTCAAGTTGCTTACCAATCACAAGTCCCTAGTGTTCTTCAAGACACAGCAACACCTATCAAGGAGACAAGCCAAATGGATGAGTCTCATACAGAGATATCCCATGCAAATCTAATACAAACCGGGCAAAGAAATGCTTACTGCAGATGCCCTATCAAGGCTATATAGCAAACATGTCCTCTGTGCTAATGGGGACCCCAACTGACCCATGCTCATCATGGGTAATCTCCAGGAAGGTTTCCCACCAGGCACACCTATGGACGTACAAGAAAAGGTCCTTAAGAACAAACATCTGTTCAAAAATGTATATGGTACCCTACACCAAATACTTCCAAGTGGTGACACTGTACCCTATGTTCTGTAAACTCAAAAGATTGACACCATCCTCAGATATCACAGAGACCTGGGACTCACCTGTAGCAGGAAATTACACAAGTACCTCAAAACACGCTACTGGCAGCCCAATATGCTGGATGACATAAAAGAGGTACTGGAGCAATGTGAAGTCTGTGAAAAGTACGCCTGAACCAAAGCACCACCCAAGTGGTAGTACCTGTATCCATCACACAACCCTTCAAGGTATGGTCATTGGATATTGTGGGACCAATGCCTAGTGAAAACAAGGGCAAAAATTATATCATAACAGCTATTGACTATGCAACCAGATGGCCCATGGCACAAGCCACAAAAGAGCGTAAAGGTAATGATGTGAGACAATTTATTGGAAAAGAAATCATAGGTAAATTTGGAAAACCTGACCTCCTGATCACAGATGGAGGCACCAAACTTAAAGCCATCAACACTAACGTCTACCTTTCCAAAAACTGGATAAAACACATCACAGCCAGCCCATATCACCCTC
The DNA here is from genome assembly GCA_014839935.2 of Entomophthora muscae. Taxonomy (NCBI): domain Eukaryota; kingdom Fungi; phylum Entomophthoromycota; class Entomophthoromycetes; order Entomophthorales; family Entomophthoraceae; genus Entomophthora; species Entomophthora muscae. The sequence goes on from QTSX02006483.1 coordinate 226,103, forward strand.
AAGCAAATGGACAAGTAGAACGACAAAACAGCGCCCTTGTAGAAGCCCTCAGTAAGTTATCTGCTAACAATCCAAAGTCTTGGGTTGACATGCTTCTAACAGCACTCATGGTCTGCAGAACATGGGTTAACCGTAACACGGGCAAAAGCCCATATAAACTTGTCTATGGACAAAAGCCCGCTCTTGTTAGTACAGCTTCAGGACCCTGATTACCTCTACCTAAGAAAGTGCCAGAGGCCAGCAACCCCAACGTGCAGCAAGCTAGAAAAGACCAAGAAGACATGGAACATAAAAGATTCAAGAGGGAAGCAATTCCGTACAACAGGAAAGATTCCAAATTGGAGACAAAATCTGGGTTGTCAACCATGACCAGCACAAGTTAGACCCAGGATTGTGTGGGCCAGGCATTGTTATGGAAGTCAACCCCAATACTACCTACCTCATCAGGGAAATGGAGCAAGAACCAAGGTGAAATGTATGTATCATGATTGACTCCGCCTATGTAAAGCCAGAACGGCCAACAAAATTCCAGACTTCCTGTCCCCAATGCCAAACTGGATCAATACCAAGCATGCATCCCCGACTCTCTGAAGAAAATTCCCAAGGCTCTGCCTTCTAGCACCCCAGGGGGAGATGTTGCAACATCTTCAATTACTCCCTCTTGGGGAATTAACGCCCCAAGTAGTTCACCGAATGAGTCACCAAATAGCTCACTGACAAATCAATAAGTCAGTGGCACTCCTATCATTTGACCATCTATTACGGGGATCACACAATCCAGATCCTAAGCGGAACACAACTTGAGTAAGCCTTGGGACTTAAGAGGAACATTACTCAGATAAGCCCCATGACCTCCATGATGTACATGGACAGTATGTGGCTTTACATGATACTATATTATATTCTATATTCTACCCAATAAAGTATCATTCTCTTAATTTCCCCCTTTTTCTCATTTATTATACTTCCCAGAAGTATAATCTCGACAATATCTTAAATTTTTATAAAAAAACATTTTAATGAGCTTTAATATTATTGCTGGTTAACTCCACTAGCATCCTTATTAGGATCATGCAACGGTAAGCAAGGTTTACTCTGAAAAATTATGCAACCACTCAGATCAGGTGATACATACATTTATTCTGAAACAATCTGCAGCCATTTTTTTAAACCAAATGAAACAATCTGCAGCCATCATATCAGGGAGCAAATTTTAACGCTGAAACATTATGCAGCCGCTCAGATCAGGTGATACCACTGAGTGGAATATTCTATTATTGGAATACAAAATAAATAAAATCGAAATTTTCTTGTCAACCATATCTTACTTCACTTAGCATTTATATATCTATTTTGAATAGTATTTCTTTAAATGATTCAAGCGCAAATTCTCTAGTCAAGTCTATCATAATCCTAAGTTTAACCATGTAATCCGAAAAAAGGAATTTAAATAATCATACTTTTAAACAATATGTTTCTCCGCTTTTTCAATTTTCATCCATGTATTCCGGAGTCGGATAAACTAAAAAGATAAGCCACTTTTCAATGGTTGCAATAGTCGAACCAATAATTAAGAATTGGGCAATTAAAATAAATATTTATTAAAGCCCAATTGACAAATATTCTCATTTTACAAAATTTAGGCCACACTCCACTAAATTCAACCTTTGTACTTTCAAAGATGTATGTATGGATGAGCCAAATCATGCTTTGGCATTGGCTTTAATCTACATATTTAGAGTTGAATAATTAATATATACAAAAACGAGCCTGCTTCGATACCTTCAGTGCACCCAAGCATAAGGGATTAAATTAAATCGATTGCTCCATATTATTTAAAATCAAAGTTGAATGTAGAGAAATACATCGTTTAAGAATAATATATGCATAGATTATGCAACTCCAGAATGGTTGGATTTAAATTGGAAGAGGAGAAACATTGTTTAAGAATAAGATTGAAATTAAGATTGATTCGCTATACTTTTATATGGCTGGATGTTAGCCTCTATGCTGAGGATTGAATTGACTTGAGAAAAGACTTGGTTAATTTAAAGAGATCCGATTCAAATTATATATTACTTTAGTTTAAGAAAGAGATCCTTTATTTCAAATTTATTTATTTTGAAGAGAAATAATAGAAAATTACACTCTAATTTGTTACCTGATCCAAGTGCTTGTAGAGTGTTTCAGAGCCAATTGATACATCACCTGATCTGATTAGTTGCAGGTTGTTTCATAGTTAATTATGCATCACCTGATCCAAGTGGTTGCAGATTGTTTCAGAGTTAACTTTGGTTGCTATTGTATCGTCTTAATAAAAAACCGTTTATTAATAGGCAATAACATTATTAAAATTCAATAAGTTAGTTTAATAAAATTTAGAGTATCCTGATAATTCCAATAAAAATGTTGTGGGTACAGTTTTTTTGGTACACACTGCATCTAAGAATCATTTATCCGCTCTGTTTTATAAAAATAGGTATTAGCGTATATATTGCAATGTGAAGACTTTCCTAGAAACGTATTCTGAATGTTTTTTTACTTGTTTCTAGTGGTTCCAGGTTGGGTGTTGACAGAATCAGTCGAGCACACCTTTCACAATGGGAAGATCAAGGTAGATTTGATTTGTGAAAGTAAGGACTCGGTCTGTGATGGCTTCAAGGAAACAGTCAAGCATGTGGCAAAATTACTTGAAAATGCTCTCAGCTTGAAGGAGGAAATATACGCTAAAGTTGAGGTTGGCCACAACTCATACATGGATAAGAAGGGGTATGGTTTAGCAACCACCTATGTAGGAAATGATCGCAATGAATTTACTCCAGGCACAATTATACCTAGAGCGCTGTGCAATCAAATTGGCTCTTGCAAACCCACTTACTATGATTTCATTGTATGTGTCAATCAAAACCAACCCTTCTACTTTGCAAGTGACTTTGGGAAAAACGAGGTTGGAAGTAGCGCCATTGATACCCTTGCCCACGAGTTTATTCATGGCTTGGGCTTCCTGGATTGTTTTTCTGAGAACTCATGCAGCGCCAACCTCGTTCCATTTTTCATAACAAGACGTGTGCACATCCAGAACACCACTGTGTTTAAATTCTATGCTAACTCTTTTGTAGAACACATTTATACGAAAGACGACGTGAAACTGACAAGCTTGATTGATTTATATATAGAAAAAGAACCGTTCCCAGTTGGATCTCCCTCACGTTGGAAAGTCCAGCCAACGGAGTACCACTTGGGTATCGCCAAGAAGATTGAAGCCCTAGCCACTACAAAAGGAGGACTCTACTTCAAAACCTTGAACGGAAACAAAGTCATTCTTGACACTGATGGAGAATATGACTTTTATAGTTCTGTATTCCATTTAGACCAAATGTACAATGAAACCCGAGAGGCACTCATGACCAAGGATTTGCGCCTTGCCAAAGGAATTCACAACATGGAAGCTGACGGATGGCTTACATCCCCCTTTGGCCCACTCACGCTTGAAATATTGGAAACAATGGGCTACCAACTAAATCCAAAGCCCATTTATGAAGATTCTCTTATAGGGCTCAAAGAAAAGATGAAGAGTTCTTCCTGATCAGCACTCATTCACCAGGCTACTGCTGAAAACCCAGTCACTAAAATGACTCTAAAATAAAAGAGTTTCAAAAAAGAAATTAAATTGCCTTTCATTAAGCTGTGCTATTAATTAATGGCTTATTATCAATCAAACTCTTTATCATTCATAAATCCCTTTATACCAATAAATAGTTTTATTTACTATGATAACAAAAGGCACCAGCTTTAGCATTATAAGTTTGTATTGAATGTTTTTAAAACTAAATAATAAAAACAATTATTTTTCATTTTTAATATGCAGTAATAATAGCAGCCCTGAATGATATGAAAAATAATTTCTAGACTATCTACTGGGGTCATATCTACGTAAGGAATAACTGGTCTACAATAAAAACACAACAGTAAAGAGAAAAAGCATCAAAAGGATGATTAATCAAAGTTTAAGCCATTAAAAAGCTGCCACCAAAAGGAGCACCTAGTAGAAAGCAACCCTGTCCATAACAACTTATTAATCACAAGTTAGAAATTGAATTAAGAGTCATTCCAGAAAAGTATATTATACACTTTTTCAGAAGCATTAAGAAATTCCACTCAACATTAAAAAAGTTATTAATAAAAGAACCTTACAATAAACCCCTGGATTCAGCCAAGTTCTCTGATGTTCAGCCTGAATGTGATAAAGCTACATATTGTGTTTGACTCTTGGGGACAACATCCAAGAGGATCAGTGGGAAAAATTTATTACAAAAGGTTTGCAGTTCAAAGCTAGCCTTGGGTTAGCTCTTCAGGGCAAAATTAAGGACACATACCTTAATTTCCTGGAACAAGAGAAGATAGTTTCCTTTTGGCAAAAAGGAAAGGAAAAGGCTTGAAGATATTAAAAGCCAGCACAAGTGTGGATAAACTTGTCTTTATTTGGGGAAGTGATTCTACTAAAATAGTAGACTGGGCACGCTGATCATTCACTAGGTAGACAGTATGGCTGATGAAGTCATTCTGAGCTGAACTTGTACCAGGACAGACATGTGCAGGTTGGATAATCCAGAATGGGTAGACATTATTTCAACCCATTTAAGGAAGGGAAACAATGGACAAACTCAAAATCAAAACCAACCAAGTCTTTGAAAGTATCAAGATTCAAAGGTCATATCACAATAGCATTAATGACACAATTTATGGCACCAAAAATAATATCAAAAGAGAATTTTTTCAAAATTAACCTATAGAGATAAAGAAAAAACTCTGATGGAGGGAGCTGAATTTGGACCGCAAACTAATAATAAACAAGCTCCTGTAACTAATGCCACATCATTTTTTATTAATCCCTCTTTGGAAACCATTTCCTGTGAAATAGCTCAATCACTGAGTAAAGGGTGATGCTAATTACCAAGTCATATATTACCTGGTGTCAGGGAATTGTGAGCTCTATGGATTAACTAACCATAACTCTCATGGGAAAATAGGCTGATAAAAAGAAACTCTGGTTAAATGACTCCCTGATATTTGAATATTAAGTGAAGTGAGAATTCAATTTTTTGTCTGAACAACTACTGGAAGTTGACACTTTTTAAAATAATGGTACTTGATCTACTGAAAGCTTTTAATATAAAAAATTAAGCCTTACAGCTATGGTATACTAAAGTGACCCCAGAGAGCTCAAAAATGCAATAAAAACTATACCTCAACCAACAAGAATAAGGATATAAGCAAATACCTCTTATTTTACTATGTAATTTACACTCTTCAATATAAAAATATTTTTATTACCATAAAAATTAAAATTCTAATGAGACAAAAATAAAAAAAAACAAATAAAGTTATGCAAAATATGGGTCAATATTTGTTAGATTAATCTGTTTCCTATTAACTGTGCTACTTAAAACTTTAAAATTTTGTTTTAATTTTCTTATCAATAAATTTAAATAATTACAACAATTTTATCAAAATAAATCTTATTTAATCCTTATAATATAAAAACCTATATTAAATTAATCAATTTCTACTTATAGCTAAATTAAACTGTATTAAAAGCTAGTAACAATCTTATTTCATATACCATTATTTCTTGAAAGCTGATTAGTACAAAATGACATCATTCTAAAAAGAGCAACCTAAAAATACAATAAAAACTGATATGATGCTTTTTGTTGGAAATTAAATTGTTGCCTAAAATCTTAGCTTTTTTAAAATATTTAATTTAAAATATAATCATTTTTGAATCCCTCTTTTTAAAAAGAGGACAGATAACTTTTTTGCATATTTAATAAATATTAAATAATTTTGGATTTTTTAAAAAAAATCTAGTAAAAAGTTAAAAAAAACTAAAACTAAAATTAAAACTGAACTTTTATTGAAATTTCAGTGATCTCATTTAGCATAAGTAATTTATTCTTAAGTTAGATTTTATAGAAAATATATAATAAGAACTTATAAGAGAGTAAAAGTTTTTCTTTTCAAAATTTTAAGTATTTAATATTAATAAAATAGCTTTATACAACTATTTAATAAAATTATATTTTTATACTGTATGCTAGAGATAATATGATAAAAAATTCAAACATAAAAAAGAATGTATCAAAATCTTGCTTTATTTAATTAAATTTTATAAAGGTTAAAATTTATTTGAACTAAATGGAAAATGATCTTAGTCATTGTATCTATAAAAATAAGATACAAATTTAATTATACAAGCAAATATTTATATGTGATTAGAAAAACATTTTTGTTTTGATAGATTTAAAATATATAAAGTTCATTTTTTAAGAACTGTTAAAGGTTATAATAAACTTAAGTTTATGTAAAAAAAGGTTTTTGAGTTGGTTACTAAAAGTAAGCTAAATAATGATTTATACTTTAAATTTAGTTTACTGATTAAAATATCATACTTTAAGAGTTAATTAGCATATTTTATTTCAAATAATAATTTTATAATCTTACATTCAAAGCCACTTCAAGATACTAAATTGGTATTGAAATATAAAGTTGCAGCACAATTCCAAAAGCTGAGATTAAGGGCTTTCTAATGATACTAGTTTGAGCGAGATTGAAGTACTATTCGCGGAAATATCAACAGTTAACCAGAATATAAAAAGGGGTAAATAAACAATGATATCAGACTTCAGGGGTGATATTGATAAATTAAGGAGATCAGTTGGGGGTCAGTTGGGGATTTATACCTGTAGTGCGAAAGCTCAGCTAACATGGTATTTAAACAGCTCAACTTTACAGAAATTTACTTTACAATCTACACCTTTACTCCTCTCTGATAACTGCACATCTATTTCCAAGCAAGAACTGCCTGAACCAAGCCAAGGAACCCAACCACTATCATTATGGAACCTATCAAGTTTGCACCTCAGATGACACCCTTCTTCTCTCTGGGGGCTTCTACTAAGAGAGAAAGAATCTCTATGCTTAAACAAGCATTCCTTTTTACTGCTGGCAGTGATCTTAACAGCTTTGTTGAGCATTTCTTATTAAAAACAGAGTTTGGAAAAAGTACCTTCTTACCTGTCATACAAAATTCTAAAACAGATGATTTCCTTAACAACCTAAAGGAATTGATGTCAGAGTCCCCTGCCAAGCACCTTCCTTCTCTAAGAGCATTGGTTACATCAAGCTACAGTCTGAAAGAGCTTTGGGATTGTGGATTTAAAATGACAAAAAATGAGTATTCATATTCTAAAAAAATAAAAAATGCTAAAAAAGCATCATTAAATTCAAAAAATAAAAAAGGAAAAAATGATTCAGTAAAGAAAGAAAACATAAAAAATATTTTAAAACATATATTAAAAAATTCATTTCCAACTAGCCAATTTACTAAAAAATCCCCTGGATTGATTTATGAAGAATTACAAAAAGAGTTGAGTGAATACTCAACTAAAATAAAATACTCATTATTGAAAACAAAAAAAGAAATTTACAAAGATATGAAAATAAAAAACAATATTTCTATTTCACTTTCCACTTTTTATAAGCTTATTCCTAATAATATAATTAAAAGCAAAAAGCAAACTGATATGTGTAACATTTGCAACTTAAAAAAGTCATTAGAAATGAAGAAAAAGGATTTGAGTATAAAGAAGTTGCCATTGCCTAAATCTATTAAAGAAAATTTGAAATCTATTGACCTACATGAAAAGTTTTATAAGCATCAAAATAAAGAATATATTAGTGATATAAATAATCTTGATAATAATTCATGTGTTATAGTAATAGACTATAAAGAAAACTTTAAAATAGGTGGGGGTCCTATAGAGACAAATAATTGTTTTTATGAGAAAATACCTATTTCTTTATTAGGATTTGCAATTGCTTTTAAAGAAAATGAGAAAATTAAATATGAGTATCATGACTTTTTATCTGAAATTTTATCTCATGACTCTTTGTTTTCAGGTCAGTGTTTGATAAGTCTGCTTAAAAATAATAAATTTAAGAATATTAAAAATATTAAAGTTTGGACTGATAATGGTAATCATTTCAGATCTTATGAATTCTTATATTATCTTTTTAAAGAGGTACCTAAAATTATAAAAGGAACAATTAAGTTTAATAGATTTGTTGAGTGTCATGGCAAAAGTATTGTTGATGGTCATTTTGGTGTATTATCTAAAATATTTAAACAAAAGGAAAATGAGATGTATATAAAAAATATAAATGATCTCAAAATGGTTTTTGAGAGAGAGGAAGAAAGAAAGGGTCTATATGAGACACTTGTAAATAATTCAGATGTTTCCCAAAAAATCTTTTTTCACATCTATGATAGAAAATCTAGGCCTAAAAAAAGCTGGCTTGAAGTCAAAGCATTTTATGTTAATCTTTCATATTTAATGAAAGATGGTGAGCTGTATGTTTCACCTTTGACATTTGAGGATGTTAAGGAGTACTCCAAAATAAATTATTGTGTAAAGTTCTGCACAGATGACAGAGAAACAAAGAGAGCTGATACTACTAAAGGATTAGTAGGACATTTTCATGAAGTTGGACACATAACAAAAACTTATATTTCACATAGGGTAAATAGTCTTTTAAATACAACAACTTTTTTTTAAAAAATAACTAAGAAATTAATTATATGAGCCAAAGATAGGGTAATAGCAATTATAGCTTTGGGGCTGCTATTACTCTCCCATGCAACTCATATATTTAATTCTTGGCTTATTAAAATAGAAAAAAGGGTTTTAGCAAAAAATACAGCTAATAGAAATAAGATTTATTTCTATTAGTTGTATATTTTACACTATTAAACTTTTCTTCAGTAAACTAAGCATTATACTAATGTTCAAAAAACATAAGTTTATGACTTAAATGATACCAAAGAAGTTAAAAGGCTTTGAAATGCTTAAGCTGGCGCCTTGGCTTGATCTAACAAATAATGACCCATATGAAGAAATATTAAAGCTTATTTGATATGGTTTATATAAGTACAACTGTGAATATCATATGTTTCATTTGGAAATTAACAAAAATTAAGATATTTCACTTACTTTCAACTATAAATATTCATCTCAAACTTACCATGCATACATAGAACAATCACTGCTATCTAATTAAATTTAAAAAAAGCTTAAAAATTAAAACTAAAAACTAAATGAACAAAGCTAATAAGTAAAAATTAAAGTTAAAAAGTTAAAAGTTAAAATCATAGAAGCAAGAAAGTTTATCCCTCCCCCTTTTTACCCTTCTTTATCTTGGACCCTTTCAGGAGGGAATTTTAAATTGGCTCAATGAGTAGCTTGAGCTCTGAGTCTTTACTTGACCTTTGTTGCATCTTGGATTGTCATAGTGAATATGAAGGACTTTTTTGAGGGCTTAGTGAGGAGAACATAATTTGCAAGATCTCTGAGCTTGGAGATATTTTTCTCCTGCTCATGCTGGAGAAGAAAGAGATTTCTAAATCTGGTATAAAGCCCAAAGTTAGACTTTATGTGCCTATGATAGGCTTCAAGAGAAGAAATAGTCTTTGGATCCCCATTAATTGTGGCCCAGTACATGTTCCATAAGGCCTTTACTCTGACCTTGTCTTGCCTATGAGTGAAAACTTTCACAATTCACTAGGGCTCAAATTACTCCAGGAAAAGCCTGAACTCTGTGTAATTTAACTATTTAGGGATCCTTAGAGAGAACCTCAAACCCCTGTACATTGTGCTCTGGATTTAAAAAATCCAAGGCACTAAATTTTGCCAGTAAAAACTTGCAGGTGTCTGAGGCATCCTTGTGGCTCAATCTAATTAACTCAGCATTGGCTTGAACATTGCAATAAACTGCTTGACATAAATGAAAGTGGCACCCCTTCACTTATCTGCTAAACAGCTGCTTGTATTTATTGAACTGAGCAGGCTCAAAGTCTATAATGCATATATGTGGGCTAAGAGCTCAAAGACTTACCTTTTCCTTGCCATCCAGGGTCGTCTGGTCCTTGTCAGCATCATAGAGGTTGGCTTTGGCGTGATGAGGTCTTATTGGCATTGTTATTGGAGGGCAGGAGAGCAAGCTTGTAATAGAGGATGGTGAAAGCACAGGCTTAAATGGCCTCAGTGGCCCTGGGAAGAAGGAAGAAAGCAAGTGGAATCACCTGGATGTCTATCTGGGCATGTACCATCCAGAGCTGGTAGAACATCTGGGGGCAGGTGGCAAAGGTACTGTCAACTAGCCAGGTTGATGCCCTTTTCAACTCCATCAGATTCTGCTGAGTTGAGTACCAGATGATACAGTTTTTGACTACAGGCATGTTGTTGTGAAGGAGGAAGCGCTTCCCAGTTGAAAGTTGCTTGAGCTTGTGGGTGAGCGTAAGCTTAGTGAGGACATCAGAGGCCTTGAGTGAGGGGGATTAGCATTGATGTATTTGTTGCTAATCAACTTAAAAAACTGCTCTTGAGTTAGCACCAACTTAAGATTGTTTGGTTTGAGATGTTGCAAAGCCTTTATGGCCAAATTGGAAGCCCGGAGGTGAGAGGAGGTGGGAATCATCTGAACCATATACCATTTAAGCATCTGAGTGATTAAATGATTGGGGGGCTCACATGTGTGCTCCCCCTTCTCAGAAGTTACCCACTCCTAGCCCTTGGTGTTCAGGCAGGCCCCACAGGACTTATCTTTTCAAACAAAGTTCTTACTTTTGGTCTGCCACTTTTGATTATTACAGTTGAATATATAATAATCTGCAAAGTACCCAGGGATGCCTTTAACTGACATGATGGGGAAATAGAAATGGAAGTGCTTGGGAACTTTGAACTTCCCATCCACATTCAGATGTTGTGAATGGCTATTGGATCCCAAGCCACGTGGCTGGTGGCCTTGAACTTCTTGGAGTAGTCCTCTGGCTCCTCCTGATAGTCATAAGAAGGGAGGAGAGAAGAGATATTGGGGAAGGAGGAGAGGGGTTCATTGAGGCCTGCTTTGAGTCCTCCTTCTTTCCAGAAGAAGAGGTAGGCTCCTTTGCAGCCTTTCCTTTCTTGATGTGGCACTTCTTTGTGGGCTCAGAGTCAGCCTTGAACTTGTAGAAAGAGTTATTGATGAGATCTCATAGGTTTTATTGGGAGAGGAATTATGGGGAAAGATGAGGATGGAGGGGAGGATGGGGTCAGGAGAGAGAGAGTCTTGGCCTTGTGAGGCTTTTTGGTAAGTTTGGTGGTGGTGGCAAGGATCTTAGAGCCCTTGGAGGCCTGACACTTGGACTGTTTGTTGGATTTAGATGATCTTGGCTAAAAAAGCTTAGTATTGTAAATAAAACAATATGAAAGATATAAAAAAACACAAAGAAGTAAAGCAAATCAAGACATAAGTAAAAATATACATAAAAATTCTTATTTAGCAAGAAAAAAACACAAAAAGTAAAGGAAAGCAAAATATAAACAAAAAGTATAGATCTAAAGGGTAAAATAGAAAATATATGATATTTGAGGAAGCTTTAAAGATGTTAGGTTCAGCATAACATCTTAGGGCTAAACCAATGAAAAAGTATAGCTAAAAATAAAATAATATATATAAAAATTATATGGGGAGTAGCAGAGAGAGTAGTAGATTATAATTGCAAAAAAATTATTATATAAAATTTTTTATCGGGGGTAAATATTCAAAAAATAGTAAAGTGTCAAGTTTGACACTGTTGATCAGCTGAAAAACCCCTAGTTCTCACTGTCAAGTGAAAAAAAGCTGAATTCTCACTGTCAAGCTTCTTGGAGTTAAACAAAAAAATCAAAATTACTATGCTTTTCACATATAAAACTTACTTAATTTAAAAACAGGCTTGAAAGTTAACCCAAAAGCAAGGCAGTTTTATATGAACAAAAAATAAAAAAATAAAGTAAAAAATTAAATGAGCAGGAATGTGTTTATTAGTGATACTGTTGTGAAGGGGGAACTGGTAGTGGGTTATTTATCATATTGTGTGTTAAAACGTTAGGAAGCTCTCTGTGTTAGTCATCCTGATAAGGTGTTGATTTGGTGGGTCTTGACCATCACCCATAGTGCAACACTGATTAATTTATGTTAAATCTGAGCCCCTGAAATGTCAAATGTCAACCTGATTATGTGGCAAGTGGAAAGTGTCAAACAGGGGGAGTCAACTTTCTGCTTTCTATAAAGTATATATAAAATATATTAATAAATCAGGCTTAATTTATATGGCACCAATTGATCTAGCAATCTTTTAATAAACATAATGTAAAACAAAGTGGGTAGTTGATTGATAAATATACTAATAATTCTAGTATAGTGATGCTTGGAAGCCTAATTTACAGCTGGATAATAATAAGTATATAATAGAAAATAATAAAATTTATATAAGCACAGATGTGTTTTTATTAATAAAAATTTGGCTTAAAAAGTGTTGGCTTGGACACCTTTCACTTTTAGAGAGTTGATCACTGGTGGTTTTAATTTTTATTAGTAAATTTACATATAAATTATCTCTTAGATTGGTCTTTGAACTAACAGAATTATTAAACAGATGTTGCAACTGAACCAATAATAGTTCAGTATTTGAATTGAGGAAGATGACAGTCTAAATAAAAAGGATAATAATATGAATAAGATGTGTTTATTTTAAAAATAATACAGCCAATATACTATATTTAGGAGCCATAGATTGCCAGGGGTGGCATAGTAGCATGTTTCATGTAACATTCCAGATGAAAATAAATTGAGGAGGAGATCAGCATATCAAATTTCTAAGGCTCCTAATTGGGAGATAGTGCCTGCAATTCAACATCATGCTCAGATTGATCCATACCATTATTCACGTCATGGGGCAACTTTTTGAGCGCCCCCTGTGTATTGTGAGATACCTTGGTGGGCAAGGGATAATCTTGGTTATGTCAAGGATCTGGATGTACAAGTATTCTGGCTACCGCCATCCCACTTAACATCCAGTCATTGCCCAATTTAGTGCCTTTCTAATATACTGTTCAAAATACCAGAAATGGCAACAAATTAATATCACATGACTGTCCAGGTATCCAGCAACTCAAACCCATCCTGCACATGACCAGCCCCTAGGTTCAATCTAACTAAAGTCTCCACCACAGCTAAAGCTATATAAGTCTAAAGTATTATCCAATAAAAGATACTTCTTCTCTTCTTAATTCCATATTTGAAGCTTCCCCAAAAGGCGCTCCTTATCAGTTACAACACAGAGTCAACTTTCAGTGTTATTAATCTGTTTTTTGGTTTCATGCCCATGATTTACTGGTAAAAATTTGCTTAAATTGCTTAAGCAAAAAGCACCATTGTATTTACATATTTGTTAGTTGATTCCCTGGTAGTCAACAATCTGTCAAGTACCAGGGAGTCAATTTTAACACAGTTGCTGTGTGGATATTGCAGTCAACCCATTTATAGAAATAGGCCAAATTTTTAAGTCAAAGACAAACCCAACCAGGTCTTTGCAAGTATTGCAGTTCACAGGTCATATCAAGATAATATTGATAGTGCAATTTACAATGCATGTCTATTGTGCTTCTATATTTGGCCAAGCTGGGCCCATTTGTGTTATTTTTTCATCTTTATTAAACTGTAGATTCAGAAACTGTTGAGAAAAATGTGGGATTAATAAATTTTTTGCATGAACTCACCAATTTATTGGAATATTTTTCATCTTTTTATATAAAAAGCAAGTTGTTCTGGGATGAAAATCACTACATTAAGTTGATGAGTTCATGCAAAAGAATTTGACAATCCCACATTTTTCCCAAAAGGCTCTGAATCTAAAGTATTCCCTAGATTTTGTGTAACTTTCTACCCCAAAAGTAAGCTGAGAAGAATTTCATCCCACTTAGATACCCAGTGCTGAGATGGTGTTTGGCATGATTTGGTTGTATCCTGGTTCTGTTACTGTTTGTTTGATATTGCTCTTATTTCATGCATGAGATTTGCACTATATTGCGTGACTTCAGTGCACCCTGGTCAAACCATAGTAAATATGAAGTAAAGTGGATGTAATTGGGTTGAATATAGAGTAGGATGGGTGCCAAATGGTCACAATTTGTGCTGTGACCAAGCTTCACCTGTCAAGATTTGGTTTATGACTTCAGCAGCTGGTCATAGATTATCTTGTGACCTTCAAGTCACATCACAATCTATGAAGACTTGTTTTGTGACTTTAGGAGCAGGCCAAAACTGTAAATGCCATGTTTTATGGCCTGCTTCTAAACTCACAAAACAAATCTGCATGAACAGTGATATGACTAAGTACAATCCTATATTTTCTTGTTTTGTGTTCAATCTTAAGTATGATGATGATTCCTTTCAATTGAAATAGATATATCTTGATTATTTAATTGGTATTTAACTATAATTATATAAAACAAGCTGTGATTCAATCAAAAAAATCTTTGTAAGATAATGACATGTCAAAACAGTAGGCTCAACCTGCTAGCAAGGTTCCAAGTAAACAGGTTTGTGACCTGTAATCCAATTACCCAGTCACTCAAAGCCAAACTAGGAAGTCAAATCAAATTTCTAAATCCAACAACATGAACAAATTATGATCCCTTCTGGTGGGAAACTTGTTTTGGCGCTTGACTCATTACAAGGATCAAGCCACCCCTTCATCATCCCACAGTGTGATCAACGCTATCATGTTCCTTTATACATGACTCACAATAACTATATAATCATCATCTCTCAATGAAGAATATTATCTAGTCTTTAAATATTTTCCACCTTTTAACTCTGCTAAAACAGCACAGTTACAACATTGGTAGCAGAAGTAGGCTCTCCATCCTACTTTATCCCCCAAAATTCTGCCTGTTGCCTGTACTTGTCACAGTTAACAAATCCTTGAAAGAATCATGTCTGGCCTCCCACTAGACTGGACGCCATACACGCCAGGTACCAAAATACTGAAAGGATTTGTTCTATACCAGAACATGCTTGTACCATTCCCTGTATTCAACGCCCTGTCAGCGCAAGGATTCTTCCAGGCACCTATCACTACGTCTTAAGCCACAGCAGAGGAAGGAACCATGCTGTCCTACATGGACCAACAACTTTAAAGCATCACCTTGGAACCATTTGCTGGGGCCAATGACAAAAACACCACATCTTGGATTCAATCTGCTCAAAGCAAACTGGCACAGATGGAATGCCCACACTGCTTCTGGATTGCAGAGATATCCATCCAACTCACACATGATGCAGGAACTTGGTGCAATAAGTGGCACAAAGACCATGCCGTAAAAGATTGGGACACATTCAAACAAGACTTCTTGGCAAGGTTTGTATTGAAGGACACCACCCCCATGATTATCCGCCAAGTGAAGAACCTGACCCAGACAGGCACTGTAGAGGAACTCACACATGCTTATGAGGAACTCTGCCTACGTGCCCCACAGATATGGTGTTTGATACTCCAGCCACACACATCATGTATTATGACACCCTCAAGTCACACATAATGAGACACATCAACCTGGACCAAGTAACCAATCTTCAGAGCCTATATTGCAAAGCAGAGAAAGCAGAGCAAATATCCAACACCCTTCACAAAGCGCAGACTAGAAAAAGAGAGAGGCTCAAAGATTCTCACTTGACTGGGTGCTCCAATCACCTGCCTCCTGAAAACAACAACAACCCAAACCATAAACCTGCAGGTTTGAATGTGCACAGAAATGGGAACAATGGGTATTTGAATTGTACCCATTTCTGTATCACTACCACTCAAGATAATTGCAATAAGTGAAAAGCCCAGGGAGAGCATTAAACAAGCCAAGCTCTCCCTGCACAATTTCTGACTTGCCCAACAATGAGTACCAACCCAAGGACGTAGGCCAGTGCCCAATGATCCAAGTATCCTTGGAAGACCCAGTACTTTACACCATTGCCAGACATCAGAATAAACTGATGACCTACCCTTTCTGCTTTTGCAGTTACACAGGCTCAGCACTCCTGGACTCAGGCGCAGATTGAACCCTAGTCAACAGCAGCTTTGTAGACAAGTTCAAGCTGACCACTAATCCTTTGCGGATTAAAAATGTGGTCTTAGACAACAAAAATCACATTTCTGTGACAAAGGAAACAGCCCCCTTCTTCATTATGCTAGAGAACTTGCACTCCACCATCCAGGGACCTGTCATTGACTTCCCCAGGTTTGATATTGTACTGGGGCTGGATTGGCTACAAAGGAACAACCCCCATGTAGACTGGGCAACCTCAGTATTGACCATCAAGCGTGAAGGTGTCAATCACCAGACCTACCCTGACTCAGTGGACCAACTCCTGTACAACCACATTTTTTTACGCATTACTGAAACCCTGGAAAAAGGGGAACTCAAGTCAATTGATTGGGACTCCTTCCAGTACAAGATAATACACTTCAAGGATCACCAGGACACCACTACCCCTCAGGATTGTGACATTGTGGCCTGCTGTTGTGAAGTGATTGGTTATAAACTAGCCTTCACTGTAATCACACATTGATCCATTAAGCTTGGTGAACTAGAGTACAATGGTACTATTGTCCTGGATGACAACTAGTCCAACTGATCAACTAAGTTGCACTCCAAGTCCATATTAACTAATGATCATCCATTCATTAGGTTAATATTGGGCTAAGTAATAGAGGAGCCTGGGCTGTAGACAGAGGATCCTGGCGCTTGGTGGCTCTCATTAATCCCTTCATTACTATATAACTCTCTCCTTGACTTATTAAATAGAAATTGAATTTATATAAATTATACTTTATTATATGCATTAGGCTGAAGAACTTATCCTATCTTAGTCTTTAATAATAACTAAGGTCATATTTGGGTTAAGTGAAAACAGCTATTTCCCACCCCATAGCTGAAGTTACAACATTTGGTGCTCACTCTAGCATGCATCTTTCTGATGGTACTTGCCGCCCTGATGGGGACTTTTCTTTTGTGCAGGGAGGTGATGGAGATAACCTTCTCCATGCCTTCCTTTGCTATCCAGGACCACCCCAATGGGCTCTTTACGGAGATCAATTGCCTTGCTGGAACAAGGGATGGTCTGCCTAACAAATTTGTGGCTTTTGGTCAATTTATGACTAACATACAGCATCCCCACCAGATAGTGGATCAGTCCTCTCTGCACCTCAATGTCCCAGTACCACTTGAAGTAGACGGAAACGCGGAGCCTACCCAGCAGCAGCTGGAGCAAGCCATCAGTAGCATGGACTGTGGTGCGTACCAGAATGGGGAAGCATACAAGAAACTTTCTGTACTACCATTTTAAGGCACACCGGCTAAAGAGAAGTTCTGCAACCTTACAGGAATAACTCCCAACCAGATTTGGTTGCAGATGAAAACAATCAAACAAGCCAAAGAGTATATCCACAGTTTTGCACATCCCACCATTTGCTACAACCAAACCCACTTGGTTTATCAACTGTCCCTTATCTCTCATCAGGAAAACTTGATAAACAACCAGCAGGCTTTCCTCTGTTGCCTGTAAAATGAACTTAGGGGCTCTATGACCAACATCAGTAATCAACTAAACAGCTTGGCTGGTCATCAAAACTATACTGCAAATTGGTCAGCACAGTTGGAGGAACGCCTGACAAACTACATGGTCACAATGGTTGGTACTTTGCTTGAACACAAAGGTCTGGACAATAATTGGCTTGGCATAGTCACTCACCATGTAAAAGGGGCAGAAGTCACCTTCTGCTATCTATGCAGCAAAGTCAAGTTACTACGCCGCTCTATAAGAATGATTGAGGATGGGGCTCCGTCCAAAGGCAACAAGGAAGCCACTGCCATTGTCCAGCGGGACATGGAGGAGCTTTCCAAACACGTCAGTGAGATTGACAAGGGCCTTTGTCAATCCCTTTCCAACTGCAACCATTTCAGCGTGGAATTTCCCAAGTTTAAAAATTTGATTGACCACAACCACAATTGTACAGAAGAAAATCATGATAATCTGGAAAGATTAAGCAATAGTCATTGGGCTATGCAAGAAAAGAACAATGTGTTGTTTGAAAAACAGGAATCACATATGTAGAAGCTTGAAGACAAACTGCATGTAGCAAATTGTACAATAAAAGACCTGGCTCAAGAAGTACAATTGCAACGTAGCAATATTCTGCATCTACAAGTACAAGTAGAGCAGTTACTTCAGGTATACGTCAGCCAAACTGTTCTGGTATCAGGACCATAGACAACCACAAGAAGAAATCAAAGCGTCTTGTCCACTGCCAGCCAGGTAATGTCAGAGGACCGCCGCTCCTTCCACAGCTATGAGAGCAATGAAAACAACATGGGCTGTACAATGAGGAAGGTGTACATAGAAGAACCAGTTCTGGATAGCAGCAAGACACCTCTCCCTGGGGCTGCTGCTTCAACTTCCAGGACTAGCAACAACACCAGAGATGCAGCCTCTGAAGCACGCTTCTGCGCCTTGAACCAGAGAAATACCTCACCTCTGCCCAGAAGAAGCTATAGTTTTAGCACCTCTTCTGTTATCCAGAACTTTAAACCAACAAATCTGCCAAAGTTTGACAAAAAGGCTAATGTCCACATGTTCCTTTGGTTATATAACAACTCTATGTATGGGGCGGATGACACCATGAAGAATGCAGACAACTTTAATTGTTTGAATTTGGAGACCCAAACAATAATAATGCCAAGACTTCTGGAACAAGGCTGGACCCACAAGAATGTATCCAGGGCCTTTATTGCAGAGTTTGGTAGCAAAGAGGCTCTATTTTGCCAAAAAATGGAGTTTACAGAAGGAAAGATAAAGAAGGGGGAAAGCCTAATGGATTTCTCAGAACGGTTTTATTTGGAAGCACATATCCTAGTCTCCATGGGAGCCGCCACTTTTGTTGACGTAAAGGGAGCACTCCTAAACTATGTGCATCCCAACAGAAAACTTTCCATTGCGCTCAAATCAGGAATCTATGGTGCAAAAACAGTCCCTGAACTTATGCATCACTTGAGATCCTTCAATGAGCAGTTTGAGGTTCCTTTCCCCAACTATAAGAAAGCCACCTTGTTCTCTTCTACTGAATCCAAGTGCAAGACTTGTGAGAGGGACTCATCAAAGAAACCAACAACCATAGCTACTCCCCCAAACAATAACACAGCAAAAAACTGCACATGCTACAAGTGTGGGCAATTAGGACATCTATTGTGGGATTGCAAGCAACCCAAGGCTAATGCCTGCCACTTGGGCCAAGAAGACAGCAAAGAAGACAAGCAAGGAGACAAAGACAACAACAAGGACAGATAAGAAGATGGGGAGGAGTCAAAAAACTGCTAAGCAGTCAGGTTGAGGAGAAAACCCTGACTGCTAGTAGTAACTAATCCTCTCCACCTATTGACCCAGACCCCAACATCCCTGACTGCAACAGCTACCTGCTGGACCAAGAAGCCTGCCTGAGAGATACTTGCCTGAAAAAGAAGAAATAAACAAAGACTTGCTCCATAGAGTTCTAGCAGTTAACACAGTCACAAGGAAGCAGGCAATTTGTACAGAAATCCTACCTTCCAAATAAGCTGTTGATACTGTCTCTATACCTTATGCTGAATAACTTTCCATGCCATACACTGAGGTCACCCACAAGAGTGACAGTGTTAAAAAGTTGTCTCAACTATTGAGGTTGGTACAAGTCTCCATAAACTTGGATACTTTGAAATCCCTGAAGCCTGAGCTAAAAACTGCACTAGAGTCATTTCTTGCTCAGTTTAAGGGCTTAGATATTCACAAGGTTACCAAAATTATCTCTCCTCATTATGGAGAAAGACACAGCTGCACATACATTGAACTAGGGGCTCATGAACTTTGTGTAAGAGAAATTCTGGACTCTGGAGCTCCTGGGAACATTGTGTTGACCAGGCTAGTCAAGAAGCTGAAACTTACTCCTGATTTGGACTACAATGAGGAATTTGGTACTGCAGGACCTGATAGGACAAAGGCGTTGGGAGCCTATTCATCCTTACCACTTTGTTTTAGTAAATTGGTGATAACAGCCCCAGCAATAGTGCTGCGCAATGAATGCTATGATATCTTAATTGGAACAAGCTTCATGGCAACCTATGGGACTATCATCAATCATTGGGATAGCACCTTCAGCATTTTAGGTCACTCTGTACCAATGTTTTACCATGGAGACAGACCAAGAGACCCCCCTACAAAAAGGTCCATTATATTAATATGGAAAATGCTGATGGAGATATGCCAGTAGTGTACACTTTGTGTCAGCGCAAAATCAAGGTTTTACCTCTGGCCACCAAGGAGTACAAAGGAATCCCTTTACATTCCTCCAGCTAATTCTCCATCCCAAGTGGTTCTCAAGTGATACATAATACAGGACTGAGCCTCAGTTTCCCTAAAGGAATGCATGGTGAAGTATCTGGACTTCACAATGGTTCACAATTGAAACCATGAATTCTACTGGGGATTGTCATGCCATCTTTGGATGAGACTCCAGCACTTTTGGGAAATCTCTCAGATAAATCATTAAAGGTGAAGAAACATCAGCTGCTGGGCTACATGAAGTTGGAAGAAAACTCTAGTCTTATGGACGTCACCCCTTTTGCCAAATTTAGTGAGTTTGCACTACCATGCAACCAACCAAGTGTTCTGTTGTAATTCTGTGTGATTCCCTAAATGGATTAAAGGAAGACCAGAATGATCAAGCCATGTGCCTCTTTGAGAAATACAAGGACGTCTTTGTAGAGAATGATCAAGACCTAGAAAAAGCTCTGGGAGTTGAACATGTATTGGATACACAAGGTACCACTCCTATACGCTCCAGACTAATAAGGCGCAGCTTGGCCAACCAAGACATTGTCAATGAAGAGCTACAGAAGCTACTCACAGCTGGCCTTTTGGTTCTCAGCAAGAGTCCTTGGTCCTCACCACTTTTGATTGTAAAGAAAAAGGACAGGTCTAATTGCGTGGTAATGGACTACTGCAAGTTGAACTCTGTCACAGAAAAGGATTCTTACCCTTTGCCATGCATTGATGATACATTAGAAAATTTGGGTGGCGCAAAGTACTTCAGCGCAATGGATATGATCAGTGGATACTGGCAGATTGACCTTCCAGCAGCAGACCAGGAAAAATGCGCCATTATTACAGAACAATGCCTTTTTCAGCCTACTAGGATGCCACAAGGACTTGCAAACGCTCCCGCAACTTTCCAACAAGCCATGGATTCTTTGATGGGAGACCTTAAGTTGACTTGTGTTCTGGTTTACCTTGATGACATTAATGTCTTTTCATGGACTTTAAGTCAACACTTGGACCACCTGGAGGCTGTGTTTCAACATCTTATTGTGGCCAACCTCAAGCTAAAACCAAGGAAGTGTAATTTCTTTAAGGAACATTTAGAATTCCTTGGTTATATTATTAGCAAAGATGGCCTACAACCTGTTCCCGCTAAAGTTCAAGCCATCACGCACATGCAAACACCTACCAACAAGAGAGATATTCAGATGTTTTTAGGAATGATTAGTTACTATAGACAATTTATACCAAACTTTGCAGGTCTAGGAGGACCACTATTCCACTTGTTGAAGAATGATGTTGAGTTCTCATGGACAGAAGGATGCTAGAAACCCTTTGAGGACTTAAATACCACTCTAGTGACAGAGCCGGTACTCTCTTATCCTAACTTTGATTGTCCTTTCATTGTGCACACAGACGCCAGTTTGACAGCAATTGGTGCTATTCTTTCCCAGTTAGACAACAATGACCAAGACCATCCTGTAGGGTACTGTTCCCGTACACTCAATAGTCATGAACAGAATTACACAGTCACCAAGAGGGAATGCCTAGCAGCCATCTATGCCTGTTGACAATTTAGAGTGTACCTCTACAGAGTACACTTTACGGTGGTAACTGACCATGCCTCACTCAAATGGTTGAAACCCCTGAAGAACCCTGAAGGACAACTGGCATGATGGGCTATTAAGCTACAGGCTTACAACTACAAGATAATCCATTGTGCTGGTGCTATGCATCAGAATGCAGATTGTCTTTCACATCTCCCTATCATATCCTTGGTTTCCTCAGCAGCAGATGAACTTTATGATAAGCTGATGCTGAAACCTTCTATGTGAGGAGAGGAGCCACTTGAGATTCAAAAAAATTTGAAGGCTCTTTTGGTGGATACTTGCGTCAAAGACAAACAGCTCCTCAAGCAGTACAAAGAGAAACAGTCACCCTATATTTGGCCATCCTTACGTACAGATGAAGTAGTATCTGCTCACTGTACTGTAGATCATGGTGGTATTCATAAGACCCTCAATCTGCTACAGCAGCATTGCTACTGGGAAGGAATGAATTTGGATGTAGCAGAAACCTTGGCTACTTACCATGACTGTACAATAGAACAACTAAAGGTCTTGCAGTATCAAAATTGTCTAATCCAACCTGGCTTTGTGTTCCATACTGTTGCTATAGATGTAGTAAGTCCCCTTCCACTGACTGCTAGCAAGAACAAGCTCATTATTGTAGCAGTGGATTAGCTCACAAAATGGGTAAAAACAAAAGCAATTCCCAATCAGTCGGCGCTGATCACAGCCAAGTTCATTCTAGAAAACATACTCTATAAACATGGCTGCCCGCAGACACTGCTAACTGATAATGTGACAAATTTCACGGGATATATGATACCCAGGCTGAACAAACTCATGGGTATTTGTGGTACCCTGTTAACACCATATCATCCCCAAACCAATGGAATGGTAAAGAGAACAAATGGAAGTCTTGTACAGATCTTAAGGAAGCTTAGCCATCAGCACAAAACGGAATGGGATACACATCTTCTGGCAGCTACCTTTGCGTACAAAATAGGATTCCAAAGGGCTACAGGAAAAAACCCTTTTCAACTTATTTACGGTTGACAACCAAGTCTCCTGCCACATCTCTACAGTCTAGTTAAAACAAACAACCCTCTCACCCCCAACGCTTATTTGAAGAGACTAGCATAGACACTAATCAAACTACAGTCTGAGGCATACTCTACTAATTTGGCAACAAAGGGAAAAGACATGGGTTGTGTGGTAAAAACTTTGCCAGCCCTCCCTGCATACAATATAGGAAGCTTAGTATACTTTTATAGCAACTGAGGGTTGAGTTGTGAAAGCAAACTTGCCTTGCTATGGCAAGGCCTGGTCAAAGTAGTCCAGAAAGTGGGAGTAGATAGCTACACCCTCAAGGATCTGGAAACTGGCCAACTGATCACTCAAGTCCATGTGCAGTACATGTGCAAGGCTCCAAGTGATTAAGCATAAGCCCCTTCATGTATAACAATCTGTAAAAAGAAAAAACTTAATGAAAATAGTCCATGGGTTGTTATCCTGCTTGCATCAAGAAAGAGATAAGGATTATAGTAACAGAGATTAGTACAGTTTAGACAAATGGTGCTTTATTAATATAATATTGCCTCTAAACCCAGAATCAACTGGATGAGGACTTTGGCAATGGCTGCATATATTATCCAGACATTAGGTAGGCAGCGGAATGAAAATGGAAGAAAAGGAGAATCATCTACGGGAAGGAAATTGACATGGTTCACACCAATAGAATAAGGAAAGGCAAGCCCAAGCAAGATGCATTCCCAGAGAATAATTTCTTGCTGGTCATATTCTTCTGGTGTTTTACCTCCTACCAAGTACATGACTCTAAGAAGCCACTCAATATACTCGGGCATGTGGTGCAGTCTCTGGTGATAAAGGACCTTGGAGCCGCTGAGCACCAAGTTTCCTACCAATGCCATGGACTGTCTACTTCCTGCGTGATTATAACTAAGAAGTTCTAGGGTAGTACCCATAGCTTGTTGAAATCAATATTTGTAACTATCTGAACCATGCCACAAGGGCACCAGGCCAACAGCAGACCAAGGATCAGACCACGCTGCAAAAACCAGATCAATAAGTTTAAGAGCACAAGAGATCTGATTGTTCATCAAGTATACCCCATTGAAGGAGAAGTCCTTTAGGAACAACTGTGCATATCTTATCAGTTTCACTCTAGGAATTTGCCAATGAATGTTATTTCCTACTTTGAGCCTTTTTGTGGAGATCACATAAGGATTTTCCAGAGCTAGCATAAGGGTGGACCACATAACTATTGGGCCACAGAATTGTAGAATGGGGATCCTCTCCCAACAAAGAAAGGCAACCATTTTGATGTAGGAACCTTGACTATCTTCTTGGATCACTACAGTAGTAGAGCTCACCTCACCTTTGCTCAAATTTTGGAGAAGATTGGTTAAGCTTGGTACAGGTTCATTGGTCTTATCAGTTAGAGTGGTTATAGTAGCTTTACTTTTGTTACCATGGCTCCTCTTCTTTGAAATTGTGGAAAGCTGGCTAGATGTAGGCATACCAGAGTCTTGCACTACCAACTTAATCAAAGATGTACTTGTTTTATAAGAGACAGTACTGGATGAACTATAGAAAGCTGCATCTATTTTGCCGCCTAGGATTTCGGTGAATTCAGCTTCTTCTGAGGCTAGAACAGGTGAGTGAACATGTACGTTCCCAACCAGGATTTTGGATATTACCCTTTAGTTTTTGTTGATTCTCTGTTCTGGAACATTGGGGTAGCAGACAACTGGCTTCCTGTTCCTTTTTGGGTGGTTTACCATACTGAAAGAGGTTAATAGACTTTTAAAGTAACGTCTAGTTTAGTGAGGGAAATGTTGTGAAGTGATTGGTTATAAACTAGCCTTCACTGTAATCACACATTGATCCATTAAGCTTGGTGAACTAGAGTATGATGGTACTATTGTCCTGGATGACAACTAGTCCAACTGATCAACTAAGTTGCACTCCAAGTCCATATTAACTAATGATTATCCAATCATTAGGTTAATATTGGGCTAAGTAATAGAGGAACCCGGGCTGTAGACAGAGGGTCCTGGCGCTCAGTGGCTCTCATTAATCCCTTCATTACTATATAACTCTCTCCTTGACTTATTAAATAGAAATTGAATTTATATAAATTATACTTTATTATATGCATTAGGCTGAAGAACTTATCTTAGCTTAGTCTTTAATAATAACTAAGGTTTTATTCAAGTTAAGTGAAAACAGCTATTTCCCATCCCATAGCTGAAGTTAAGACACCTGCCATCCTGAAATCTTCAAAGAGGCGCTACCAGGACTACCACCTGAGAAGCACATACAACGCTTCATCCAACTCAAAGGAGCAGTACCTAAGGCACAACCCATCTATCAACTCACCCCAAACAAAGACAACGCCCTATGTGCCTACCTCAAGGAGGCACTTGAGAAAGGACTATCTGCCCCTCACAGTCTCCCTTTGGCGCTGCAGTATTCTTTATGGCAAAGAAAGACGGTACCCTTCAATTGGTCACGGACTACTGAGCCCTCAATGAAGTTACCATCAAGAATCACTACCCACTTCCACTCATTGACAACCTCTTCAATGCCCTTGGCAGTGCCACTGTTCTCTCCAAAATTGACATAACTGCAGATTATACCCAAATCTGTATCAAGGAGGAAGATATACCCAAAACGGCCTTCTGCACTAAGTATGGGTTGTACAATGTGTGGTACTCAATTTTGGAATGACAAACGCACCTTCAACCTTTGTGACCTTCATGAACAAGTTGTTTGCTCCTCATATTGGCAAACATGCCCTAGTATACCTGGATGATATCATCATCTACAGCCCTTTGGTAGAACAGCATCACAAGGACCTGGAAGCAGTCTTTGGTACCCTGGCGCAACATAAGCTGCTGGTCAAGCCCTCCAAATGTCAGTTCTTCCGCAAACAACTACCCTTCCTGGGACATGTTGTTTCAAAAGATGGTATCAAACCTGACAGCCAGAAGATTTAGGCCATTTGCAAAACGCCACCTCCAAAGGACAAGTCAGAGCTCCACACATTCCTGGGAATGGCTGCCTACGTGTGACAGTTCATCCCTGAATGTAGCGTCCTGACTGCACCTCTGTCTGCCATAACTGGTGTCAAATCCAAATTTGTATGGACCCCCCAATGCAACCTTTGTTTCAGACGCCTTAAAGAAAAGCTCATAACGGCACCTATTCTACAATACCCCAAACACAATGGGGAATATCAAATGGAAACAGACGCCTCCAATACATCCATTGGAGGAGTACTACAAAATCAAGAGCAGTGATGGCCACTACCTACCCTTAGCCTATGAATCACGTAAACTTACAGACGGCAAGTGCCAATACCCTATACATGACAAGGAATTGTTGGCCATTTTACACTGCTTGGTCAAATAGTGTTGTTACTTGGAACTTCAGGAGGAATTTACAGCCCTAACTGACCACAAATCACTCATATATTGTAAAATGCAAGCAAACTTATCCTGTCATGAAGCCTGCTGGATGGAACTCCTTGAGAGGTTCAATATGATCATACAATATAAGCCTGGTCCAGAACTTGCCATGGCAGATGCACTCTTGCGCCTGTACGTCAGAGTCACAAGGGGCAAAAATGGGCTCAACCCATACTGGCCCCTCCTGGTGCTCCAAACAAAGGACAAGGGCTTCCCCCTGGCACCACAGACATAACAAAGAAAACAGTAATTAAGAACAAACACTTATTTGCAGACGTGTATGGGATCTTACATCAAAAAATGACCAAAAGAACCATCATTCCTTATTTTCTTGCACATTATCAAGTTGACACAATACTGCATTACCACAGGGACTTAGAACACAAAAAAGCCACAACCTATACAAATTCCTTAAACACAAAGCATGGTGGCCAACCCTAGACTGGGATGTCCAGGAATTTCTAGAGCAATGCAAAATATGTGAAAAATTTGCAAAAAGCAACACCCCTCCTAAGTCTGTAATGCCTATTTGTTCACAACTACCCTTCAAAGTGTGGGCCCTAGATATTGTAGGACCCATGTCAGGAAAGCACAACAAAAAGAAATACATCATCACTGCTATCAACTTTGCCACTTGCTGGCCAGTGGCGCAAGCAGTGAGATCTCACACAGGCAATGATGTGCAGCAGTTCATAGGAAAAGAAATCATCAGTAAGTTTGAAGAGCCAGAACTCCTGATAACTGACAGGGGCAAAGAATTGACCTCTGAAGATACCATTGTTTACTTCACCAAAAATGGGGTCCAGCACACAGTGACAACATCTTACCATCGTCAGGCCAATGGACGCATGGAGCGGCTGAATGGCAGCCTAGTGCAGGCCCTGGCCAAGCTCATTGCCAGGAGACCTGAGGACTGGTATAAGCAGCTACCAACTGCATTGCTTGCATACCAGACCCGCGTGAGCAGATTCACCAGGAAAAGCCCCTTCAAGCTAGTTTATGGCACACAACCCAATATTATCCAAGCTTTATCAGGACCCAAACTGGAAATGCCCAGTAAAGTCCCATCCTGTTTGGACCCTCAATCCATACAGTCCAATAGCAACTAACTAGAAAGAGAAGAAAAATGTCTACAGAATACCTTTGTCCCCATCCAAGACAGACATGAGGTTGGTGACAAAGTCTGGGTAATGAATACCAATAAGAGTAAATTACAGCCAGAAAAAGTTGGCCCTGTCATCATCCTAGAGGTAAACAAAAACAACACTTACCTTGTGCAAGGGCTTGGAAAGCGCAAGCAAAATAAAGTCCTCCATCACAACCGCCTAAGACCCTGCAAAGAAAGACAAAAACAACTCAAGACTGTCCTACCTGCCACCAAACAACAGTTGGTGCAATATGGTGCCTGGTCTCCCAAAGACCTCCTTGACAACCTGCCCCCAGAGGAGGCCAACCTTCAGTTGGGGGTGTTGAAACAGCAGGCTCAACCCTCCAGCAAGGTTCCAAGTAAACAGGTTTGCAATCCACAATCTGATTGTCCAGTCACTTGAAGCCAAACTAGGAAGTTGACTTGAATTTCCAAATCCAACAACTGAACAAATGATGATCCCTTAAAGTAGATACCTTGTTTTGGCGCTTGACTCATTACCAGGATCAGGTCACCCCCTTCACCATTCCACTGTAGGATCAACGCTATCATGTTCTTGTTATAAATGACTCACAATAACTATATAATCATTATCTCTCAATAAAGAATATTATCTAGTTTCTAAATATTTTCCCTCTTGTAACTCTGCTAAAACAGCACAGTTACAACAGACAGATAAAGCTGCAATAAATATTAGTTGAAAGATATAATCCAAAAGCAGAACCTGTTCTGATTTTACATCCTGTGCCTTGCACAAAATAAAAGCATATGTTTCATCCTTGGAAACTGCCTTTCTTTTATATTTTGTAGCCTACACAATGGGGTGAGGCACAGGTTGTGAACTGCTCCAAAAGTTGTGGCGCAAATTTATCCAGATTGTTTTGTGCCCTAATTTAAAACCATCTCAAAAACAGGTTTGTGACTCTGTGGTCACACAATTGCTGTAAATTTCCCAATCCTAGCTGAATTGCTTGGATCTCAAAACCCAGATCTTACTGCATGACTTTTGTGTATATGATTGATATAAATACTGTGTATTTGATTTTATTCACTTATTAAAGTCTGAATTTCTGTCAATAAATATCAAAGTATATGTTCAATGCTATATTTTGTACTATGTCTGACTTTAGTTTACTCTAAACTGACTTTGGTTCGTTTATCTCAACAGCTCTGAAAAGTACAGTATAATTTTTAGTATGTCTTGTGTTCACTCTGAACTGACTTTGATTTTTCTATCTCAACATCTGTGAAAAGTACAGTACGCCTCAATTATCAAGCAGTGTTGCTTAAAAGAATTGCATGTACATATGTCTATAGTTGTAGTATTGTTTACCTTTTATAAGGAGAACTGAATTGATTTCCTTTGTGCACCTTTAAACCAAAATCATTTACATACATGATGCTCCCAAGCCAATTCTGCGCGACATTCCCATATCGGGGTTAGCCTTTTATTGCCACTGGCATTATTTATCTAAACCATCGTATTTGTGCGCATGCTTCTTACTATTTTCTTTGATACATTATTATTGGTATAGCTATAATTAACTTGGCAGTTGACTTCACAGAGTATAAATGTGATTAGCCATGTGTTTACGGCGCTGGTTTGGGAGTTGGTATCCTGTTGACAATTTAGCGTTTTGATTGGGTTGCTCCACAATAAGATTTGTGGGTAGGAGACAATGATATTCTTTGCCATTTGGTTGAAGCCAATTTCAAATCTAGATATATTTTTAATGAGATGGATATAAACTCTCAATCGTATGAACAGATTAATAAATTCGTAGTTCTAATTAATTTGCGAATGCGTAAAAATGCGGATTGATGTTAAATGGCTTCTTTATTGGGGGATCGTTTATGATCACGACGTAAACTTGCGTCTTGGTGGTGAGTTGATTGGAAGCCCAGGGGTGTCGGGGATCTCCAGATCTTCGGGGTAAAGCTCTTCGTCAGAAAGGCGAGGCTCGTGTCTCACAAAATCATCAAATGACATCAAAGGGATCTCAGCCGGTGGCTCAGGGGGGTTATTCTTGTTGAAGTCAGGATCGATGGCTGGGCCTATTAGCGGACCTACAACAGGTACCTTGCCGACCACTCTGGCCAGTTCAACATTTGGAGCAGGCTTGGCATTGGTGTTTGCTGGCAATGCGGTCAGCCCACTTAGAGCTGTGGCTAATATGTATAGGATGCAGGACCGGATCATGAACATGTCTTGGTTTGGCGAGATGCTTATATAACCTTGAAAGTTCTGTTGGAAGATCGACGAGGAATAAATTCCCGACTTAATTGAATTCTAGCCGGCAACGATGATTAAACTGCACGCTGCCGCGAATCAAACTTTATGGAATCCGCAGATCACTTCTCCTCACGAGGCCAACTTCAGAGCTCCACATGCCGCCAAATAAATCTTATTTTGAACTTGACCCATAGACTATAAAACAATAGAATCAGGAGCGTGCTTAATCCAAGGCAGCTCTAAATTCGATAGGGCCATGTTGCAGATCTCGAGGCAGAAACAAACTCAGTATAAAAACTCAGATCTGCACAACTTATGACCACTTGTTTTTGTTACTGCTCCAAATGCACGCCTGTACAGACTTTAAACCCAGAAAGGCACCCTGGTTTTGATTCATGAACTAAAAAAGAGATGACCAATTTAATGTTTTTGTTGGTGCAATAGTGATTAGAGAGCTCTTAGCAGATGACTTAATCAGAAATGGAATTTAGCTTAAATTGTGTGATTCTGGTACAATCTATTTAATCCGGGTGTTTCCAAAAAGGGAAATCGGTCAAACTTCAGTTTGTGTGGGTCATATAAATTTACAGATTACACTGCTGTCAAGACACAAAATATCCCAATATCGGGGGAAATTAATAGGAACTCATTACTTTATAGTGAACTAAAGACATGTGGTTGTCAATAGCTGTTTTAAATCAACTTAAGCTCTAAAAAGATGGGCTATTGATTATTACCTCAAACCCATTTAGCCAATCAACTTGAGAATAGAGAAGTGAAATAAATAATGACAAAATAGAGTGATTCGAATGATTTGGCTTTAAGTCATAACACATGGTTTTAGCCAATCATATTATTAACTGGTAGTTTAAATACAGATCGATCAAACTTAGTTCAAACTCATTTAATATATGGGTCATTATTTGTTAGATTAAGCCAAGGCGCCAGCTTAAGCATTTCAAAGCCTTTTAACTTCTTTGGTATCATTTAAGTCATAAACTTATGTTTTTTGAATATTAGTATAATGCTTAGTTTACTGAAGAAAAGTTTAATAGTGTAAAATATACAAATAATAGAAATAAATCTTATTTCTATTAGCTGTATTTTTTGCTAAAACCCTTTTTCTATTTTAATAAGCCAAGAATTAAATATATGAGTTGCATGGGAGAGTAATAGCAGCCCCAAAGCTATAATTGCTATTACCCTATCTTTGGCTCATATAATTAATTTCCTAGTTATTTTTAGAAAAAAAAGTTGTTGTATTTAAAAGACTATTTACCCTATATGAAATATAAGTTTTTGTTATGTGTCCAACTTCATGAACATGTCCTACTAATCCTTTAGTAGTATCAGCTCTCTTTGTTTCTCTGTCATCTGTGCAGAACTTTGCACAATAATTTATTTTGGAGTACTCCTTAACATCCTCAAATGTCAAAGGTGAAACATACAGCTCATCATCTTTAATTAAATATGAAAGATTAACATAAAATGCTTTGACTTCAAGCCAGCTTTTTTTAGGCCTAGATTTTCTATCATAGATGTGAAAAAAGGTTTTTTGGGAAACATCTGAACTATTTACAAGTGTCTCATATAAACCCTTTCTTTCTTCCTCTCTCTCAAAAACCATTTTGAGATCATTTATATTTTTTATATACATCTCATTTTCCTTTTGTTTAAATATTTTAGATAATACACCAAAATGACCATCAACAATACTTTTGCCATGACACTCAACAAATCTATTAAACTTAATTATTCCTTTTATAATTTTAGGTACCTCTTTAAAAAGATAATATAAGAATTCATAAGATCTGAAATGATTACCATTATCAGTCCAAACTTTAATATTTTTAATATTCTTAAATTTATTATTTTTAAGCAGACTTATCAAACACTGACCTGAAAACAAAGAGTCATGAGATAAAATTTCAGATAAAAAGTCATGATACTCATATTTAATTTTCTCATTTTCTTTAAAAGCAATTGTAAATCCTAATAAAGAAATAGGTATTTTCTCATAAAAACAATTATTTGTCTCTATAGGACCCCCACCTATTTTAAAGTTTTCTTTATAGTCTATTACTATAACACATGAATTATTATCAAGATTATTTATATCACTAATATATTCTTTATTTTGATGCTTATAAAACTTTTCATGTAGGTCAATAGATTTCAAATTTTCTTTAATAGATTTAGGCAATGGCAACTTCTTTATACTCAAATCCTTTTTCTTCATTTCTAATGACTTTTTTAAGTTGCAAATGTTACACATATCAGTTTGCTTTTTGCTTTTAATTATATTATTAGGAATAAGCTTATAAAAAGTGGAAAGTGAAATAGAAATATTGTTTTTTATTTTCATATCTTTGTAAATTTCTTTTTTTGTTTTCAATAATGAGTATTTTATTTTAGTTGAGTATTCACTCAACTCTTTTTGTAATTCTTCATAAATCAATCCAGGGGATTTTTTAGTAAATTGGCTAGTTGGAAATGAATTTTTTAATATATGTTTTAAAATATTTTTTATGTTTTCTTTCTTTACTGAATCATTTTTTCCTTTTTTATTTTTTGAATTTAATGATGCTTTTTAAGCATTTTTTATTTTTTTAGAATATGAATACTCATTTTTTGTCATTTTAAATCCACAATCCCAAAGCTCTTTCAGACTGTAGCTTGATGTAACCAATGCTCTTAGGGAAGGAAGGTGCTTGGCAGGGGACTCTGACATCAATTCCTTTAGGTTGTTAAGGAAATCATCTGTTTTAGAATTTTGTATGACAGGTAAGAAGGTACTTTTTCCAAACTCTGTTTTTAATAAGAAATGCTCAACAAAGCTGTTAAGATCACTGCCAGCAGTAAAAAGGAATGCTTGTTTAAGCATAGAGATTCTTTCTCTCTTAGTAGAAGCCCCCAGAGAGAAGAAGGGTGTCATCTGAGGTGCAAACTTGATAGGTTTCATAATGATAGTGGTTGGGTTCCTTGGCTTGGTTCAGGCAGTTCTTGCTTGGAAATAGATGTGCAGTTATCAGAGAGGAGTAAAGGTGTAGATTTTAAAGTAAATTTCTGTAAAGTTGAGCTGTTTAAATACCATGTTAGCTGAGCTTTTGCACTACAGGCATAAATCCCCAACTGACCCCCAACTGATCTCCTTAATTTATCAATATCACCCCTGAAGTCTGATATCATTGTTTATTTACCCCTTTTTATATTCTGGTTAACTGTTGATATTTCCGCGAATAGTACTTCAATCTCGCTCAAACTAGTATCATTAGAAAGCCCTTAATCTCAGCTTTTGGAATTGTGCTGCAACTTTATATTTCAATACCAATTTAGTATCTTGAAGTGGCTTTGAATGTAAGATTATAAAATTATTATTTGAAATAAAATATGCTAATTAACTCTTAAAGTATGATATTTTAATCAGTAAACTAAATTTAAAGTATAAATCATTATTTAGCTTACTTTTAGTAACCAACTCAAAAACCTTTTTTTACATAAACTTAAGTTTATTATAACCTTTAACAGTTCTTAAAAAATGAACTTTATATATTTTAAATCTATCAAAACAAAAATGTTTTTCTAATCACATATAAATATTTGCTTGTATAATTAAATTTGTATCTTATTTTTATAGATACAATGACTAAGATCATTTTCCATTTAGTTCAAATAAATTTTAACCTTTATAAAATTTAATTAAATAAAGCAAGATTTTGATACATTCTTTTTTATGTTTGAATTTTTTATACATATTATCTCTAGCATACAGTATAAAAATATAATTTTATTAAATAGTTGTATAAAGCTATTTTATTAATATTAAATACTTAAAATTTTGAAAAGAAAAACTTTTACTCTCTTATAAGTTCTTATTATATATTTTCTATAAAATCTAACTTAAGAATAAATTACTTATGCTAAATGAGATCACTGAAATTTCAATAAAAGTTCAGTTTTAATTTTAGTTTTAGTTTTTTTTTAACTTTTTACTAGATTTTTTTAAAAAATCCAAAATTATTTAATATTTATTAAATATGCAAAAAAGCTATCTGCCCTTTTTTTAAAAAGAGGGATTCAAAAATTATTATATTTTAAATTAAATATTTTAAAAAAGCTAAGATTTTAGGCAACAATTTGATTTCCAACAAAAAGCATCATATCAGTTTTTATTGTATTTTTAGGTTGCTCTTTTTAGAATGATGTTATTTTGTACTAATCAGCTTTCAAGAAATAATGGTATATGAAATAAGATTGTTACTAGCTTTTAATACAGTTTAATTTAGCTGTAAGTAGAAAATGATTAATTTAATATAGGTTTTTATATTATAAGGATTAAATAAGATTTATTTTGATAAAATTGTTGTAATTATTTAAATTTATTGATAAAAAAATTAAAACAAAATTTTAAAGTTTTAAGTAGCACAGTTAATAGGAAACAGATTAATCTAACAAATAATGACCCACATGATGGTGTACTTCCTGCTGTATGATGATCATGGCACTATCCCAATCAATGTGAGAATTTGTCTTTCTCACCCAATCTAAACCAAGCACTACATCATACTTAGATATTGAAATGATAGGACCACCAATGGTAGTTTGCACATCCCTTATCTATGCCCATAAAGGCTTTGCCTCATTACTGACTAGGGGTACTGTGATGATTCATATGAGAAGCTGTTTTGCAGGTGAGGGCTGGTATTGGCCAAATAAAAGATTGTATGTCTAAGAAAGGTAAATATTAGTTGGTTTATTGATAAATTGTCAGTAATATTCCTGACATAAACCAAATTTTGACTGAGGAAAAATGCTGGAAACAAGTAAAGGAATGTCCAAGCAAGGGGCAAAATTTGATAAGGAATTTCCCCCATTGTTGGGGGAAAAGAAAAATCAATTTTTGGAAAAAACAGATTTTGGTGAAAACCGGAATATTTTATCATTCAGGCAGGTGCCTGCTGCCGTTGCGCAGACGCCTGCCCCCCTCTGCCAGCCTCCCCGCACCCAGCCCGCCACCCACCCACCGGCCTGGGCCTGGCCAGCCACTTGCTTGCCCAGCTGCTTGCCAGCGGCCCCGCTGCCAGCCCCCAGGCCACCTGTCCGCTCCCCAGCCCCCAACTGACTGCTAGTCACCCACCTGGGCCCCAGGGCCCACTCCCCAGCCAATCAGAACCAACCATGACAGCCAGCCAATCAGAAAAGTCCCTTATAACAAGGGAAAATTTTGAGAATAATTCCTGTCCTAAGGAAGAAGGACAAATTCCAAGTTCAAAAACCAATCCCAATTCTGAAGGTTTAGAAGAAAGGCAAAATCTGGTTTCAAAAGTTAAAAATAACATAACTCACAGCCAATGGAATCTGGTAGACCACAACACTCACTTAGGCCTAGACTTCAGCCAAACTGAACTTCCCAAACCAAAAATAGATTTGGTTAGTCCCAAGACTTGTAGCCCCCACCTGACCACCTACCCAGAGGAAATTATTGATCCCATGCAGAATTGTCTAAAACCTCAACAGATTGCCCAGGAACAAGGGTTTGACCATCCTTTCAAACACCAATTCCCAATCCCCTTGACCAAACTTCTGAGGTCTCTAGTCCCCTGCTTTTACTCCCACTTGCAAAGTTTTGCAAGTGGGGGAACACTATAAATAAAGGATCCCCTCTCAGTAATAGCTTGTGCTATTATTGAGATTAATACCCTCAATAAAAGTGAAATTCAACTTACATCTAACAAGTTAAAACTACCAATCAGCCCCTGCTAACCCTCCAATCTAAGGAAGATGAACCACCTCATCTTCACAGCTGTGCTCACAGCTTGCCTTGGGACTGGAGGCTACCAACCAGGTCCAGAGTTCTTTGGGCCATCTCCTGATGGACTAGGTCATGACCCCTACTATGACCCTGGTCAACTTAACTCATCTCAAACTGGACCCTGGCCTCCTTTGGTGTTTCCACATTCAACACTCTCTATTGCAATGTACACGTCCATGTACTACATCTTAACCTACTTTACCAGGAGTTTTGGGAGATACAACGTGCATGCAAAGGTCTTCTGCTGGCTAATGACTGTGTATCCCATCATTACCGCCTTGGCTGGGTTTCAGTTCACCAACCTGCCGCCCTACATCCTGCAAGTGGTACCTACCATAACTGGGTATTACATAAATATAGCTCTTGTAGATGAGGAGCAGGGGTCTAAGTCTGGGAATAAGAATGATGTGGCCTCTGTCTGGTGCTGTGAAGTAGGATAGAAGATGTGGGCAACCTGGGATGAATACACTGAAGTATCATTGAAAACCTGATACTAACTGGGGTTAGAATACAGTTGGTTAACTTTCCCTATGATGGGGGTAAAATATATCTTTCTATGACTTATAGTTAGCTTCAAGAAGGTCTTAAAGTTGCTGGACAAGCATAGATATTCCCAAAACTATCATTAGGGTGGCTGTCTAGAGAAACAGCTTCAGAACTTAGACATTTGGAGGTTTCTGGGAAGTGAAGTTGGTTAATTTGTGCCTGAAAGCTCAAGATAAACATTTGGGCAATAGAAACAGTGATAAGACACAAAAAATATCTGCTTCTGATGTCCTAAAGTGTATGTCACTGATGGGGATTGAGTATAGGTTGATTCACTTGTGGAGACTTATTGCCTGAGTCTGAGGTGCTGACTGATGGGGACTACCATGCTAGAAAAGCTCAGATGGAGGACATTGATAAATAATAAGCAGTAAGAAGAAGGACTAGGTGAAGATTATCTATGATAACTGGTAAAAAAAATGAAGAATAAAGAGAGAAGATTTAAAGAAATAAAGAATTAAATATAAGAATAAGAAAAAATTAAATGAAAATATTAAATAAAAGAATTAAACAAGAAAATAAATAGGGAATTAAATACAAATATAAGAAAAGAACTGAAAGAATTCAATAATAAAAGAATTAAATTAATAGAGAAAAACATCAGAATAATTAGGAAGGTTTTTTAATGATTGATTGATTGAATGAACAGATGCAGAAGCAAACAGAAACAGAACAGGGAAACTTCAAAGCAAGGCTAGACATTTTTCTGGGGCATCAAGAGGAGTGTAAGCAGAGCAACAGGTGGCTTTTGAGTTTTGCTGAGAATTGACACAGAACAGGAAAATACAGAGAAACATTGAGAGAAATGTGGGGGAGCAAATTCCTTATTTAAAACATAAAGGAATTTTTTGAATTGACACAGAAAAACAGGACAGAGAACCCATTTGAAACGTGGGCCAAAGGTTTTTCCGGAAAGGAGAGATGACAAGTTTGAGCAAGGAAAAGGAGCAGGTAGCCCAGGAAACCTGTTTGGAGAACTAGGCCAATTTGAGCGCATGATTGGCTGCAGGTCAAGGCCTTTTTTATCAATGTTTTAATTGGTAAAAAATAGGGGGGAAGTCTAATAGATCAGGGGGTGAAAAGGAAAACTCTGCCCTGATTGACTGAGGTAAATAAGCAGGTTTAATTTATTATAGAGAGAGAAACCCACAATAGTTTAAGCCCAGAAAAAAGATGTTCAGAAGAAAAAACATGGGGAAACAAGGAGCTATTTAAGAGAAAAAAGACTGAAACAAGGGAATAATCTGGAGCAGAGCCATAATTTTAAGTGCAAGGAGCCCAAGGCATAAGGAAATGAGTCCAGGACCAAGTGCAAGGAAGTGCAGAGTAAACCAGCAGGGAGCACAAGGGCACAGACAAGGGGCCCAAGACATAGTGAAAAAGGAAAAAGTTCAATTGCAAGGAGCCTAAGACAAAGATAAAGAAGTTCAAGATATAAATAAAGGACCCCATGACTTGGCAACCCAGATTTATTCCTCTAAAAAAGGCTATCATACAGAAGGTTTCTATGGAGATCTTCCTTCTAATTCAAATAAACACCAAGCTTACCCTCTAAACCTTATCTCTGATTTCACATAGTTTATCATGAATAAAACCCACTACCTTTTCTATCCTAGCCCAGGAGAAAAGGATGTGTACCAATATAGCTGCAGAAAGTTTGCCACCAGCAAAAATTAAGATGAGGAATGGAATCAACTCACTGAAAGGCTCTAAATGACTACCAGAGGCAAGGAGTTCCTAGGAAAGAAGTTCAAGAGACTTTTTAAGACTGGTATTGACCCAAAAAATGAAGCACACCTTCCAAAGTGATGGTCTATGGAGGGGATTCTAGGATGGTCACTGGAAAATTATTGGAAGAATTTACAGTACTCCAGGAAAATACAGCATTTTGGCCAAGGAATCACCACATCTGGAAAATGACAACACCACCCAGCTGGACCTGGCATTGACCCAGAACATGTATTAATGTCTGACAAGCTAGAGCACCACAATGGTATTAAGCCATATCTGGAGAAGATAAGTGTATTTTCACTTCCCCCTTTGGCCTTAGATAGGACTATTTTCCCTCAAAGCTCAAAAAAATCCAACCAATGCCCTATCAAACATTTGAATTCTTTGGCAAACTTGTCTTACACTGTCAATGAGTGTTTTATTTTGGTGATTCTGCCCAAGCCTCTCTATTCTTGCCCAGCTTATCTTGCCCAATGTTGTATTAATTCCTGTTCAACTTGGACTGTTACTTGGCCTGGTGCTATCTGCTTTTAAAAATCATCAGAGTTAGCCAATAAATCAACAACACATTGTTTCTTACAAATTCAAATTTATCATCTTCAAACCTCACACAGAAATGTCACATAGTCCACACCCAATCAGATCCCAGCCTGTAAATTATAGAAAAATCTTCCAGTCCTCCTGACCAGGGGTGAAAAATTTTATCTACCAGCCAACCAAGAGGCCCCCTGCTCCTGGTGGTCCAAATGTTAAGCAACTCTCTCTTTAAAAGTCAAGAAGGCCCATTTTGGGTCCCTGCTTGCCATTTTCAAATAAAGGCTTGACTTTTAAAACATAAATATTTGAGTTAAAGGACTCTATTTTATTAGAGTCCATTCTCAAAATTAGTTTTAGTAAGCATAGCCTATTTCATTACCTTGAGTGCCTCTTCCCTGGCTCTGGCTTCTTTTTATGAGCTCCTAGAATTGATGTTAGTGTTAAGCAACACTGAATACTTACTTTTGCTTTCAAAATCAAGTTTAATTTGAAAATTAAGTTTTTAATAGTAGTAAAAACTTAATTTAAGTTTGAAAAATCACTGTTTTTGCTTCAGTTCAACTTTGAACTCAATACCACCTCCTCCAAATTCCCTCCTAGTATCTTCCAAGTTTTATCAGGCTAGCTTTATCATCACCTTGAGCCAAAAATTGTGTGGCAACCCTATAATTTCTTGCTTTTCCTTGTCTGGTTCCTCCCATTTACACTAAAGTACCCCAAATATGTTGCTCCCAGCAATAAAATTTGTGATCTTCACCCTAGCACCAGCCCTGCTCCTAATTTGGTCAACTTTACCAGACCTCTGAGACCAAATTTTTCTTCTCCCTCCTTGGTGGGAGAAACCCCTACCTAATTTTTGTACCTGATTGATTATTCTCCTGTAAAGCTAATGGTCAGCTTCCCACATGCAAGAACCTTGTTTGAAGTTTAACCTGTGATGACCTGGGATTTTACCCAACTGTTGTGGTTCCTGGAACTCTTCAGGAAAAGAAGATATTGCCACTCAACCTCAGGAGGCAAAAGATTTTTCTTTACATCACAACTTGTCACTGCACCCAGAGTATGCTCCCAAGTGTACCCCCTGGTTTCTTACTGGTATGTTGCTGATAGGTCTGGACGCTTATTTCCCCTAACTGTCCCTCATCTTATCCCTATAAACACCCATTTAATCAGCCATTCCAGTCTTGAACTGGATATCATCTTGATGGTTTTCTCCTCCAGAATTAAAGCCAAGATTAGTAAGTTTATCTCTCCTCTCTCAAGTAAGAGCCATCTCAGACATATCAGCAACACACAACAAGGGTGAACTATGAACATTCTTGGTGATGATTGCATATGTCAGGAGATTTATCCCCAATTGGAAAGCTCTAATTGTCCCATGTCTGAAATCACTGGAAAGACAGCAAAATTTGGGTGGGGCCCACTGAGAGAACAACATTTCTGACAGCTAAAAGAGCAAATGGTTACTGTCCCATCCTAAAGTATCTTAATTGAGAAGAAATCTACATACCAGAGACAGATGCTTTGGGTTATGCAATAGGAGGAGTACTTAGGATTTAAACCACATGAAAGAATTTCTTCCTTGTGGTGTATGAATTAAGAAAATTTTCAGAAGGCGAACAAAGATATCTAATACATGACACGGAGCTGATAGCTATTTTCCACTGTCTAATGAAGTTATGATGTTATCTGAAAGGTGCACAGATATTCAAAGTGCTAACCAACCACAAGTCATTGGTATTCTTTAAGACTCAACAACATCTATCAAGAAGACAAGCTGAATGGATGAGCCTCATACAGAGGTACCCCATGCAAATCAAATACAAACCGGGCAAAGAAATGCTTACTGCAGATGCCCTATCAAGGCTATACAATAAGTATGCCCTCTGCACTGATGGCGACCCCAACTGACCCATGCTCATAATGGGGAATCTCCAGGAAGGCTTCCCACCAGGCACTCCTATGAATATACAATAAAAGGTCCTTAAGAACAAACATTTATTCAAAAACGTATATGGTACCCTGCACCAAATACTCCCAAGTGGTAACACTGTACCCTACGTTCTGTCAACTCAAAAGATTGATACCATCCTCAGATATCACAGAGACCTGGGACACACCTGTAGCAGGAACTTAAACAAGTACCTCAAAACACACTACTGGTGGCCCAATATGCTAGATGACATCAAAGAGGTACTGGAGCAATGTGAAGTTTGTGAAAAGTACGCCCAAATCAAGGCACCACCCAAGTCAGTGGTACCCGTGTCCATCACACAACCCTTCAAGGTATGGTTGTTGGATATTGTGGGACCAATGCCTGGCAAGAACAAAGGCAAAAAGTATATCATAACAGCTATTGGCTATGCCACCAGATGGCCTGTAGCCCAAGCTACAAAGAAACACAAAGGCAATGATGTAAGACAATTTATTGGCAAAGAGATCATAGCTAATTTCAGCAAACCTGAACGCCTGATTACAGATGGAGGAACAAAACTTAAAGCCATTGACACCAATATCTATCTTGCCAAGAATGGAATAAAACACACCATAGCCAGTCCCTATCACCTGCAAGAAAATAGAAGAGTAGAACAGCTAAAAGGTTTGCTTGTAGAAGCTCTCAGTAAGTTATCTGCTAATAATCCAAAAGCCTGGGTTGATGTTACCAACTGCACATATGGTATGCAGAACACAAATCAATTGTAACATGAGCAAAAGCATGTATGAGCTTGTCTATGGGCAAAAGCTCACTCTTGTTAGAACTGCCGCAGGACCATGTTTAACTCTACCTAAGAAAATACCAAACAACCATGACCCTAACATACAACGTGCAAGACAAGACCAAGAATATATGGAACGGAAAAGGATTGTGAGAGAGGCAGTCCCACTGCAGCAGGACAGATTCCAAGTTGGGGATAAAATCTGGGTTGTCAACCATGACCAGCATAAGCTGGACCCAGGGTTTCATGGACCAGGTATTGTCATGGAAGTCAAACCTAACAACACTTACCTAATCAAAGGAATTGGAGCAAGAACCAAATTAAAACATATGCACCATGACCAACTCTGCCTATGTAAGGCAAGATCAGCCCAACACAACCCTTGACTACCTGTTCCCAATACAAAACTGGATCAATACCAAGCCCAAATCCCTAACACTCTCAAAGAAATTCTTAAGGTTTCACCTTTCAGCACCCCAGGGGGAGATGTCACAATGTCTACAATTTCTCTCTCTTGGGTAAGTAATTACATGAGTGATTTTCTAATTAATTTTCAAGTTGGTAGCACTCTTATCAGCCAATCATCTTATACATGGATCAAACCTTTTGTGTCTTCAATGAAACATTACTTAGATAAGCCTCATGACTATCATGATGTACATGGGCAGGATGTGGCTTCCTGTGATACTATATAATCCTCTAAATTCATATCAATAAAGTACCATTATCTTCTTAATTGTCCCCTTTATTTTGTTTTTTATACTTTCAAGAAGTATATACTCAACAATCATTTATTTTTTATTTTTTAAGCTCAGTTGATTCTTTTCTGAGTTGAGTATATTTTATTTTAGACTGACTTGATTATGTCCATCATCACAGCTATGAAATATCTGTATATTTTCAACATATTTTAACTTATTTTTTATTTTTCAAATTTTTTATAAGCTAACTTTGCTTGAAAAATGGCGATGCTCATATCATTTTGAAGCCCTAGTCCACTGATTCTAATTGTTCTTGTTAGGCGTTTGAACCCATCTTTATTATGTACTGATGTTAGGTTTATTTCAATGATTTCCTCCGCCAAACTATATATCTCCTATACATTAAAACTTCTTGAAATCAGTATCGAATATGTCATATTCTCTTGAAGCTTGAATGAAATATTTCTAATTTTGTTGAATTTAAAGCAAACAAAAGTTGAATTTGATAAAATTTTGGTCGAGCTTTAAGAACTTAGCATCAAGCTTCTAGTTAGTTCGACAAACACTATTTTATATTTTCGATCGAGTTTCAATCTAACTCGATTTTAAATCCAGATTATCCAAAATCAATTAAAGCACATTTAGAAGACTTAAAAACGAGTCAAATCGATGCTTGAATGTTTTACATCCAATTTATTACATAAATCTGGATAGATTTCAAAACCTTATGTTTAGTCAGTTGATCAAGCAAGGATAAATCCCTTAAGCAGTAAGTTACAAGCTTTTTTCTTGAAATAACAAATAATAGATATATAATTCCATTTTTTGAGAATCTAAGGTAGCTTTGAAGTTGTTTGAGAGTTCAATTTGCCACTATCGAAAAATCAAGTTTGGTAGTATAGGCATGCCTTGCAATCGAATTTACTAACGAATTAGTACCACAAAGCAAATATGAGAGGAAAAACGACGACACATAAATACTGTCCGCGTCGTCATCACTCAGTATCAAAAAGTTCAGGTCACTGCCACGGTAATCAATACTTTAATGATTGTTTACTGCCTGAGTTTCTTAACTCTTGTGGCCGAGAAATTGACTAATTAGGAAATGCGCTGGAAATTCAATTTCTGGACGTCATGCTGAAAGTTAGGCCATATTTTCGGATGTAATCCTGACTATTAAATTACATATGTTCTTCCATTAAATAAATTTTAAGTATATTCAACAAATCATTATTAACATTTATTTTACTGATAGTTTTAAGATCAAGTACATATTTAAAGCTAATTTAAACTATCAAGTCATGTAGTAAGAATTTTAGCTAGATTATTTATGATCTATTTAAATAACTATTTTTTAACAGTAAATTCTATTTTATTTAAAATAAAATTATTTACTTATAAATAAATTGAAATCTCACTAAGTAGCGTTAACTATTAAGTTGAGCAAAAAGAAAATAATGAATTAACTAAAATTTGTTTAAAACTATATTAAAAATGGGGCAGGAAGATTTCTATCAAATACT
Source organism: Entomophthora muscae (assembly GCA_014839935.2). Classification (NCBI taxonomy): domain Eukaryota; kingdom Fungi; phylum Entomophthoromycota; class Entomophthoromycetes; order Entomophthorales; family Entomophthoraceae; genus Entomophthora; species Entomophthora muscae. Next base: position 269,370 of record QTSX02006483.1, read on the forward strand.
GCTTAGTCAACCAAATTTATGTCAGCTTGAAAGGAAATTGGATGCCAACTTTATTTTTTAAATCATTTTTATGATTCTTTCTTTTGGTTAGCTTTATTTTATCATAATAAAATGAAATGAAAATAAAAAAGGAAGTTCAATACCAATTTAAAGCAACCAAATATTCTATCAAACCTACCAAATTCAAGCTGGCATCAAATTTCACTAATTCACAATAATTAAAATGCATTTTTATTATTTTTTATCTTTTAAAATATATTTAACTATATAAGAAAAAAGAACAGCATCTTTCATTATAATATACTAGTTTATTATTTATTCTCTTTTAATACAGTAGTTTGTAAAGCTGTGACAATAAGCAAAATCAACTCATCTGTTGTCAAGATTTTGTGTTCTTGAAGAAGAGTTATTGTTTTTATTAAAGGTATTATACATGTTGAGATTGGGATATCTGTATGGGGACAGATGTGCTTCCAATTGGTGTGTGATTGCAGCAACTGGCAGAGTCCTGTCATTACTGGAGCCAAGTAAAGGGAGAGTCCTGTGGTCTTTGGGACGCAACACCGACTGAGGTGGTTTTGGCAGGATTCTGGAAGTATCAATAATATGCTCTTATTGTACTTGACACTACTACTATTTGGTTTAGTAGTAATGTTGATTATTAATATTTGTCTGCCTTCCAAGTGATTTTGGAAGGGCTTTTTTATAGTGTAAAGATGGCAGCCAGACTGGCGTCTAGTTGGGGATAACTCTTACTAGCTAGCCTATCATCCCCAAGCTACTAGTTTCTGTAAAGACCCAACAATTAGGGGAGTATTTTAGCAAAATAAGGTACCAAGTTGGCAACTTGGAAACCTGTGAGTGCCGTCACAATTGGATAGATTGTCATCATCAGTTGAAAGACCTTGGTGTGTACGTTATAACAACCAAAATTACCAGCAAAATACATGAGTACGTAGTATATACAGGTGTATATGGCTACAGACTGGGTGGAATGGGGCAATACCAGCATGGGCCAGGAGTACCGCTCAGAGGAGTTAAGCTGTGCCAGCTCCTTGGAGTAGTACTTGCCAGATGGATTGTTGAATGGTCCATGCTGTTGAGAGTATTGGTGGCCCCCAATCCCTAGGCATGCTGTGAGAACAGCTGAGAAGATTAGGTGATTCATCTCCTGATCCTGGGAAAGGGCAGACAAAGCTTAGTGTCTTATTTAACTTCTTGAAGGTAAAGTTTTTAAATTGATTTATGTGATACTATTGAGGGGTAATTTCACTCAATGATAGCACAAACTATCATCAAGTGATTTGGCTTTATTATATACTATCATCCTTTGTGGGGCATGAATAGTTCAAAACATTGGACAGGGAACCCCAAACACCTGGTGTTGTCTGGAATTCCCTTTTGGGAGTGGGATGGGGATTGTTTGGCAAGCAATTAATTGTTAATCTTGGCATTACATGGCTTTGGAGCTTCTTCAGGTACTTTTATGCATTCATATTCAACTTCTGCAGTTGATGCATTAATTGTCATGCTGGGCAGCTTGTAAACCCCCTCCAAATTTGGGCAGCAGTTTCCCCCATTTTTGGGTTTGGGGAAATTGCCTTCTGGGGATTCCCAATTGGGCAATTTCCCCATCTGGCGGCTGGCTGGCTGGGGAACTGGCTGACAGGAGCAGGGGGGGGGCAGGCTGGCAGCAGGCGCGCACGGGCAAGCTGCCAGGCTCGGTGTGCGGTCTGCAGCCAGGGTATAAAACCTGTTTTTGCCAAAATTTAATTTTTTAAATTTTGTTTCTTTTGCCGGGTGTTTTGTGGCAGTTTCCCTAATCAGGGAGAACTGCTGCAATTTTTTATCTTGCTCTTGGAGCCCAATTGTGCCCAAAAGATTCTCTTGACAAAGGGTGTTGTCAGGAATATTCCTGACAGTTTCAACCCCAGAGTTGGATTCCAAACCCAAATAAGGTTTTGGAATGAGGTAATATTCTAGGCTACTAATTTCTTCTCTTCCCTAGATATCCCTTGACTTAGTTGATTCAAACTAAGTTGACATCCATATGGCAGAGTGTCAGGAATGACAATTTGGATGCTCCTAAATCTCAAAATACAAAACCAGAGTCAAACCCTGGACAAAACCCTTTGCAGACTGCCAGACCCATAGGTTGGGAACCCAATAACCCACTACTGATGGATAAAGTTGTTGCCAGCCCACCAGGACCCAAACCCTTAGCAGTCCTGCAGGATTCTGCAAGAAAACTGCCAGTGCAAGACACCAGGAATTTCTCTGAGGTGCCAATGCCTGACACAGGTGGTTTGCCCGGTGAAATGCACAAGTTTCTTAATGTCCTAAATCTCAAAATACAAAACCAGAGTCAAACCCTGGACAAAACCCTTTGCAGACTGCCAGACCCATAGGTTGGGAACCCAATAACCCACTACTGATGAATAAAGTTGTTGCCAGCCCACCAGGACCCAAACCCTTAGCTGTCCTGCAGGATTCCGCAAGCAAACTGCCAGTGCAAGATGCCAGGAATTTCCCTGAGGTGCCAATGCCTGACACTGGCGGTTTGCCCAGTAAAATGCACAAGTTTCTCAATGATAGTTATTACAAACTCCCCCAAAGTCCCAGAGGAGGCACTGAACCTGAAGAGGCACCCAATACCCAAATCAACAAACAGAAGGATTCAAAGTCTTCTCGTCCTAAAGCAGCCAGCGGCAAACCGCCAGTGCCGAGCGCCACACTGCCATCTAAGACCCCCAATGCCAACCCACCTGAGCCCAGAAAACCCAACCAGGAAGTGAAGCCTGGCAGTGTGGTATAAATACCTGCCAGGCCAAGAGCAAGCCACATTGTCATTTTTAAATAAAGGTTATGAGATGTTGGTTTCCCCAATTATTGCCGTATTTTATTCTTGTCATCTGCCAGTTAACTCAAAGATTATCTGACCCTCCTGCCAGCCCGCCTGCTACGTACCACCTGCCAGGTGCTCCCTTTGGTCCTATCCATTTTACAGAGTACCCATTAAAGCCTGAGTACAAGGACTACACCGCCAACAACATACTAGCCTGGGATCCCTTGGCCAGAACTACAGAGTTAATCAGATACAACCAAGAAGGCCCTTGGTACATTACCAAACCCTGCATTTTCAGAGATAAATACAACTTCCTCCCTACCTACCAAATGGACATGAAACCACCTGTCACCCCCAAACTCATGCCTGCTACCGCCACTGAGCTCCTGCTGGACCATACCAACAAGCTTTTTTGAATTGTATATATTACTCTCATGGGAGTAATAGATACTATAGTCCCCACTGCCGGTCTGTGGTCGTGGGTAGGCAAATCAATGTCCTACCTCATTAAGTTAGCACCAATCCTTTGGTGGGCCCTGCCCACCCAGTCCGTAACCTGCCAGTTCCCAAACACTAGCAAGCCAGTAGATCAGGGTTGGTTCCCTAACACAGAGTCTTGTCTTGTGCTTAGTCGAGTGCAAAATTGCACAGGCAGTCTTCTGCCTTCTTTCTTGGTGAAACAGAATGTTGTAATTTTCTGTCTTTATTCTGTTTGGAGGAATTGTGTCTATTTTTGGGATCTGAAATGCCTCAGGTGTCTTTTGGATTGTAAACTATAATAGTCTTGATATAGTTTCTCTGTATTACAGAATAGATGTCTTGCATTTGGCAGTGGCCTGTCTATTGTTGACCCATAGCTTTAGTGATGGAAATATGGATCAGTCAACCCTGATAGATTGGGATTTCCTGACATCTGTATGTGAAATTAAGTCAGATGTAAGCAAAATCAAGTCATTTCAGAACAAAATAGAAGTGAACCCAAATATATCAGTAATCCATATAAATTCATTGTTTTTTTGGATCTGAGTTAATTTTGCTTATTGTCACAGCTTTGAAAACTGCTGTAATAATATTATTATTTTAAAATTAACAATATATTTCATTAATGTTGCAGCATCTTTGATTAATCCCTCTTGGGGAATTAACGCCCCAAGTAGTTCACCAAATGAGTCAGCAAATGGCTCACTGTCTAATCAATAGGCCGGTGGTACTCCTATCATTTGACCATCTATTACGGGGATCACACAACCCAAATCTTAAACAGAACACAACTTGAGTAAGCCTCGTGACTTAAGAGAAACATTACTAAGATAAGCCCCATGACCTCCATGACATACATGGACAGTATGTGGCTTCCCATGATACTATATAATATTCTATATTCTACCCAATAAAGTATCATTCTTCTCTTAAATCTTTCCCTTTATCTTGTTTATTATACTTCCCAGAAGTATAATCTTGACAGTGGTAGCACAGGTAGGTTTTCCATACCTACCCAACTCAAAGGAAAAATTCCTCCTAAGAAAAGAGCCCAAGCAATGTCACTCCCTAACGGTTGGAGAGATTACAAAGTAGGACAAGACGTCCCCACAGGCCTTGTCATCTACAATAATCTCCTTGTACCCATCAACCAGTACAACATTCTCAAAACCTGCAAACTTTTCCCTATCACACCAGCCACAACAGCACCACAGCAGCATGAAATACCTAATCTTGTATTCCAGCGCCTACATACAGCTGAAATTGGCACCTTTGCGGGACTACATCAGAAAAACACCTCTCTTTGGATCAACAGTACCAAAAGCAAGTTTGAACAAGTAGAATACCCCCGCAGACTCTGGGTCAGTGAGATCTCTCTCCGTGTCACAGGAACCACATCACATTTTGTAAGCAGTTGGATAGCTCAACACCCTGACCAGAAGGAAAACTGGGAGCTATTCAAGGGCGCATTCCTTGAGAAGTTCTCCATGAAGGGTTATGACGTAGTAATCATGACAGAACTCCAAACCTTCAAGATGACAGGAACAATTGAGGAGTATATTGCAGTATATGAAGACCTACATGACCGTGCAGCTAACACCATCAACTTTGATGAACCTGGACCACGCCTGGACTTCTACAATGGCCTCCCTACACACATTAGACGTCAGTTTGACATGACCTGCTGCAAGAACCTTGAGGACATATTCCTAGAGGGAAAGTGCAAGGAATAGAAATCTGACAACCTACATGCAACCAACAAACACAATGAGAGCCCCACAGCCAAAAAAGACACTTGTCCTAATAAGCAGAACAACTGAGCCAACAACCCCCATCCTTAAAGCAGAAATTGTACGGCCCAAGCCAACCAGGCAAGCACCAAAGATACCAACAAGGAGGGAAAAGCTCAGGGGAGTGCTTAGGCAAGCCACCCTCCCCCAACTCACAAGACTCTACAGAGACCAGGACATGGACTCAATTACCATGATCCAAGTACCCTCCAGCAATCCTCTACTGTTTGCTGCCCAAACAGGAAATAAACTCCTTACCTATCCTTTCTGTTTTTGCAGATACCAGGGCACAGCACTATTCAATACTGGAGCAGATCAATCCCTTGTCAACAAAAAATTTGCCAACCTTATGAAATTACCAACAGTTTGGAGTAGTGTCAGGAGAGTCATCATAGCAGACAACAGAAGAACATCAGTCACTAGGGAAAAAAAACCTTTCTGCGCCCAAAATGGAGATGTACAAACAACAATTAGTAGCCCTATCATACCAATCCCTAAATACAATGTAATACTAGGTCTAGATTGGATGCAAAAGACCAAACCCCACATTGATTGGGACAGTGCCACTATCACCATCCAGCGCAGCAAAGTTCACCATCACATCTACCTGACTCACCTTGACACCCTCATGTGCAGCCATGTATTTGTAAAGATAATGGAAACAAAAGAGGAGACAGACCTCATCAAGATCAATTTGAATACCTTTAGATACAAAATCATTCACTTTAAGAATACAGAATCTAGACGTGAACAGGACTACATCCGTGATCAGCTAGCCAAAGAATTCCCCTCTGTTTTCCAGGAATCACTCCCTAGGTTACCACCTAACTGCAGCATACAACATGAGATCAACCTTAAAGGAAGCTTACCCAAGGCACGCCCTATCTATTGCTTAACACCCCAAGAAGACGACGCCCTAAAGGCCTATCTTGACAAGGCTCTGGACAAAGGCCTCATTAGACCCTCAAAATCACCCTTTGGCGCCGCTGTCTTCTTTGTGGCAAAGAAAGACGGAGGGATCTGCCTGGTCACAGACTACAGAGTGCTCAATGAGGTCACAATTAAGAACAGGTATCCACTGCCCCTGATTGACAATCTTTTTGATGCCCTGGGGGGGTCCCAAATCTTCACAAAAATTGATCTGACAGCAGGATACCACCAAATTTGCATGAAACCTGAAGACATCCCAAAGAAAGTGTTCAGAACCAAGTATGAATCCTTCAAATATGTTGTCCTTAACTTCAGCATGACAAATGCACCCAGTACCTTTGTGACCTTCATGAAAAAAGTTTTCAAGTAACACATTGAGAAACAAGAAATTATCTATCTAGACAACATAATCATCTACAGCCCAAACTTAAAACAACACTGGGAAGACTGTCTGCCTAGTTCTCTGCACCCTCAAAGAAAATCAACTCATTGCCAAACCATCAAAGTGCGACTTCTTTTCATCTGAGCTCCCCTTCATTGGCCACATTGTCAGCAAGGACAGGATCAAACCAGACCCAGAGAAAATACACGCCATAACCAAAATGCCAGCCCCCAGAAACAAGAGTGAACTCTGCACCTTCCTAGGCATGGTAGCCTATGTCAAAAGGTTCATCCCTGACCAGGGCGCTCTGACAGCTCCCCTATCAGCCATTACAGGCAAAAAAACCAAGTTTGTATGGACTCCGTTACAAGATCAAAATTTCTGCCAGTTAAAAGAACAAATGGTTACTGCCCCAATCCTCAAATATCCAAATCATGAAGGGTTATACAAACTAGAAACCAACACCTCTGACTGTGCCATAGGAGGAGTACTCTGCATCCAAACAGCAGAGAAAGACTTTCTCCCTGTGGCGTACATGTCAAGAAAGTTATCTGACAGTGAACAAAGGTTCCCCATTCACGACAAGGAATTGGTGGCCATTGTACACTGCCTCCTAAAGTGGTAATGCTATCTGAAAGGGGCTCAGACATTCAAAGTGCTCACCAACCACAAATCCCTAGTGTTCTTTAAAACACAACAACACCTATCAAGGAGACAAGCCAAATGGATGAGTCTCATACAGAGATACCCCATGCAAATCAAATACAAACCAGGTAAAGAAATGCTTACCAAAGATGCCCTATCAAGGCTATACAGCAAGTATGCCCTCTGCACTGATGGCAACCCCAACTGGCCCATGCTCATAATGGGGAATCTCCAGGAAGGCTTCCCACCAGGCACTCCTATGGATATACAAGAAAAGGTCCTTAAGAACAAACATTTGTTCAAAAATGTATATGGTACCCTGCACCAAATACTCCCAAGTGGTGACACTGTACCCTACGTTCTGTCAACTCAAAAGATTGATACCATCCTCAGATATCACAGAGACCTGGGACACACCTGTAGCAGGAACTTAAACAAGTACCTCAAAACACGCTACTGGTGGCCCAATATGCTAGATGACATCAAAGAGGTACTGGAGCAATGTGAAGTTTGTGAAAAGTACGTCCAAATCAAGGCACCACCCAAGTCAGTGGTACCCGTGTCCATCACACAACCCTTCAAGGTATGGTTGTTGTATATTGTGGGACCAATGCCTGGCAATAACAAAGGGAAAACGTATATCATAACAGCTATTGGCTATGCAACCAGATGGCCTGTGGCACAAGCCACAAAAGAGCACAAAGGCAATGATGTGAGACAATTTATTAGCAAAGAAATCATAGGAAAATTTGGGAAACCTGACCTCCTGATCACAGATGGAGGCACCAAACTTAAAGCTGTCAACACCAATGTCTACCTTGCCAAAAACAGGATAAAACACATCACAGCCAGCCCATATCATCCTCAAGAAAATGGACAAGTAGAACAACTAAACGGCGCGCTTGTAGAAGCCCTCAGTAAGTTATCTGCTAACAATCCAAAGGCTTGGGTCAACATGCTTCCAACAGCACTTATGGCCTGTCAAACACAGGTTAACTGTAACACCAGCAAAAGCCCATACAAACTTGTCTATGGACAAAAGCCTGCTCTTTTTAGTACAGCTGCAGGACCTCAATTACCTCTACCTAAGAAGGTGCCAGAGGCTAACAACCCCAACATGCAGCAGGCTATAAAGGACCAAGAAGATATGGAACACAAAAGAGTTGAGAGAGAAGCAATCCTGCTACAACAGGAAAGGTTCCAACCCGGAGACAAGATCTGGGTTGTCAACCATGACCAGCACAAATTAGACCCAGGATTGTGTGGACCAGGCATTGTTATGGAGGTCAAACCCAATAATACCTACCTCATCAAGGGCATTGGAGCATGGACTGATCTGAAACATATGCATCACAACTAACTCCGCCTATGCAAAGCAAGGACAGCCCAACAAAATTCCAGACTCCCTGTTCCCAACGCCAAACTGGATCAATATCAAGCACACATCCCCAACTCTCTGAGGAAAATTCCCAAGGTTCCACATTCCAGCACCCCAGGGGGAGATGTTGCAACATCTTTGATTACTCCTTATTGAGGAATTAATTCCCTGAGCAACTTTCTTAATGATTCCCCAACTAATCACTAAGTTGGTGGCAATACTATCATTCAACCATCTATTACGGGGATCACACAACCCAAATCCTAAACAGAACATAACTTGAGTAAGCCTTGTGACTTAAAAGGAACAATCACTTGGATAAGCCCCATGACTACCATGATGTACATGAACAGTATGCGGCTTCTCATGTTACTATATAATGACCTATATTCTTATCTTATAGAGTATCATTCTTCTCTTAAATCTTCCCCTTTATCTTGTTTATTACTTCCCAGAAGTATAATCTTGACAGTAATAAAAGCTTAATTAAATAAAAAACCAAAATAACCTGATATCAAACCCCCAGAAACTACCATAAAAGCCTTCCTAAGCCCCCATCTCAAAACAATTTAAAAAATTATATTATCATCCTTAAAAACCAGCTATAATCTTCTTTAAACTTTAAATTTTAAGGCTAACAAGAAAAAAATGTAACTTTTGCTAGTAAACCCAAGTCAGCTAAACACAAAAAAGTAAGACAATAAAAAACAGACCAATTAAAAACAAATCAATAAAAATACTGCTTTTAAAACCACAATCTTTTTCAAATTTAATATTAACCAATAGTAGTTCTTATTTAGATATTTCTTACAAAAAGCAGTCCAAGTCAACCAACAAGACCAAGGAGCCTATCACCCAAAAGCCAGAATTCAGCCAATTTTATGAAGGATGGCTATCAGAGAAATCCACCAGTAGCTTTTCAGATTAATCCCTCTATCACAGCACTGGGGATTTCACTCTCATCAAAAACCACAAGCTAAAGAAAGGTAAGAAAAAGAAAGATAGTGTTAAAAAGTACCAAGATTTTGTGTTCTTGAGGAAGAAAGATTAATTTTATTATAGTATTTTGAAATTTTATTTGTGTTGATAGAAATGGATCTGTATGAAGATATATGTGCTTTTAATCAGTGTTGTTATTAATTCAGCAACTGGCAGGGGTCCATTGTTGCTAGAGCCAAGTAATTAGAGGGGTTCTGTGGTCAATAAACACAACACTGGCAGCTTTGGGAAGAGGTAGATTGGCAGGAACAGTAAAGTATCATTAAAACACTCTTATTGGATACTTGATACTACTACTATTTGATGAGTAGTGATATGGGTTGATATTAATTGTCTGTCTTCCGAGTAATCTTAGAAGGTCTTTTTATAATGTAGAAAGGTTGCAGCCAGACTAGCATATAGCTGCAGATAACTCTTACTAGCTAGCCTATCATCCCCAAGCTACTAGTTTCAACCCCCAGAGTTGGATTCTAAACCCAAATAGTGGTTTTGAATGAGGCAAAATTCTAAGCTTATAATTTCTCCTCATCAGCATGGATATTCCTTGACTCAGTTGAGACCAACTAATTTGAAATCCATTGGGTGGGTTCCCATATATGCTGGGTGTAATGCACACTAAGCACAGGTGGTCCTCTGTCCCATTTCTTGGTTAAACAGATGATGTATTTCTCTGTCTTATTTCATTTGGTGGTGGCGCGTTTGCTGTAGAAATCCCAAATGGTTTGCACTTAATTATTTGAACTTCTTGATCAGCTAATGACTTTTGACCCTGAATGTCCCAGGTATCTTCCAAATAGGGATTCTATAATTAGCTTGATATATTTTTGCCATCATCCAGAATAGATGTCTCACTTTGGGCTGTGACCTGTCTAATATTAGCCCTAGTGATGAGAATATGGATCAGTCAATCTTGATAGATCAGTATTTCCTGACAAGAAGCCTACCTAAGATGAAATTGCCAAGGATAAAGAACAGTATCAAATTAAAGAGGTTTAAAATAACAATAAAGAAGTACTCTCACAACTTCCCAAAGCCTCACACCAAATACAGCTTCAACTCAAATAAAGGAAAGTTCAGCCATAAGACGGGTTAAAAATGAGGGTTATGGCTTTGAACCAGAGAGGATCAAGAACTTTTGTGACAGGATAGAAAGTTTACCACCCCCAATACTGTGAATTAAGAACCTAAACGTAAAAATGCAGGATTGTCAAATCCTTGGTCTAAATTTCAAATCACATTTGCAGGCAACTCAGCTGAGTGAAAAATGAAATATTTAATAAAATCAACCATTTAATTTGACTTTTTTAATTTATTTAAATTGGCAAATTTTGAATCCCTTGAGCAGATAAATCAAGTAACTAAAGACAAAATAAAACAAGCAAATGTGGGATACACAAAGCAGAAATGCAGGATTCTAATGTAAAATTTGGTATTTCCTGTAAGTCTAAAAAATCATAGAAATCATGTAAAACTTAACAAATCTGAAATTTCAGGATTGTCAAATCCAAGAACCAAATTTCAAATCAAAAATGAGGTGAATTTAAAATAAGTATAATTTATGGGCATCTCAAACAGGAAGTCAAATGATCTAAAATGGATTTGTGCTAATTCTTTTAGGAATCATAGGCTCTCTCAAAAACCACCCTATTCCATTTTAGGACGGCTAAAATTTAGATGCTTGATTATAGTAGATTTTAGAGAACACTATGTCAAGGGTCTGGATGTACAAGCATTCTGGATACTGCCAACTTACTTAAAATCCAGCCATTGCCCAATTTGGTGCCCTTCCAATATACAGTTCAACATACTGAGAATGGCAACCAAGCAATATCACATGACTGTCCAAGTATCCAGTGGCTCAAACCCATCCTGCACATGACCAACCCCTAGGTTTAATCCAACTAAATCTCTGCCACAGCCAAATCTATATAAGTCTAAAGTATTATCCAATAAAATATACTTCTCTTCTTTCTTAATTCCATATTTGAAGCTTCCCCAAAAGGCGCTCCTTATGACTGGTAGCAGCTACAGTTTTTTGACCACACCCATGAAAGAGAAAATGAATGACCAAAACCAACCCACCTTTGCTCACGTACTCAACCAGGCCACATCCCAGGAGACCTGGAAAACATACTTCTGCTCCCATGACATCAACAAAGATATACCTAGTGGATGCACTGTATTTGAAGGAATGGTCATGCCCAAAGCATGCACCAAGATAATTCAATACAGTCACTCTCTTTAACCATAAACAAAAACACAACCACCTATCACAGGTGAAATTATCAACACCAAATAGATTGGTATTTTCAAGTTTTTTGATAAAAACAAAGAAAACATCATCAACTGGCTAGATCACTCAGCCGCTAAACTCTGCACCAGCTGCATTCCCCATGAGAAATGGGTCCAGGAAGCCAGCAAGCGCCTGTACAAGGCCACAGCTAACTGGTTTGCTACCTGGGTCAGCTCACAAACTGACAACCAGCTTGACAAATGGAAAGAGTTCAAAGTGGAAATCACACACAATTTCTGCATCACTGAATCCCTCCAAGACATTGCAATACAGCTCAGCAATCTTCCTCAGAAGACCACTGTTACAGCTTATGCCAATGAATTTGAGGAAATAGACCACAAAATCCAGAACCCAGCACAAGCTGAAAACGTACACACCAGAGCCTCATTCATCAACAGAATGAAGCCCTCTGTTGCTGTCCTCATCTGCCCAGAGGCTAATACCTCCATGCCTGCGCTCATTGCAGAAGCCAAGCATGCAGAAAAACGCGCAAACATTGAATATGCTGCATGCAACAGCAATCACTCCTCAAACGGCAATGACAGAGAAAACTCCAATGACAACAAACGCCAAAATACCAATAATAGCAACAGCAACTCCAATTGCAACAATGGCAATTGCAGCTAAAGCGCAAACTGCTCCTGTCCCAAGAAAGAGGACACCACCAAAGTAAACAATGCTGAAACAGCAACACACTATGAATCTGATCCCACATTTTCTGACCTCAAAGGTCTCAAAACAGAGGAACAGGGAAAAGAGGAGGGGGAACAGGCTTAAGTGCCCCTGTCTCCCCCCAACTTGACAAGAAATTGTACCAAGGCATGAACTTTTCTGCTTGCATCCCACATGTCCCACAATCCTCCATTTTTATGAGCTTAAAAATTAAAGATCACTCACAACTTCTTGTCTATCCATGCACTTACAAATATCATACACATAAAATTTTATTTGACTCTGGTGCACAACACAATATGGTTAGCAAACCATTTGTAACCAAATACAAAATACCAGTTGTCAAATCCAACTTCAAATATGCCAGAATGGCAGACAAATCAAAAGTTCTACTCAAAGGCAAAACAACTCCCTTCAGAATTGACCTCCAGGGCATACAAACGTCCATCAAAGGACTTGTCATGAGCAACATAAACTACAACATTGTAGCAGGCATGGACTGGTTCACCCAAGTGAACCCCAGTGTATGTTGGAAAACAAAAACTATGTCCATCAAATGCAACAGAGTCAATTTCAACATTCTCAAAGAACCCAACAACCTCATTCTAAGAGACACAGTATTTGTCCAGGTCATAAACCAAGACAACTCAGAACGTCTAACCAAAGACAGTACCCTCCACATAATGAGGTACACCAAATTCAATAATATGCAAACAACCAAAATCCAATACCCAGAACTCACAACACTCCTAAATGAATACACTTGTGTATTCAAAGAAGAACTCACAGAGTTACCCCCCCAAAAAAGAGGTCAAACATGGCATCAACCTATGTAAATCCATGCCTAAACCTGCACCCCTCTACAGACTCTCTCCCATGAAGATCCAAATCCTCAAACCCATATTGAGGAAAACTTAGCTAAAGGATTCATCTGTCCATCAGAATCCCCTTGGGGGCAGCAGTGTTCTTTGTAAAGAAAAAGGAAGGCACTCTTTGTCTAGTAACAGACTACATAGCACTAAATGCAAGCACAGCAAAGAATAAACATCCCCTTCCACTCATAGAGGATCTATTTGCAAGACTCTCTGGAGCCAATTTTTTCTCCAAAATTGACCTCACCTCAGGATACAACCAGGTTGAAGTAAAAGAAAATGACATACCAAAAACTGCATTCTGTAAGCAATTTGGATCCTTTGAATGTAGGGTAATTAATTTTGGGATGACCAACACTCCCACAACGTTTGTCACCATGATGAACCAAGCAGTAAATGGCCTCTCAAATACATTATGCTACCTTGACAATATCATCATATTCTCAAAAACAAAAGAGGAACACCTCACACATGTCTGCACGACACTTGATTGACTTGCAAAGCACAAACTTTATGCAAAATCAAGTAAGCGCCAATTTATGGAAAATAAAATCCTGTTCTTGGGCCACATTGTCTCTGAAAATGGCATCAAAGCAGATCTAGGCAAAAAAAAGCCATAAATAACATGCAATACCCCACCTCTGTTAAACAAGTTAGATGCTTTCTTGGAATGGTAGCTTACCTAAGGAAATATATCAAAGACTTCAGAAAGCTCACCACATCAATCAATGACCTAACCAAGGGTAATGCCAAAAAGAAATTCATCTGGACACCAGAATGCGACAAGAATTTCAAACTATTAAAACAAGCTTTGATTGAAGCACCAATATTGCAATACCCTAATAACAACAGGTGCTACAAGCTTGAGTTGGATGCCAGTGACACTGCCATTGGCGCAGTCCTACGCATTGCCAGCCAGGGCAGCAAGACTTCCTGCCAGTATGTTACAAAAGCAGAAACTAGCCAACACTGAACAGATATACCCAATACACAACAAGGAATTGCTAGCAATATATCACACATGCAAGAAATGTAGATTTTACTTAGAAGGACATTTAAACATCTGAGTAATAACTGACCATAAATCCTTAATCTATTTCAAAACTCAGAACACACTTGCACAACAACAAGCCAAATGAATGTCCCTGCTAGAGCAGCTCAATTTGGACATCCAATACAAAAAGGGGGCAGAGCTGGTCATAGCTGATGCTCTCTCTAGGCTATGTCAGCCAAGAGAGGATTGCCCTGACTACCTAGACCCTGACTGGCCAAACCTATACAACACTGAGTATAAAACCAAAGGGGAAGACCCCTCAACACACCAACTGACCCACAATACATTAGTAAGGAACAAAAATTATTTCCATGTATCAAACAGCACTGTATACTGAATCATTAATGACAAACATGTTCCCTACATCCCACTCACACAAAGAGTTGACACCATATTAAGGCATTACCACCTACTAGGACATAAAAAGGCTAACAGTCTCTACCTAACACTAAAAGAGATAGTATGGTGGCCCAATCTTAAACAAGATATAATTGATGTTCTGAAAAAGTGCACAGTGTGCGAGAAATACACCAGCACAAAGGCTCCCCGCCAATGGTCAACCCAGTACCTGACCCTGAACCATTCAAGGTTTGGGGGCTAGACATAGTGGGCCCCTTCCCAGAAACAAAGACAAACCAATGCTTCTTAATTGTAGCCATCAACTTTGCCACACACTGGCCCATCTACTGGGCAACAAAGGACCACAAAGCAGAAACCATAAGCCAATTTATTAACAAAGCAATCATAGCCAACTATGGCACCCCAGACTACATCATAACTGATGGAGCAATTGAGTTATCTGGTCACATAGCAAATAACAATCTAAAATCCAAAAACATTAAGCATTCCACAACCTTGCCCTACAGGCCACAGGCCAACAGCAGATTTGAACGCCTAAACAGCAGCCTTATCAGGACCCCAGAGAAAATAATGGATGGCAGAGTCAAAGACACATGGCCACTATAAATAAAACATGTATTACTAGTATCCCAGGTCCACACCAATCAAGGGACAGGCTATCCACCGTTTCAACTAACATACAGATACAAACCAGAAATAATTACCTGCAACAAGCAGCCATACATAAAGATCCCCCCAGGGAAACCCCCACAGTAGAACAAGTACCAAATCTACAACACATATACCTCAAAGCTAAAATAGCAGAAATAAAAAGGCTCAAAACACAAAAGGTAACCTCCACAGAGGAACCACTTCCCATTGACTCCCCCGTCTGGGTCCTAGCTGGCAACAGAAAGAAAATAGACTCAGTAAACAGAGGACCAGGAAGAATCATCAAGTACAGAACAGACCAAAACACCTATCTAGTGAAATTCTAAGGTGCCAAAACTCCTATTGTCAAGAAATATCACAGAACCCATCTCTGCCTTAGAAAAGGAGAACACTTGACCAGACTGGTACCAACTAGTAAACAACTCCAGGAACATCAGGCAGCAACTGTTAAGATAAAGCCCCCTCCTGATGTACCAGAGTAACCCCTTAAGGGTGTGTGTGTTGAGGGTCTAGATGTACAAGCATTATGGCTACTGCTAACTTACTTAACATCCAGTCATTGCCCAGTTTGGTGCCCTTCCAATATACAGTTCAACATGCTGAGAATGGCAACCAAGCAATATCACATGACTGTCCAAGTATCCAGTGGCTCAAACCCATCCCGCACATGACCAACCCCTAGGTTTGATCCAACTAAATCTCCACCATAGCCAAATCTATATAAGTCTAAAATATTATCCAATAAAAGATACTTCTCTTCTTTCTCAATTCCATATTTGAAGCTTCCCCAAAAGGCGCTCCTTATCAGCTAATAATAAAATAGAATTATATATTAAAATCTATTTTTATCAAGTTGTCTTTTCCTTGGTGTGTTGATAGTTTATTTGCTGTTGATAATGTACTTTCATTTAATTGGATAGTTTAACCTCCAGTTGCCTTGACAATAGGAAATCAAGTTGCCTCCCTGAGGCCAGCTGTGTTTGCGGAGGCAACTTGATTTCCTATTGCCAAGGCAACTGGAGGTGAAAATATCCAATTAAATGAAAGCAAATTATCAACAGCAAATGAATTTTCAACATACCAAGGAAAAGACAACTTGATAAAAATGGATTGTAATATATAATTCTATTTTATTATTAGCATTTGCAAATCTACTGTAATCAAGTATCCTTAATAGCAATCCATTAACACATAGTGTAGTAATCCAGTGATTTTTCACTTTGAAGTTTTTTCTTTTCCACTGCTCCTTTCTTCTTTCCTTCCTTCCTTGAAAAAAGTTTCAAGGAAGGAGAAATGTGGCTCAAATATCCTTATATGGGTTTGTGGTTGCTATATTAGTGATTTAGAGTGTAGAATGTTGTATAATTTCTATGTTTAGACAAATTTACATCTCATTTAATTTTTATGTCTAAACATGGCTATCAAGATTGAATTTTTCATTTGATTTTATCCACAGTGGAGCTTCTTGATTTGGACTGATTTGTCTCAGTTTCTTACTGTACATTCAATTTGGATTACAAATCCTGCAATTGTTTTTGAGTTTACTAGTGGCATTCAATTATGATTTGAAAATCCCATAATTCCAAAAAAGCATAGCAAACTTAATGAAAATGGTTGATGGATTTGAACGCTTCAAATCTGATTCCAGTTAATTCATTTTGTCCATTGGAATTATGCAGTTTGACTTGAAATTTGCAAAGTGTCTATGAGTTCCCGTATTTTTAAAAATCCAAATAAAAATCCAAAGGATTCAATTTGATCAAAAAAGCCATCCTGCAAGAGTGGTTCAAAATTTGGACCAAGGATTTGACAATCCCACATTTTTATGTTTAGGTTCTGAATTTAAAGTACCAACATCCACATTGCCAAGGACAGCATCAAGCAAACTTTACGCAGCCCTGATCATAGCAGGCTAATGGAAGGGTTGAAAGACTAAATGGCTTGCTAGTAAAAGCATTAAGTAAGCTATCTGCCAACAACCTTTGCCTCTGGTCTGATATGCTGCCAACATTACTGATGGTATGCTATACCTGTGTAAGTAGCAATACAGGAAAGAGCCCATACAAGCTTGCCTATGGACATAAACCAATAATTGCCAGTACCACTCTAAGGCCATGTATAATCCTATCTAAAAATACCTGGGGATAATGACCCTGAATTACAACAGGCCAGGTAATAACAGGAAGGCAAGGAAAAGAAAAGAGTAGAAAGAGATACAATATCATCCCAAGAAGAAAAATCCCAAGTATAAGATGAGATTTGGACCGTAAATCACATCCTAGACAGGTTGGAGCCAGGGATAAGGGGGTCCAGCATTGTCATGGAAGTTAACCCCAACAGCACCTACCTCATCAAAGGAATTAGCGCTTGTACAGGCTTAAACCATGTGCACCATGATTGACTCTGTCTATACAGGGCAAGAACCGCACAACACAACCCTTGACTACCTGCCCTCAATGTAAAACTGGATCAGTACCAATCCCAAATCCCTGACACTCTCAAGTAAACTCCCAAGGCTCCACCTTCTCACACCCCAGGGGGAGATACCACAGCATCTACAGTTACTCCCTCTCAGGAAAGAAATTCCCTAAGCAATCCCTCAATCGATCATTAAGTTGGTGGCACTCTTATCAGCCCCTATCTTATATGGGGATCAGACATTTTTAAATTCTAAATAGAGCGTAGCCTGGACAAGCCCCATGACTATCATGCTGTACATGGACAGCATGTGGCTTTCCATGATACTATATAATCCCCAATGCTAATATTAATAAAGCATCATTCTCTTCTCAATTTCCCCATTTACTTTGTTCACATACTTCCAAGAAGTATATACTTGGCACTAACTACCCCCCAAGCATGGTAAAGATGCCTTCCATCATGGGATGAAAAATATTGACTGGGTTGGATAGAGATAATGATACCTCCTGGATCCATTGGCTGGTCCCCATTAGGAGCTATGGGAAAGCTGTGGATGTAGGATCAATATCTGGACATCATAGCAGAGGAGGTTGGCAGAACCTTGAAGGGTCAAGGATAAACCCCTCCAGTCAAAGTTGGACCAATAATCAGCTGGTAACAGTATCAACAGCAACCAGGTGGGGGTCCAGGCCAGGTCCACAACCTGATGGGGATTCAGAGGAGGTTTCCTCAAAGGTTTGTGAGATGGAAGTTTGAGATAGCAAGTGGATGATCTTTACGGCCATTGATGATTCCCCAAGGTATCCCTTTCTTTCTTTCTATACGGAGGTCCTTTTTCAAGTGGAATAGGGCCAACTTTGGGGTCACTAAGGGTAAGGGTATAGACTTTCAGAAGGAGATCCCAATATTGGATTGGATGGCTCTTGGGGAAATCTAGAGGTGGAAAAATCTACTCTCAGGAAACCTGGAAAGAACTTAAATATGCTTATTGGGAGTTATTTAAAGATTACTCCTCTAAGGAAGCAACACCAACCCAAGATAATCCTTGCTTGAGATGATTACAGCTTTCTGATGGGGGTTTATGGGTTGATCTGGAGTTGGAAGGTAGCAATGGGCAGGGAGCCCAAAGATCTACATATAAGAGAGAAGAAAGTGTAGATGGTGTGGAAAAATATAGAGAGGATAGCATGGAGTCAAGGGCTAAGGTGGCTCAGCTGGAGCCAAAGTCTTGTATCTGGATAATTCAAACATTGAGACTCATTCAGGAAGTGGTAACAGTAAGACAAGCATGCCATTCCTGGATCCCACACAGTTAGCTAAATGGTACAACAAGGAGATCCTAATCTTGGATCATGTTTGTATTAAGCCTTTAGTTAGCCTTCAGAGATAGATAAGGGTTACCTTGAAGCCCTGAAAAGGCAGTATATGAAGCAAAATTCTCTAGGTTAGCTAGGGAGGGTGATATGGAGTAAGGAAAGAATAAAGTAAAAGGTAGTGAAGTGGACTTTTACTTTATTGGGAAATGTAATAGAACCCCCAAAGATTTATTCAACCATAAAATATTGCTTGGGCAGAAGGAAAATTTCCCATTGGCATAGGTGGGGCAAAGATCTTTGGCATTGTTGGAGGGAAGGGGGACTGAGGATCCCTATTTTAAGATAATAGCCACTTGAAAAGAGAAAGGGGGGAATTGTTTTTCATATTCACAATTTGAACCAACCCCAGGCAAAATAAAAGGTATCCGGATAGGCCCATTCACAGCACAATTCTTGGGAGTCAATCAGACCTGTAATCTCTATATACTATAGGAACCAACTAAGCTTGTTTTAGTCTAAGAAGACATCCCAACTTGATCATGTAGCTTCTTAGCTGATCACTTCTAGCTTTACCAGGGTCATTTTAAAAAGAGCCCCTTAATGGTGAGTTTCAGACCCCATTTCTGCTTAGTGATGAAATAACATACAGCCTGGATGCTTTGGCTGCTTAATTTGACCAGTGCAAACTGAGTGAGTGGGGGTGGAACCAGACGGGAGAAAATATCCCCCATTTCTGGTTGATAGTTGGGGTTGACTCCTCAAGCTCCATTAGCTGCTGTTGTAGTTCCCCATCTCTGTCTGCATTGTTTAAGGTGGTTTATCCCTGGCCTCATGTAAATAAAGGTGACAGTTGTTGGTATGGTTTTGGAGTTATGTATAGAGAATTCTTAAAGCTATTCCATGAACCACCTTCATAGTTAGGCATGGTTATGCATCCAGAGCTGCAGCTTGATACTTAAATGGTAAGTTGAGTCTGGACTTGGGTTGGTGGGAGCTTAGGAACCTCTGGGGAGGGTCAAGTATGATGGGGTATGCCATCTTGATCAGCGGCAAGGGGATCAAATCCAGGCTCTTCACTCCACCGGTGTTACCCCAACTCAGATGATTTCGGTGCCCTTATGATGTGGCGGGGTGGGGTTTGGGTCTTCTATGGCTTGGTATTTCAGCTTCGTGTAGATTAAGGAACCCGCTCCAGACTTATCGGGATCGTATCGGTACTGGAAACCCTGTTCTGTTCAGATGAAGTGTCGGGAGTTGTTGGCTTGGGTGGATATGTCCAACTTATTGGATCATCTTTTAAGGTTAAGGAGCTTTGTCTTTTGTACCTCCAATTATGCGGTGTAGGTAATGGATGGATAGGTTTGTATCCCGAGATAGCCCCAACCCGCGTTTTTTGTGTGCTGGGTTTTTGGCAGTGAGATGTAGTTATAAACTTATTTTGTATTGATTAAATATAGTAAAGTTGGTTTTTGGTAGCGTTTAGAAATCCTTATTTTATACTAAGTAAATATTGTAAAGTGATTTTATTGGGGTGTAATGTATGAGATTTAATTCTTGAAGTTTGGGGTTGGTTTAGGATTTATATTGGTGGCACGGATAGGTAGGATGCGGGTGGCTCTGTTGGAATGAGTTCTGTTTTATTACGGCTAAATAGAAGGTGAGGCTGAATAATTTACTTGTGGACAAGGTATTCCAGGGCGGTTTAAAGGGTGGATGGATGGTTGGTGCAGATTAATGTTTTGGTTGGTGGTGCTATGTGGCGTTTGGGGGAGATTTGAGGTCAAGCATACTAAGTCGGGGATCAGGTATAGGCAGTTGGCGAGGGGCGTTCATAAGTTGGCAGAGGACAATCGCGAGTACCGGCTGCTTCGGCTAAACAACCATATGGAGGTGCTTGTGGGGCAGGATCTTCTTTACAGCAAGGCGCTGGCAGTGATGGATGTGGCGGTGGGGATGCAGGATGAGCCGCCTGAGCTGCGTGGGCTCTCCCATCTTTGCGAACACATGCTCAGCACGGGGAGCGGAAAGTACCCCGATGCCAACGAGTACACATGGGTAATGGATATGTTTAATGCTAATGTCCAGTTTATCAACTCCAATGCTGGAGCGTACAATGCCCACACGTTCTACGAGCGTACAGTGTACCATTTCAGCGTCAATTCAGAAGCCCTGGCGGGTGCGTTGGACAGGTTCAGCGGCATGTTTATTTCCCCTCGCTTCGACCGCGACAGCATTGCGGCTGAAGTCAGGGCAGTTGACTCCGAGTTCAGCAGCAACCTGTACAACGACGCCTACCGCATGAACATGGCCAGGCGGGCAGCGGAGGGCTTAAATCATTCCTACAACCGGCACTTTGGAGGTAACAACAGGACGCTCTCGCTCAACACGGGAGGGCTGCGCAAGCAACTTGTGAGGTTCTTCAAAGCAAAGTATTCCGCCCATCGCATGCGGCTGGTAGTGATTGGAAGAGGTAACAGCAAAGCGGAGTCCTAACATCAGATCCCTTAAATGAACTCATTGAACTGATTGTTCCTCTCTTCCATCATGTTCCACATGTCAAGCCAACCTTGGAGCCCCAAGAACAACAGCTTCAAAACAATCCCACTGCCATTCAATGCTCGACCATCAAGGATACAAACATCCTTTTCTTGCGCTTCAAGCTACGAACACTTAACGTGTTGGCCTCAATGAAGGTAAGTAGTTTCCAGCCAATTAACGTCAGCCACACGACTACGTTGCCTATATCCTGTGCCAAAGCAGCCAAGGCTCTGTCCTGGCGCTGCTCAAAGACAACATGTGGGCAATCAACATCGAATGCAGTGTCTCGGAAACCTACGCAACATTCTCCTTCTTTGACATCACCTTGAAGCTCACCCCCCAAGGACGCACAAAGGTTGTTCAAATAATTGAAATACTCTTTCAAAAAATAAAACTAATTAAGGAGTTTGGCATCAACAAGGAGTATTTCAACGAGCTTAGCGTCATCTCGTTAATGCGATGGATCTTCCTCCAGAAGGAGAAGCCCCTTGACCACGCCAGAGCCATCGCTGCTTCAATGCATCTAAACTTCCCCCGTCGCCAAATCTTGAACTACAACCTTCCCTACAACTACGACGCACAAGCAATTTCTCAACTCCTCAAGCAGTTCTCCAAAGACAACCTCAGGTATTTCCCTTCAAACCCACTCACTCCAGTGTCATGCTTGGCTATAGAGACTCTCCCGCCAACTTGACTGAACCCATCTACAACACAGGCTACTCTTACTTGGACATTTCAAACCTAGCCCCTCCTTCGTCGTTGGAAAGAAATCCAACCCTCACTTTGCCGCCAAGAAACAAGTTTATTGTCGATAGCTTCTTCCCAAAGCGCTCCGATTTAAACCATTCCCCTAAGCAGCTGATCACCAACGATAGCGGTGAGCTGTGGGCTCTAGCCACCCAATCAAATTCGCCAAAATCAATCGCAGTTGTCTCGTTGATCTCTGCAAACCCTACTCAGCTATCCCAAGCCACCATCCTGCACCTAATGGCCAAGATTATCATGGAGAGTCTGGACGAAATCAACTTCCACCTCTCAAGTGCAGGCTACAGTTACCACATAGCCGCCAATGGCAACAGGTTCACGATACGCGCCAAGGGATTCCAGCATAAGCTCAACATTCTCTTCGCAGACATCCTCACCCACGCGTTTCGCGTCTCCGTTGAACGGGACGTGTTTGAAATGTTTAGGCAAGCCGTAATGCAGTATTTGCCAATATAACCAAAAAAGGAAATCACCCGATTAGAAAACCTAAACAAGGAACCCCCCTCGAAACAGGCCTTGGAAGCCTTCTCCTACGCCCTTGGCGACACGGCATGGACCCACGAGGAAGTTATTGTTGTCACTAAAGGTAGCATCCTCCCACCCAACTAACACCACAAGGCATCACGTTTCAGCAACTCGATGGATACATGGCCACCTTTTTCCAGCAAAGCGCACTGCTCATCTACCTCCAAGGCAACATCAACTCAACAGTAAACCATCCTTTTTATCTTTAACCTTTAGGATGCAAGGAACTTCTTTGTAGACATCTTCAGCCAGCTGAAAATGGATATTGTTGCTCTGCCGCCCGCTCCAAAGTTTCGCTTGCCTGCCTCACTAATCCCTGGAACATCATCCGTCCATAGGTTCCCAATATCAGATGAGAAGGAGCTGCACTCTGGATTGGTGTTTTATCTACACATCTTCAACGAGGCCTCCTTTCGCCAGGAAGCCTTGGTTCGGCTTGCCCACTTCTTTTTAGAAAAGTCTTTTTCCTACCAGGCGCGCAATGTAGAAAAGCTGGGGTACAAGTACTCTGCCAAACTGCACCACAGCCACGGCCACGGTGGGCTAAAGATCACCATCCAAGGGGAAAGCGACCCTGCATATGCTGAACAGGCGGTTGAAAGGATCCTTCATCGACTAAAGGTACTCGACACATAATGAAACTAACCCGTAGACCCAAATTAACGCCTTCCCTCCCAATCTCTTCTTGAGTTCCGTGAACGCCCTCCGACAAAGCCTGCTGGTCAGAAGAACCGATGACCGGGAAGCCAACTACAACTGGGATAGGATCATCACCAGCGCCCCCAGCTTTGACAAGAGTAAGCATCCCACATTTCATTCTCACCTCTAGACGCTGTCATGAACATAACCCTCCACACAACCTCCCAAGAAGATCTACTAGCCTTTATGGATCAATACATCCTGCACTCCGCCCCCAAACGGACCAAGCTATCCATCCACGCCATCAGCCACGCTGTCATGAACCGCCCCGACCAGCAAGCCCTTTCCCAGTGTGGCACCCTCATACCCGACTTGGTGGCTTGGAGATCCATCAATTACACCTCCGACAACTAAGCCTTCCCCATCAGCACAGAGATTGGATTATCAAGCCAAAGCAAGTCTCCTGCCAGAGAAGGAAGGAAAGTCACATATACAATAAATCATCATATTTAGTATCCCACTATTGATAGATCCCCTTACTCATTAATATCATAGCACATTGTATACTCTACCATCTAAATCCAATATCCATCTCTCTTTGGAAGTATGCCAATCACCCCCAACCCTAACTCCACCAGAAGATAGATTCACACTACCCTTTAAATTCTGACCCCGACCCATCCATCCCAGAACCCCAACTCAAACAGGTCTATGGCTTGTCCACCTGCCAGATAAATACCCTATATTAATAAGCAACACCCCATTCAGACCATACAACCTAGCAAAGAGTAACCTAGCCAACTGTACCTCACCATAGAAAAAGTTACCTTGCATAACCCTGTAGGCATAACAGTAACCATGCCCAAATTATCCAAATCCAACCCCCACATTACCCACCTTTTATCAGGTACCCCAGATTATAACTTTGACCACCTTTACCACTTCCTGGGATACCTTGTACCAGCATAAACCTACCCAGCAGGCTAGCCTAAACCAAATTCAGCTAGGAAAGTTTCAGGTTTCCTCCCCAACATGGGATCATATGTATTTATGGGCCCTTGAAGGGGACCCTTACCCCTTATCCCAACCCCCTTTCCCTTGCTAACAATCCTGTAACTTCCTACAACAATAAAGTGTATATATCAGCTGGGGGAGAAAGCTACCCCATTTTCAAACCCCAGCCCCAGCAACCCCTCCTGAGGGCTGAGATATTTTATCCACCCAATCAACTTTACACCCCATGGGGTATCCTCACCAAGCTCAAGCTTTCCCAGGATCTGGCAGGATAATCCCCATCACCAACCTTTCTGGGAGCTGGACCACATCTGAAACCCCCTGGAGTATTTCATCATTCCTAAAGCTTCTGCATAACTGATTGAGAGCAAAAGGAAAGTACCCCAACCCTGAATCAGATTAGTCCAGTCTAGTCCAGAAGACAATACAACTTGGGGTGCTCCTGCTCCTGGGAGATGACTGGTTAGTGCCCTGGATCAAAATCAGGGATTAGCTAGTTGGGCTGACTTTCTTCAAGTGGCTGAGATCCCATTCTATCCCAATTAACTATGCTTTTAGTCCTGAAGACTCCTCTAGAGCTTCTTCTACTGTTACCCTGGCATCTGCTCCATGTATCATAGTATCTGCTTAGGTCTGTCCTTCTTTGGAGGGGGTACAGCTCCTGGAAGAGTGTGCTAAATTCCTTGCTAAGGACCTCCCTTCCTCTTGTTATGTGGTCCAATCCTTTGAAAGTCTTTCCCATCCCTCCCCAGGAGTTCAGCTCCTTGAGAACCTTCTACACTGCTTCCTATACTTTTCCTCTTGACCAGCATTTGTTTAAAAGATATGGAGAAAGAGTCATGATTCTATTGCTTACAGATATATGGGGGATGAAAAAGCCATTTTATTTATAGAAGTAAGATCTTCTTAGAACCTTTATGAATCCCAGCTGCCTCCAGGCTTTGGGGGCCAGCCACTTCTTTGGTGATATCTTGGGGGTTGCCAGCTCCTGCTTGCAGCTTTTTGATGAAGCTCTGCAATTTTGAAACCCAAGACTTATCCAAATTCAAGATCTTATGGTAGCACCTTCTCTTTAGCCCCTGTTCACTGAACTTCCCCTATATAGCCCCTTGCCTTAGGCTAATCCTTTTAATCTGGTCCTTCTGTAGGCGTAAACTATATGAGCTCTCACTTTCTTATGGTGAAATAAGCTTTCAAACTGGCAACAGTGGCAAAATCAATTGTATGGATGTAAAAGTGAGAATTCAAAAGTGGCCATGTTGACACTTTTTAAATTTTCAAAATGGCTTTTTATAATAAAGTAATTACTTTTTCTTGACTTTTTTAGTTGAGAGAATGAATAAAAATTATTTTATATGACCATAATAAATTTTATTTCAGATGAGCTGTTTTAATTTAATTTTAAAATTTTCAAAGTTTCAACATGGCTACTTTTAGATTCTCACTTTTGAATTCTCACTTTTACATCCCTGCAGTCAATTTTGCCACTGTTGCCCTCAAACCTACTTTATCTGACCCCATAGCTTTCCCCTGCTGTTTCTGAAGATATTTATTGAGCTTTAGGTCATTCCACCAATGAAGAGTCATCAGTAAAGCAAGCTTCAAGCTCAACCAGCCCCATCAACGCTCATTGTCCTTGAGCATCTGAAGCGCTTCACTTTGCTTCATGCTTCTGCCAGGACTCAGATTAGAAGCAAATGCTTCACTGAGTATAGCATTGGCAGTTTACGCCTTGGGCCCCAAGAAAATCCCCTGTCCCTGCAAAGATTTGCTGGGTTCAAGCTCAGGGGTTTCTTGTAGAAGATTGCAAAGAGAACTGATTTTCTGCATGCTCTTCATCATCTTCCCTTTGATCTTGCCTCTGCAGATGTCAGGATCACTCCTGACATAGCTCTAAATGAGGAACAAAGCAAATATCAGCACAGTCTAGTGCAAAAGGGGAGAATCACAAAATGCCATATTGAGATGTCACTGCTCCATTAAGTATGATGTCATGGTTGCATAGTTGATATAATTCATGCAATCATATCTCAGCTGCTACGCAATAGATTTCAATGTCCAAACCCGCATTCAAGAGCTCACAATAGCGCCTAAAATTTATCTTGATGATTCAAGTCAAGCCAAAAAGGCCAATTGAGAGCTAAATCAAGCAAAAGCAATCCCTCCTGCATGAACTCCCATTGCATGAAATGATGTCATCCATGCAAGTGTATCTCAGCAAATAAGAAACCAGAATGATTGATCAACCACTTATTTTAAAGCTCTTTGTATTTTGAACATCATTTAATAATGAATAAGTACCCATTAAGAGCCCACCTTGCGTGTAAAACAAACTGGATGCAAGACCTTGTAACTAATGAACTTCAAGTTCATTAATGCACAATCCACACAAGGGAGGAACTAATCAGGTAGTTCTGAGAATTTGGAGATAAAAATAAAGGCAGGTCATGAAGCCCTGAACAATTCAGGAATAAAACCCAAACCTTGGCCATCAATCCTGGCACTAACCAATGGGGATCGGGACCCAGACCCCATGGTTTGGGCCAGACTCATGCCAAACCTAACTACCCAGTCTAAAATTAGACCTCAAGGAAGACTTGGGCCCATTTCCCCTCCTGATAGTAGTCCATTGGCCACTACCAGGAATTGACAATTCAGACCCAGATAGTAGAAGAACAAAGGTTTGACTATATTCCAATTTCCTGATTTCAGTCTTCACCATCCAGACTTTTGGGATTCTCTATTCCCTGCTTTCACTCCCACTTGCAAAACCTTGCACAGTGGGAGATACTATAAATAAACACCCTTTGAATATTTAATAGCTTAATCTATCATTGAAGTTCTACCCAAGCTTGCTATCTATTTACCTTAATTCATTATAGAAAGTAAGTTCTGCTGTGTCTACATAGCTGGGCTTTACAGCATGAGCTTACTCATCTTATGGGTGAGTGTAATTAATATTTGATAACTTAAATTTATGTATTATAGGCTCAATTATACAAAAAGTCTATCATTAAAATTTATTGTTTATTTATACTTGAATGGGAAAACACTTAATTGGGTGGCCCCAATAGGTACCCACTTCAATTCCAACAACCAGATTTCTGACAATGGGATTTCTATCTAAATGATAACATTATAAATTTATTTTAAAAAAATCAGACTTTAAATATCGAATATGTTGCAATATCTACAATTACTCCCTCTTGGGGAATTAATTCCCTGAGTGACTTGCCAAATGATTCCCCAAATAATCATTAAGTTGGTGGTACTGCTATCATTCAGCCATTCATTACGGGGATCAAACATTTCAAATCCTAAGTAGAAAACAGCTAGGACAAGCCTTGTGACCTAAGAGAAACAATCACTTGGATAAGCCCCATGACTACCATGAAATACATGGACAGTATTTAGCTTCTTGTGATACTATATAATACCCTATATTATTATCAAATAAAGTATTATTCTCTTCTTAGTTTCCCCCTTTATATCATTTATTTTACTTCCCAGAAGTATATATTTGATAGTGGTAGCACAGGTAGGTTATCTACATCTACACAACTTAAAGTAAAAATTCCTCCCAAGAAAAGAATCCAGAAGATGGCACTCCTCACAGGCTGGAGAGACTACAAAGAAGGACAGTACGTCCCTACGGGGTTTGTTGTCTTCAACAATGTCCTTGTCCCTACTAAACAGTATAATCTCCTCAACACTCATGAAATCCTGAACCTGCCTCCAACTCCAATCCTGCAGACAACTGAAATACCCAACATCATATTCCAGCGCCTACACTCAGCAGAGATAGGAAAATTTTCAGGAATACATCAAGAGAACACCAACCTCTGGATCCAAAGCACACAAAACAAGTTTACACAAGTGGGCTACCCCTGAAGACTCTGGGCCAGCAAGATTGTCCTACACATCACAGGGGTTGCCTCACGCTTTGTAAGCAAATGGTTGGACCAACATCCTGATCACAGCAAAGACTGGGATATTTTCAAATCCACCTTCATCAAAAAGGTTTCCATAAAGGACTCCAAAGTGGTGATCATAACAGAACTCAGAACCTTCAAAATGACAGGAAAAATTGAGGAGTACATTGCAGTCTACAAAGATCTACATGACCAAGCTCCCAACACCATTAACTTTGATAAAGCCAGATCATAATTGGATTTATACAATGACCTGCTCATACACATTAGATGCCAGTTTGACATGACACACTGCAAGATCTTTCATAATGTGTTCTTAGAAAGAAAACAAACCACACAAAAATCTGACAACCCACATGTAACAAACAAACAAAAGGAAAGTCCCATAGCAAAGAAGGGCCCTTGACCTAACAAGAAGAACAATTGAGCCAATAATGTCCACCCTCAAAACAGAAATTGCACTGCTCAAGTTAATCAAGCAAACACTGATAATACCAACAAGGAGGGAAAAGCTCAGGGGAGTGCTTAGTCAAGCCGCCCTCCCCCACTCTACAAGACTTTTATAGGGACCAAGATGTGGACTCAATTACCATAATCCAAGTACCCTCCAGCAATTCTCTACTGTTTGCTGCCCAAAATTGAAATAAACACCTCACTTATCATTTCTGCTTTTGCAGATATTAGGGCACAGCACTACTTGACAATTGAGCGGACCAATCCCTTGTTGAAAAGAAATTTGCCAACCTCATTAAACTACCCACAGTCTGAAGCAATATCAAGAGAGTTATCATGGCAGATAACAGAAGTACACCAGTCACTAAGGAAGAAAAACCTTTCCGCACCCAAGTAGAAGATGTGAAAAATATGTTTAGTAGCCCTATCTTACCAATCCCTAAGTATGATGTGATACTTGGCCTGGACTGGATGAGAAAGACCAAATGTCACGGCCCATACAAGAGTCCAAATGGACTCCCTCAGGGGAGCCAGGCCAGGCCTGGAAGGCCATGTACACAATAGGTGCAATACAGACCAGGTAGTTGAGAGCAGTGGCTAGGAGGCGCTAACTCCCAGTATGGGGCACAACTTGGTTGGTCAGCCCCAATACTTTGATATAGATAAACCCCAACTTACTGAAGTCCTGGGCAGGAGGCGTGTTGGGAAGGGGAGGAGCATTAGGAATCTCCTTCATAGTAGGCGGCAGATCCAGATGGTGGGGGGTGGTAATACTCCACACCAAGAGTGCAGGGTGGATTGACTGTGGTAGCAGGAGTATATCCAGGAGGATATGGATATGAAAGTTTGTATTGTGTTGTGGATTCCCAAATAGATGCAAAGAGAATAATTAAATTTGAGAAAAAATAGATAATTTCTGCAATAAGATAATAATTTCTGAGCATAAACTTGCTTTATTAAGATGTCAACAGTGAGGAGGGCTTCTCCCCCTCACTAATTATACTTACTGGGGATTCTGTGGCCTTTTATGCCACCAGAGAACTGATGGCATCAATTTGAGTGGAATTTACAATTTTTACCGGAATTTGCGTACTTGGGCAAGGGGATGAGAGCTCATTGGTTGCTATAGCATGAACCTTTCTTGAACTGCAGCATACCAAGGTGCCACAGTTATTTATAGATTCTGCAAGTGATCAAGCGCCCAATTGCACAATCAAACAATCATGCTCCTGATGTATCCTTTCCCAATAGGTAAGTGGCCCAAATTTGATAATAGGCTCAAAGCCAGGGATTTGAGGCTTGTGTGCCTCTCAAATCCTGGGCCATTCACTAGTCAAAAGGGGGTTTTATTGCCCTGGAAGATACTTTGTGTGGGTTCCCACACTGAGGGTTTTTTCACCTCTAGGCAGGTCAGCTGATTGTCCAGGGCAATCTGGGCCCTGACACCAAACCTCATATTGAATGGGATAGCGCTACCCTCACCATAAAACAAGGCAAGATGCACTACCATGTTTTCCAACTCATCTTGATAAACTCGTGAGAGACCATGTATTTGTAAAGATTATGGAAACAGAAGAGTGAAAATGACCCTATCAAAATCAACTGGGACACTTGCACATATGAGTTTATCCACTTTAAAGGTACAGAAACCACATATGAAAGAGAACCAACTCAAGTACAGCTAGTCATAGAATTTCCTTTGGTTTTCTAAGAGACCTTACCAGGACTACTGCCAAATTGGGGCATACAACAAAAAATTGACCTCAAGGGAAGTGTGCCAAAAGCACACCCTATTTACTGTCTAATGTCACAAGAAGACAACACCCTAAAGGCTTACCTATACAAAGCACTTGAAAAAGGACTCATAAGACCTTCTAAATTGCCTTTTGGTGCCGCTGTCTTCTTTGTGGCAAATAAAGATGGAGGACTCTGCCTAGTCACAGACTACAGGGTGCTAACAAGGTCACAATTAAGAACAAGTATCCCCTGTCCCTGATTGATGACCTTTTTGACGCCCTGGGGGGTCCTGTGACAGAAATTGCGGGATAATAAGAAACTGTCTCCATGTGGTGGGGAATCATACACTAAATCCATATATAGTTAATGATTAACCACCAACACAGCTTCAGATACCGTTTTGTGAAATTTCCAAATGAGATGCTAGGGTTAAGTAAAATAATTAACCCCAACCAAAAAAGCCCTAGATAAATGGCCTGTGAGAGAATCAGAGTGTCTTCAGCATAAAATTCAGGACATTGAGATAGCACAAGAGTTTCAGCTTCAACAGGAGGAGGAACAGCTCCAAGATTGACAGGCATTGAATTAACATTTGGCGGTGACAACAACAAAGTACCAACAGCAGGCCCCCATCTTCCCACAATAATCCAGCTAAGGATCAGATTGTAGGGAATGTAGTGCAACAATCCAAATACAGGATGCATTTTAAAAATATAAGTTAGACCGAGGGATATATGATTTTTTTATTGATTAATTTTTTGGGAGGACTCAACTCTTAAGAGTTGAAACTGTGAAAATTATTCAATATATATCAAAATTTGACTAAGCAATACCGCCTGAATCCTGAGATCCTATTCCTTCCACATTGTCAAGTGAGTATCTAGTCCAGTTTGCAAAGAAACCTTGAGTGGCCAACTTCTGATGACCATGCTGATTAATAAGCTCATATCTAGTGACCCTCAAATTATGTCAATTTATCAACGTCAGCTTGCAGAGAGGAATCAGATTCAGCAGGCAGACTGGAGAAGCTGTAACCCATTTTTGATCAACTGTTTGATTCAAATCTGTTAAATTGGTTAATTTTGTTAAATGTTTTCCAGTTTTTTAGCCTTCCTACTTGGGTGAATAATTCCCAGCATTATGGAATCTAATGTGACAGGTCCCAAGTCTTCACAGAAATTGACTTGACAGCAGGTTATCATCAAATTTGTGTGAAACCAGAGAACATACCAAAAACAGCCTTCAGAACAAAGTATGGTTCCTTTGAATGTGTGGCTCTTAACTTTGGCTTAAAAAATGTGCAAGTAACTTTTTAACCTTTATTAATGAAGCTCTTAAAGGAAAAAAATTGGGAAAAGAGCAGTCATCTACCTAGACAACATAATTTTATACAGCCCAACTGTAGAGAAACATAGGAAAGTGTCCGCCTGGTCCTTTGCACCCTCAAAGATAACCAACTTATAGCCAAACCCTCAAAGTGTGACTTCTTCTTGTCTGAACTTTCATTCCTAGGACACATTATCAGTAAGGACAGGATAAAACCAGTCCCAGAAAAGATACAAGCCATAACCAACATGCCAGCGCCGCAAAATAAGAGTGAGCTTTGTACATTCCTAGGAATGGATGCCTGTCGGAAGATTTATCCCTGACTGGGGTGTCTTGACTGCTCTCCTATCTGTAATTAAAGTCAAGACAACCAAATTTGTGTGGACACCACTAAGAGATCAACATTTCTGACAACTAAAAGAGTGCATGGTCACTGCCCCCATATTACAATATCCAAACTGTGAAGAAATATATGAGCTAGAAACTGATGCATCTGATTACTCAATAGGAGGAGTACTCTGGATTAAAACTGCAGAAAAGGACTTCCTCCTTGTAGCATAAAAATCAAGAAAACAGTCTGATGGTGAACAAAGATATCAAATACATGACAAAGATCTGGTAGCTATTGTTCACTATCTCATGAAGTGGAGATGCTACCTGGAAGGTTTGCAGATATTCAAAGTGCTAACCAACCACAAGTTATTGTTGTTCTTCAAGACTCAACAACATCTATTGATAAGACAAGCCAAATAGATGATCCTGTCAGGGAACCAGCCTGTGGGGGGGGGTCCGGGGGACTGGTGGGCAGACGGCCTGCAGGTCCTGCAGGAAGGGCCCACCACAAGATTGGTGCTAGCTTTACAATATAAGATATCAATTTTCCCAGTAGGGCCCAGGGTCTGCTTGCGGGTACCATTGAATCAATCAGGCCAGTGAGGGTGATATACATCAACCCAAATATCTAAGTGGAGGTGGATTTATTGGCTGTAACAGATTCCTGCGGGCGGTTGGGCAGCAGGGTAGGAGGTGGTGTCATTGGAACTAAATAGGCAGGTAAGTAGTTGCACTTGTTGTGGAATAGAAGAGGAGGTATGGTGAATTTTGTCCCTTCTCTGTAAACAGTCTCAGTCTCTCTAGTTCTAGCTTCTGGATTGTGGATTAGGTTTTTCTCTAGTGTGAACTCAGAATATGCCAGGTTTGGTGGGTATTCTGTGAAATGTACCAGGCCAAAGGGAGCTCCTAGTGGGCAATATAGTTTGGGCGGCTGGTCTGTGGTTTCTTGGGGTGAATAGATGGGAGGCACAGAACTGCAGGAGCTGGTCTGCAAATGAAATAGAACTAAAATTAAATATGGGATGAATTGGTTGAACCAAAAGTTCATGACACTTTA
The DNA here is from genome assembly GCA_014839935.2 of Entomophthora muscae. Lineage (NCBI taxonomy): Eukaryota > Fungi > Entomophthoromycota > Entomophthoromycetes > Entomophthorales > Entomophthoraceae > Entomophthora > Entomophthora muscae. The sequence continues at coordinate 302,777 of QTSX02006483.1, forward strand.
TTGCAAGAATTATAATGGGTAACTTCCTGGCAGCTCAGGGTATAAGTATACTCATCTGCCATAGAGAAACTTTTAAAAATTCCTTTGGGCCTGGTGCTACTGTCTACCAGTTTTTTACAGCCCTTGGCGGTATCCATAGCAGGAGTTATTTCATTAGCTGGTTTGAACTGAGAAAGCTCAAATTTCCCTTTCAAGTCGTGGGATTTGTCATCTTTGGGTGGCCCACATTCTGCAGGAAGTTTCTTTGCTTCCCCCGCTGCGGTGGCCCAAGTTATTTCAGGATCCTTGGCTTGGCCTGTGCTCTCATTGGTTGGGTTAACAGGAACCCTTGGCATGGGAGGCCTTGATGCAAGTAATTTCTGTTCATCAAGCCTAAGGAGATTCTCTGTAGTTGAATCCTGCTCTGGTTTGAGCCCAAAAATCCGCAGGCCGCCAGCCCGCAGGGTATCAGGGTTTGAATCCTGTAGTTGAGGTTTTCCTATGAGTAAGGTAATTAGGAGTTTTTCATTTGTGACAGAGCCTTATAAAAAGGTACCCCATGACAATTGAATACAAGCCAGGAAAAGAAATGCTTACTGCAGACGCCCTATCAAGGCTATACTGTAAACATATTTTATGCGCTATGGGGACCTTGATTGGCTCATGCTTATCATGGGGAATATACAAGAAGGGTTCTCACCTGGTACACCAATGAAAATCCAAGAGAAAGTCCTAAAGAACAAACATCTGCTCAAAAATGTATATGGTACCCTTCACCACATACTACCAAGTGGCAATACTGTACCCTACATTCTGTCAACACAAAAGATTGACACAATCCTTTGATACCACAGAGATCTGGGACACACCTGTAGTAGGAACTTGCATGAATATCTCAAGACACACTAAAGGTGGCCTAACATTCTGAACAACATCAAAGAATTACTAGATCAATGCAAATTCTGTGAAAAGTATGCCTGTTCCAAGGCACCTCCCAATTCAGTATTAGAGTATCAATCACACAACCTTTCAAAGTGTGTTTGCTGGATATTTTGGGATTAATGTCTGGCAATAAAAAAGGCAAAATGTAAATTATAACAGCTATTGATTACGCGACCAGATGGCCTGTAGCACAAGCTACAAAAGAACACAAAGGCAATGCTGTGAGACAATTTATTGGCAAAGAGATCATAGCTAAGTTTGGGAAACCTGACCTCCTGATCACAGACAGAGGAACTGAACTTAAAGCCATTGACACCAATATCTAACTTGCCAAGAATGGAATAAAACACACCACAGTCAGTTCCTATCACCTTCAAGAAAATGGAAGAGTAGAACAACTAAAGGGTTTTCTTGTAGAAGCCCTCAGTAAGTTACCTGCTAACAATCCAAAAGCTTAAGTTGACATGCTGCCAACAGCACACATGGTGTGCAGAACACAATTCAACCGCAACACGGGCAAAATCCCGTACAAACTTGTCTATGGGCATAAGTATGACCTTGTTAGTACTACCACAGGTCCACACTTACCTCTACCTAAGAAGGTACCAGACAACAGTGACCCTGACATACAGTGTGCTAGGAAGGATCAGAAAGACATGAAAAATAAAAGATTCAAGAGAGAAGTAATTCCTCTCTAGCAAGAGAGATTTCAAGTCAGGGATAAAATATGGGTTGTCAACCACAATCAGCATAAGTTAGACCCAGGATCACAAGGACCAGGCATTGTCATATAATTCAAACCAAACAACACTTACCTTGTCAAAGAAATTGGCACCAGAACCAAAATAAAGCACATGCACCACAAACGCCTCTGCCTGTGCAAAGCAAGAACAGCTCAATGCAATTCCAGGCTTCCTTTTCCCAACATCAAACTGGATCAATACCAAGCCCGTATTCCCAATACTCTCAAGAGAATTCCTAAGGTTCCACATTCCAGCACCCCGGGGGGAGATGTTGCAACATCTTTGATTACTCCTTATTGAGGAATTAATTACCTGAGCAACTTGCTGAATGATTCCCCAACTGATCACTAAGTTGATGGCACTACTATCATTCAACCATCTATTGCAGGGATAAAACATTTTGAATCCTAAGAGGAATACAACTTGGACAAGCCTCATGACTTAAAAGGAACAATCACTTGGATAAGCCCCATGACCTCCATGACGTACATGGACAGTATGGGGCTTCTCATGTTACTATATATTGCCCTATATTCTTATATTATAGAGTATCATTTGCTTCTTAATTCCCCCCTTTATCTCATTTATTATACTTCCCAGAATTATATACTCAACAAATATGATGTCATTTAGTAAGAAGTGACATTATCAGAAATCTGGTTATCAGAATCAAAGTGAGTATCCCCAATTTAAGTTTTGGCTAAAATATTGTTCAGAATAATGTTTTGGAGTATGATGGAATTTGGGCCAAACTTTGTTAGAATTTTGGCTTGAGAGATTGGAACTTTTTCCAATTGATGATCTAGATTCAGGATCTGGAACTTGATTTGTGGAGCCTTGAATTATTCTCTTAGTTATATCAGAGCCTGGAACTTGATATTTGGGGTTTTTGGTTGTTCTATTAGTGTTTGTCTGGTTCTTAAAACCTTTTGAGCTAATTAAAACTTTTCCTGCTTTGATCAGTGTTCTAGTGGCCTTTTACATACAGTAGTTACCAAAACTATGCCACTAAGCAAAAAACGCATCTGTAAGAAAAATCAACTCAGATGCAATTTTTTTAAAAAAAATAAATGTATAATGATTAACAATATATTTTGGTTTGCCTCAATTTTTTTCTGTGATGAATTAACTTTGTTTAAAGATGAGTTTTTTTCTTAGAATCATAGCTTTGTAAACCATTGTATGTTATTTTAGGTGTTTGGGGAAGAATTTAAGAGCTTTTAGTTGATTTAATCCTATCTTTTCTGGCAGCCATGACATCAGAATTGCTAGGTTCTGGGTCCATGCTTCTTTTCATTGTCTTAGTTGAGTTTGAACCAACAATTGAAATAATTTCATTATTTTATGATTTAAATTTTCAGGATAGAAGCAGCCAATTTGTGTTCTGGAGCTCTGTGTCAGAAGCACCATTTTGATGTTGTCTGCCAACTCTAACAATGATGATACACATATGGATAATGGGAGCCCATATCCATATTCTCACACAGATATTTTCAGTATGTCTAAAAACAATTGGTTAGATAGTAGCAACTGTGGGGAATTATTTGTTTTCAAAAACATTGTTTTATGATGATTGGCTAAACTAGCCTTTACTGTAACTGACATTGATAATTTAAGCTCAGTGAGCAAGAGAGCAACTAGCACTATTGCTCTGGATGAAAGATAGGTCAACCAATAAACTGAGTTGTATCATTAGGTCATATTAACTATGATCAGCTGATCTAATGTTAATATTGGGCTAATGTTGCAGCAAGATCAGGCTGTGAAGCAGAGGATCCTGGCATTTGGCAGCTACTATCAATATCCTAATTCTATAAAAACACACATATTTGATATCTAATAAACTATCAATTATTGCATTTATAAAATTTATTATACACATTAAGTTTAGAGAGTAACTCAACTTAGTCTTTAGTAATTAAAAAGTTGTGATATGAGACAAGAGAGATAACCACCAAAAAATCACCCCATACTTGTGATTGCAACATTTGGTGCTCACTCCAACACATGCAGCATTCTGATAGTGCTTTTTGCCCTGCAAGGGACTTGTCTTATGATCAGGGAGGGAATGAAGATAAACTTCTCCATGCTTTTCTTTAGCATCTACAGGATCACCCCAACAGTCTTTTTACAGAATTAAATTGTCTTGCTGGTACAAGAGATGGCTTTATTAGCAATACCCTTGCTTTAAACCAGTTTATGGCGGTACTGCAGCACCCTCAACAAATTGAGGACCAATTGTTTTACACATTGACATACCAACACTGCTTGAAGTTGACAGGAACACAAAGCCTACCCAGCAGCAGCTGAAGCTGGCTATTAGTAGTATGGACTGGGGTGTTTACCAGAATGGGGCTTCTCACAAGAAGTTGGCAGTACTTCCATCCTATGGTGCAACTGCCAAGGAGAAATTCCAGAATTTTACTGGAATCACCCCAAACTAACTCTGTCTTCAGATGAAGACTATTGATCAAGCAAAGGAATACCTCCATAGCTTTGCTCATGTTACAACCAAGTTTCTAGATTTTCCTGCCAATGTATCTTACAATACATAGGGGGTGCACAATGAGTTGCCCCTTGAAGTGTCTAACAACATGAACCAATCTGATGGCAATATCAAATTGCGGGCACTTTCTATTAATTAAGAGTGCTACCAATTTGACCTGCTGATCCTCACACAAGTTATTCCTTGGCTTCAAAGCTTACATAGAGCATGCCACCATGCCACCCCCTTGTGGCCCAGTAGCTTTCCCATATTGTATAATAATTGTATTGTGATTTGAACCTGGTTAATCAGGAAATTTGGTATTCTTGGCCACAAATTTGCAAAGTATGGAGAAATATCATAGGTCAGTGATTAATCCAGGCCAGTCTAAATTTCTAGAAGCGCTGAATTGACATGCTGTCATTCCTATATTAACTGATGGGTCATCTTGAGAGGGGTTTACTGAACATCTTGATAATTTGAAGTCTCAAGGAAACTCAGATGATAGGCTAGGAAGCCAAGGCCGCTGAGCCACATGACTGGGCATCTGCTGACCCTCAAGTGACTCGCCAGAGATGCTCAGACTATGATACCAGGGCTAATCCAACTTAGGTTTCTAGTGGTCACTTTGATCCAGAATGACAAGAACACCAGTGGCAAGGATGAAGTCATGAAGGTATTATCTTCAGACTTTCAGATGCAGGTCATTCCATAGAATAGAATGACGGGCCAGAAGATCCAGGATGGGGCCAGAGCTCTTGTGGGCCAGAAGAAACTGAGCAATTTAGAAATCAGGCAATGGGCTAGGATTCTGAACTTATCATTTGAAATGGTATTTAAACTCCATGAAGTCTTGATAATTGGTATTGTCATTCTGAAATGAAAATAAGACAGTATGGGACCCTGGTTCTACCAATTTATTTCTCATTTTATCTTGGCTGTTTTCCCATTTCAATACTGTTCCAACAGGAGAATCTTGGGCTGACAGCCTGCATTCCTGAAAGCCCCCAAAACCTGACCTGCATTCTATTGTCCTCCTGAAGCACCCTTTAGCCCACTGCATTTTCTTGACTAATCTGCTTAAACCAGAGGTACATGGAGTTTACTGTAGATGAGAATTCCGCATAGACCACCTGGCCCAACAGATAATCCTACAAACAGCCTTCTACAAAGGTGCTTGGTGCAAGCAACCATCTTCAAAATCCGTGTGAAGTACAACTATTTGTCTTCCTACCAGACAGGTATGGAAGCACCCCTCGCGACAACCAAACCTGGATCGTTTACACCCCATCCCAGGTCTGACTTCTTCCACAGACAACCAATATGCGGGTATTGCCTACATCACCTTGGCTGGATTAGTTGACACCATGGTTCCAGCTGCTGGA